>OY744476.1:144632099-145105099 GCA_963556175.1 Tipula confusa
ATATAATATAAATATATAAATATATAAATATATAAATATATAAATATATAAATATATAAATATATAAATATATAAATATATAAATATATAAATATATAAATATATAAATATATAAATATATAAATATATAAATATATAAATATATAAATATATAAATATATAAATATATAAATATAATAAATATATAAATATATAAATATATAAATATATAAATATATAAATATATAAATAATAATATATAAATATATAAATATATAAATATATAAATATATAAATATATAAATATATAAATATATAAATATATAAATATATAAATATATAAATACATAAATATATAAATATATAAATATATAAATATATAAATATATAAATATATAAATATATAAATATATAAATATATAAATATATCAATACATAAATATATAAATACATAACTATATAAATATATAAATATATAAATATATAAAGATATAAATATATAAATATATAAATACATAAATACATAAATATATAAATATGTAAATTTATAAATACATAAATATATAAATATTAAAATATTAAAATATAATATATAAATATATAAATATATAAATATATAAATACATAAATATATAAATATATAAATATATAAATATATAAATATATAAATATATAAATATATAAATATATAAATATATAAATATATAAATATATAAATATATAAATATATAAATATATAAATATATAAATATATAAATATATAAATATATAAATATATAAATATATAAATATATAAATATATAAATATATAAATATATAAATATATAAATATATAAATATATAAATATAAATATATAAATATAAATATATAAATATATAAATATATAAATATATAAATATATAAATATATAAATATATAAATATATAAATATATAAATATATAAATATATAAATATATAAATATATAAATATATAAATATATAAATATATAAATATATAAATATATAAATATATAAATATATAAATATATAATATATAAATATATAAATATATAAATATATAAATATATAAATATATAAATATATAAATATATAAATATATAAATATATAAATATATAAATATATAAATATATAAATATATAAATATATAAATATATAAATATATAAATATATAATATAAATATATAAATATATAAATATATAAATATATAAATATATAAAATATATAAATATATAAATATATAAATATAAATATATAAATATATAATATATAAAAATATATAAATATATAAATATATAAATATATAAATATATAAATATATAAATATATAAATATATAAATATATAAATATATAAATATATAAATATATAAATATATAAATATATAAATATATAAATATATAAATATATAAATATATAAATATATAAATATATAAATATATAAATATATAAATATATAAATATATAAATATATAAATATATAAATATATAAATATATAAATATATAAATATATAAATATATAAATATATAAATATATAAATATATAAATATATAAATATATAAATATATAAATATATAAATATATAAATATATAAATATATAAATATATAAATATATAAATATATAAATATATAAATATATAAATATATAAATATATAAATATATAAATTATATAAATATATAAATATATAAATATATAAATATATAAATATATAAATATATAAATATATAAATATATAAATATAAATATATAAATATATAAATATATAAATATATAAATATATAAATATATAAATATATAAATATATAAATATATAAATATATAAATATATAAATATATAAATATATAAATATATAAATATATAAATATATAAATATATAAATATATAAATATATAAATATATAAATATATAAATATATAAATATATAAATATATAAATATATAAATATATAAATATATAAATATATAAATATATAAATATATAAATATAAATATATAAATATATAAATATATAAATATATAAATATATAAATATATAAATATATAAATATATAAATATATAAATATATAAATATATAAATATATAAATATATAAATATATAAATATATAAATATATAAATATATAAATATATAAATATATAAATATATAAATATATAAATATATAAATATATAAATATATAAATATATAAATATATAAATATATAAATATATAAATATATAAATATATAAATATATAAATATATAAATATATAAATATATAAATATATAAATATATAAATATATAAATATATAAATATATAAATATATAAATATATAAATATATAAATATATAAATATATAAATATATAAATATATAAATATATAAATATATAAATATATAAATATATAAATATATAAATATATAAATATATAAATATATAAATATATAAATATATAAATATATAAATATATAAATATATAAATATATAAATATATAAATATATAAATATATAAATATATAAATATATAAATATATAAATATATAAATATATAAATATATAAATATATAAATATATAAATATATAAATATATAAATATATAAATATATAAATATATAAATATATAAATATATAAATATATAAATATATAAATATATAATATATAAATATATAAATATATAAATATATAAATATATAAATATATAAATATATAAATATATAAATATATAAATATATAAATATATAAATATATAAATATATAAATATATAAATATATAAATATATAAATATATAAATATATAAATATATAAATATATAAATATATAAATATATAAATATATAAATATATAAATATATAAATATATAAATATATAAATATATAAATATATAAATATATAAATATATAAATATATAAATATATAAATATATAAATATATAAATATATAAATATATAAATATATAAATATAAATATATAAATATATAAATATATAAATATATAAATATATAAATATATAAATATATAAATATATAAATATATAAATATATAAATATATAAATATATATAAATATATAAATATATAAATATATAAATATATAAATATATAAATATATAAATATATAAATATATAAATATATAAATATAAATATATAAATATATAAATATATAAATATATAAATATATAAATATATAAATATATAAATATATAAATATATAAATATATAAATATATAAATATATAAATATATAAATATATAAATATATAAATATATAAATATATAAATATATAATATATAAATATATAAATATATAAATATATAAATATATAAATATATAAATATATAAATATATAATATATAAATATATAAATATATAAATATATAAATATATAAATATATAAATATATAAATATATAAATATATAAATATATAAATATATAAATATATAAATATATAAATATATAAATATATAAATATATAAATATATAAATATATAAATATATAAATATATAAATATATAAATATATAAATATATAAATATATAAATATATAATATATAAATATATAAATATATAAATATATAAATATATAAATATATAAATATATAAATATATAAATATATAAATATATAAATATATAAATATATAAATATATAAATATATAAATATATAAATATATAAATATATAAATATATAAATATATAAATATATAAATATATAAATATATAAATATATAAATATATAAATATATAAATATATAAATATATAAATATATAAATATATAAATATATAAATATATAAATATATAAATATATAAATATATAAATATATAAATATATAAATATATAAATATATAAATATATAAATATATAAATATATAAATATATAAATATATAAATATATAAATATATAAATATATAAATATATAAATATATAATATATAAATATATAAATATATAAATATATAAATATATAAATATATAAATATATAAATATATAAATATATAAATATATAAATATATAAATATATAAATATATAAATATATAAATATATAAATATATAAATATATAAATATATAAATATATAAATATATAAATATAAATATATAAATATATAAATATATAAATATATAAATATATAAATATATAAATATATAAATATATAAATATATAAATATATAAATATATAAATATATAAATATATAAATATATAAATATATAAATATATAAATATATAAATATATAATATATAAATATATAAATATATAAATATATAAATATATAAATATATAAATATATAAATATATAAATATATAAATATATAAATATATAAATATATAAATATATAAATATATAAATATATAAATATATAAATATATAAATATATAAATATATAAATATATAAATATATAAATATATAAATATATAAATATATAAATATATAAATATATAAATATATAAATATATAAATATATAAATATATAATATATAAATATATAAATATATAAATATATAAATATATAAATATATAAATATATAAATATATAATATATAAATATATAAATATATAAATATATAAATATATAAATATATAAATATATAAATATATAAATATATAAATATATAAATATATAAATATATAAATATATAAATATATAAATATATAAATATATAAATATATAAATATATAAATATATAAATATATAAATATATAAATATATAATATATAAATATATAAATATATAAATATATAAATATATAAATATATAAATATATAAATATATAAATATATAAATATATAAATATATAAATATATAAATATATAAATATATAAATATATAAATATATAATATATAAATATATAAATATATAAATATATAAATATATAAATATATAAATATATAAATATATAAATATATAAATATATAAATATATAAATATATAAATATATAAATATATAAATATATAAATATATAAATATATAAATATATAATATAAATATATAAATATATAAATATATAAATATATAAATATATAAATATATAAATATATAAATATATAAATAAATAAATATATAAATATATAAATATATAAATATATAAATATATAAATATATAAATATATAAATATATAAATATATAAATATATAAATATATAAATATATAAATATATAAATATATAAATATATAAATATATAAATATATAAATATATAATATATAAATATATAAATATATAAATATATAAATATATAAATATATAAATATATAAATATATAAATATATAAATATATAAATATATAAATATATAAATATATAAATATATAAATATATAAATATATAAATATATAAATATATAAATATATAAATATATAAATATATAAATATATAAATATATAAATATATAAATATATAAATATATAAATATATAAATATCATAAATATATAAATATATAAATATATAAATATATAAATATATAAATATATAAATATATAAATATATAAATATATAAATATATAAATATATAAATATATAAATATATAAATATATAAATATATAAATATATAAATATATAAATATATAAATACATAAATATATAAATATATAAATATATAAATATATAAATATATAAATATATAAATATATAAATATATAAATATATAAATATATAAATATATAAATATATAAATATATAAATATATAAATATATAAATATATAAATATATAAATATATAAATATATAAATATATAATATATAAATATATAAATATATAAATATATAAATATATAAATATATAAATATATAAATATATAAATATATAAATATATAAATATATAAATATATAAATATATAAATATATAATATATAAATATATAATATATAAATATATAAATATATAAATATATAAATATATAAATATATAAATATATAAATATATAAATATATAAATATATAAATATATAAATATATAAATATATAAATATATAAATATATAAATATATAAATATATAAATATATAAATATATAAATATATAAATATATAAATATATAAATATATAAATATATAAATATATAAAATATATAAATATATAAATATATAAATATATAAATATATAAATATATAAATATATAAATATATAAATATATAAATATATAAATATATAAATATATAAATATATAAATATATAAATATATAAATATATAAATATATAAATATATAAATATATAAATATATAAATATATAAATATATAAATATATAAATATATAAATATATAAATATATAAATATATAAATATATAAATATATAAATATATAAATAATAAATATATAATATATAAATATATAAATATATAAATATATAAATATATAAATATATAAATATATAAATATATAAATATATAAATATATAAATATATAAATATATAAATATATAAATATATAAATATATAAATATATAAATATATAAATATATAAATATATAAATATATAAATATATAAATATATAAATATATAAATATATAAATATATAAATATATAAATATATAAATATATAAATATATAAATATATAAATATATAAATATATAAATATATAATATATAAATATATAAATATATAAATATATAAATATATAAATATATAAATATATAAATATATAAATATATAAATATATAAATATATAAATATATAAATATATAAATATATAAATATATAAATATATAAATATATAAATATATAAATATATAAATATATAAATATATAAATATATAAATATATAAATATATAAATATATAAATATATAAATATATAAATATATAAATATATAAATATATAAATATATAAATATATAAATATATAAATATATAAATATATAAATATATAAATATATAAATATATAAATATATAAATATATAAATATATAAATATATAAATATATAAATATATAAATATATAAATATATAAATATATAAATATATAAATATATAAATATATAAATATATAAATATATAAATATATAATATATAAATATATAAATATATAAATATATAAATATATAAATATATAAATATATAAATATATAAATATATAAATATATAAATATATAAATATATAAATATATAAATATATAAATATATAAATATATAAATATATAAATATATAAATATATAAATATATAAATATATAAATAATATATAAATATATAAATATATAAATATATAAATATATAAATATATAAATATATAAATATATAAATATATAAATATATAAATATATAAATATATAAATATATAAATATATAAAATATATAAATATATAAATATATAAATATATAAATATATAAATATATAAATATATAAATATATAAATATATAAATATATAAATATATAAATATATAAATATATAAATATATAAATATATAAATATATAAATATATAAATATATAAATATATAAATATATAATATATAAATATATAAATATATAAATATATAAATATATAAATATATAAATATATAAATATATAAATATATAAATATATAAATATATAAATATATAAATATATAAATATATAAATATATAAATATATAAATATATAAATATATAAATATATAAATATATAAATATATAAATATATAAATATATAAATATATAAATATATAAATATATAAATATATAAATATATAAATATATAAATATATAAATATATAAATATATAAATATATAAATATATAAATATATAAATATATAAATATATAATATAAATAATAAATATATAAATATATAAATATATAAATATATAAATATATAAATATATAAATATATAAATATATAAATATATAAATATATAAATATATAAATATATAAATATATAAATATATAAATATATAAATATATAAATATATAAATATATAAATATATAAATATATAAATATATAAATATATAAATATATAAATATATAATATATAAATATATAAATATATAAATATATAAATATATAAATATATAAATATATAAATATATAAATATATAAATATATAAATATATAAATATATAAATATATAAATATATAAATATATAAATATATAAATATATAAATATATAAATATATAAATATATAAATATATAAATATATAAATATATAAATATATAAATATATAAATATATAAATATATAAATACATAAATATATAAATATATAAATATATAAATATATAAATATATAAATATATAAATATATAAATATATAAATATATAAATATATAAATATATAAATATATAAATATATAAATATATAAATATATAAATATATAAATATATAAATATATAAATATATAAATATATAAATATATAAATATATAAATATATAAATATATAAATATATAAATATATAAATATATAAATATATAAATATATAAATATATAAATATATAAATATATAAATATATAAATATATAAATATATAAATATATAAATATATAAATATATAAATATATAAATATATAAATATATAAATATATAAATATATAAATATATAAATATATAATATATAAATATATAAATATATAAATATATAAATATATAAATATATAAATATATAAATATATAAATATATAAATATATAAATATATAAATATATAAATATATAAATATATAAATATATAAATATATAAATATATAAATATATAAATATATAAATATATAAATATATAAATATATAAATATATAAATATATAAATATATAAATATATAAATATATAAATACATAAATATATAAATATATAAATACATAAATATATAAATATATAAATATATAAATATATAAATATATAAATATATAAATATATAAATATATAAATATATAAATATATAAATATATAAATATATAAATATATAAATATATAAATATATAAATATATAAATATATAAATATATAAATATATAAATATATAAATATATAAATATATAAATATATAAATATATAAATATATAAATATATAAATATATAAATATATAAATATATAAATATATAAATATATAAATACATAAATATATAAATATATAAATATATAAATATATAAATATATAAATATATAAATATATAAATATATAAATATATAAATATATAAATATATAAATATATAAATATATAAATATATAAATATATAAATATATAAATATATAAATATATAAATATATAAATATATAAATATATAAATATATAAATATATAAATATATAATAATAATATAAATATATAAATATATAAATATATAAATATATAAATATATAAATATATAAATATATAAATATATAAATATATAAATATATAAATATATAAATATATAAATATATAAATATATAAATATATAAATATATAAATATATAAATATATAAATATATAAATATATAAATATATAAATATATAAATATATAAATATATAAATATATAAATATATAAATATATAAATATATAAATATATAAATATATAAATATATAAATATATAAATATATAAATATATAAATATATAAATATATAAATATATAAATATATAAATATATAAATATATAAATATATAAATATATAAATATATAAATATATAAATATATAAATATATAAATATATAAATATATAAATATATAAATATATAAATATATAAATATATAAATATATAAATATATAAATATATAAATATATAAATATATAAATATATAAATATATAAATATATAAATATATAAATATATAAATATATAAATATATAAATATATAAATATATAAATATATAAATATATAAATATATAAATATATAAATATATAAATATATAAATATATAAATATATAAATATATAAATATATAAATATATAAATATATAAATATATAAATATATAAATATATAAATATATAAATATATAAATATATAAATATATAAATATATAAATATATAAATATATAAATATATAAATATATAAATATATAAATATATAAATATATAAATATATAAATATATAAATATATAAATATATAAATATATAAATATATAAATATATAAATATATAAATATATAAATATATAAATATATAAATATATAAATATATAAATATATAAATATATAAATATATAAATATATAAATATATAAATATATAAATATATAAATATATAAATATATAAATATATAAATATATAAATATATAAATATATAAATATATAAATATATAAATATATAAATATATAAATATATAAATATATAAATATATAAATATATAAATATATAAATATATAAATATATAAATATATAAATATATAAATATATAAATATATAAATATATAAATATATAAATATATAAATATATAAATATATAAATATATAAATATATAAATATATAAATATATAAATATATAAATATATAAATATATAAATATATAAATATATAAATATATAAATATATAAATATATAAATATATAAATATATAAATATATAAATATATAAATATATAAATATATAAATATATAAATATATAAATATATAAATATATAAATATATAAATATATAAATATATAAATATATAAATATATAAATATATAAATATATAAATATATAAATATATAAATATATAAATATATAAATATATAAATATATAAATATATAAATATATAAATATATAAATATATAAATATATAAATATATAAATATATAAATATATAAATATATAAATATATAAATATATAAATATATAAATATATAAATATATAAATATATAAATATATAAATATATAAATATATAAATATATAAATATATAAATATATAAATATATAAATATATAAATATATAAATATATAAATATATAAATATATAAATATATAAATATATAAATATATAAATATATAAATATATAAATATATAAATATATAAATATATAAATATATAAATATATAAATATATAAATATATAAATATATAAATATATAAATATATAAATATATAAATATATAAATATATAAATATATAAATATATAAATATATAAATATATAAATATATAAATATATAAATATATAAATATATAAATATATAAATATATAAATATATAAATATATAAATATATAAATATATAAATATATAAATATATAAATATATAAATATATAAATATATAAATATATAAATATATAAATATATAAATATATAAATATATAAATATATAAATATATAAATATATAAATATATAAATATATAAATATATAAATATATAAATATATAAATATATAAATATATAAATATATAAATATATAAATATATAAATATATAAATATATAAATATATAAATATATAAATATATAAATATATAAATATATAAATATATAAATATATAAATATATAAATATATAAATATATAAATATATAAATATATAAATATATAAATATATAAATATATAAATATATAAATATATAAATATATAAATATATAAATATATAAATATATAAATATATAAATATATAAATATATAAATATATGGCGAAAAATACGTCAAATCACAAATTTGGTATATGGGACCATAAGTCATGTTGAAATTTTATGATTTTTATGTTTCGAATCTGTAGTTTAGATTAAAATAAAAATTTTGTAGCACATGGTTTTTTTTTGTTGCGGTTGGTTTTTAAAATACAGGGTGTCAAAATTGGTCAAATTTTGAGAAAAATGACAAACTTGATGTAGTGTTCATAGCCATAAAAAGAAAACTAACTATCCAATATTTATGATATGAAGCTCGCTTTAAAGGTAATCAAATAAGGATTATTCAAAAAATATAAAAATATTGTGTTCTTTAATTCCTTCGTTTTCAAATTTCCCGCCAAAATGCTCTCTTTAAATTCTCTCAAAAACCCACTCTTTTTTTTTTTCCCTTTTCCTTTATAGAATTTGACAACTAATATTTTACAACATATCAAAAAACTAGAACACCGTTATTTTTTGTTTTCTTGCAAAACTCGTTTTAGTAAGAGAGGCATTTCATTTTTATATGGAAAGCTATATAGATATTTCTCATTGTTTTGAAATTGTTTACAAAAGAGGTAGTTCACTTAATTTGTGTATTTTGTTTATTATTTGTAGTTCAATTTTGCGTCATATTTAAGTATGAGTCACAGAATTATGAGGTGCCACCCCCTGGTTTATATCGTTTGGTTAGTCGTAAATAATACAGTTAGTAACTGGATGAAGATGAATAATTAGAGAATTGAGCTTAACAAAATCAAATCTGTGCTTGTGAATTTTGAAAGTAAAATTTTGTGAATTTCTGTGAAAAAGTGTGAATTTTGAATCCAAAAAGTAAACGAGGAATCAATCAGTAACTGTCTAAAATAATTAACTAATATTAATAATACTGATTATTCGCTTTGGAAAGGAACCAAAAAAAATAAAAGACAAACAATGCAGGTTCCTCCATTAACGGTAAAAGGTGAGAAATAAGCTCGAAACAATGAAGATAAAGTTTCAAATTTAGCTGAACACTTTGAAAAAATACTCGAACCACATGAGTATCAAGCCTTGGAATCTCAAATAATAACGGTGGAATCTGGAACATAAAGTAAAGAAATTCTTTTAACTATACACCAACAAGTAAGGCGTGAGATAAAATTTAATATGGATTCGAAAAAAGCTCTTTATCACTTCTTACATTTTAAAAGACCTACCAAGGAAAGCTTTAGTTAAGCTCATCAACCTTATAAATTTGTACTCAGTTTGTGGAAAACCATCGTACGAAAGTTCGTCTTATAGACCAATTTCCCTATTGTCAATTATGACTGAACTCCGAAAATTACTGATTAAAAGGGTTAATTCCGATAATTGAAAGAAATAACTTAACCCCAAATTATCATTTCGGGTTTCGTAGCCAACACTCAACAATTTGTCGAAGACTCAGAATATTCAATATGATTGAGACTCGAGGAGAGTGAAATTTGCTCAATGATATTTTAAGACATTGCGCAACTATAGAAATTGTTGGAGTAAAGAAGATCGCGCTGCATCACTGATTGAAGCATTAAAAGGAAATGCAGCTGTGACTCTCCAGATTGTTCCAAAAAATGAGTGTGTTGATTACGGAAGAGTAATGCAAATGTTGGACCGTAAATATGGAGGTGATCATAAACGAGAGTTCTACAGAATGGAGCTAAAAGTTCGATATCAAAAGATTGGGGAATTACTACAGGAGTATGCGGCAGATATCGAGAGAATATCTGTCTGGGTGCATCTAACACATTCCAACATGGCTCCAGACTATACGCATAGAATAACGATCGATGCATTTCTTGCGCATTAACCAACGAGACGGCATTTAACATCATTAAGCCACCAATTAAGATTTGGAAAGTTCAGATAGATGAACCACCGATGAAAAGCGATAACACCCAGTTTGATGGAAGGAACTGTCTTATTATGCTGGTTACAGGCGCAACAAGTACAATAGTGCGCAGTGACTTAATAGGTACTGGTGAAAGTGTGGTAATCAAATGAAAGAAAGGAGTTTGGTTACGAATTGGAAATAGCAAGTTTCACCATAAAGTGTTGATAGCCGATATTATAGATAAAGTAATATTGGGCATGGATTTCATGAGGGCGAACTGTGGGACATCCACTGTAACAGGAAGAGGATTGCTAATAATGTTACCAACTTTAACCGACTATACTTTCAACCTAGTAGGTAAGATTTAAACCAATTTAGAACAATTCCAGCATTCCATAATTTATCAAATAAAACAGAATTATTGAGTTTCAAAGCCCTTTGTTATATCTATGAAAAGACCAGATACTTTTTTATTACCATTTAATCCATCGTAAACTTTATCAAGAAAAGTAACCAAAGCCTCCTCATTATTTATTTTTCTCCTAATTTGAATTGTGCATTATTAAAGAAATATGTCTTATCTAAGAAAGCTAAAATTCTTTTCTTAACCATTTTTTCGATAATTTTAGAGGAGACGGAAAATAGAGATATCGGTCTAAAATTCGACATATTCAGTGCATCACCTACTTTAAGAAGTGGAATTACAACTGCATGTTTCAGTTTGTTAGGAAATATACCAGTACAAATACTAAGATTACAGATGAAACAAACACAAAGCTTCCGAGATGAACCAAGCAATTTTTTGGGCGAAAACGTTGCTAAAACCATCATAATTGGAAGCATTAGAAGTTTCATATTGACTTATCACTATAAATATTTCGGCTACAGTTACAGCTGACAAAAAAACACTTTTTTGACTCATACGATTTTGAGGAAAGAATCTGAATTCTATCATAATAGCTTAAATTGTCCGATTTTTTTATTTATTTATTTATAATTTGATATTTACAGTGACAATAATCTGGTAATACTAAATTTCTCATTAAGTTTACATCTATACAACTGTACATAAAAATGGGAAACTAAGCATTTAATATTATAATAGTTTTTTGTTAGTTGCTCGAACCTTAAAGGTTAACACAACTTCATAGTTTTTATTTCTATATTTTTAACTTAATAATTATTTTAATCAATTGAAAAATACGCTACTCAATTATTCCTCCTTCCACTGGCGCTAAATCCTATAAAGGGATTTGGTCCCCTCAACGGTGGTTCTCCAAATTTTGCGATCCGTCACAAGAGAACGCGAGATACGGTGACCGACCGCGTTCAGGTACCCTGATTTTGTTCGTTTTTTCATTCATTCTAACGCAAGAGAATTGTAAATTTCATATAGGTATACAGTGTATAATATACATATTTATTATTGTGTGATTCATATTTTAATGTCAGTTTAATTCTCATGTAAATTACGCCTAAATGTTATTTCAATCAAGATTAAATGTCGAAGCGGTCGAAATCGGTAAACGCATGATTATTATTTTCTCAACCTTTCGATGTGACGATAGATGGCTTATACATAAAAAATCAAATGTCGTTTTGTATTTGTATTGAAAGAAAAATATTATAGACGGAACTATATTATTTTGTTCGAAAATCGAACAGAGAATAAAATTTATGTTTCAAAATGGTATGTGTTCACAATTTTAAGTTTCAAAATCAAAAATCAAGTTTCAAAATGTCATTATTCAACAACAAAACAAAGTAAACAGCACGAGTAATACACTGCTCATATACACTCACACAAACACAAGCTATATTATTATTAGTATGTATTACGTTTAACAATTCGAACAAGAAAGCGTTTAGTATTCTCATCGAAACAAATGAACCAAATTTAGTTTTTAACATGGTAAATAACAAATTACTTAAAATTTTACAAAATTTAAAGCAATTTAAATTTATAATATAAATAATTAATTGTGTATTTAAAAACACAACTAAAACTTTAGATGCGCACGAATTTTGCAAAAATGATATACCAAAAAGATTATTAAAAAAATGTAAGCAACATGCGCATGTACAATACCACGAACACAAACACCAATATTAATACGTTCCGGTTTAACAATTCGTACGCATGAGAATTACAAAAAACGAACAAAATCAGGGTAAAGGTCTTTCTCGGCGTCATTTATACAACGAGTATGCGGTCAGCCACGAGGACTCACTTTCGTTGGTGCTGACTTTAAGGCCTGTTTTGTGCTCCGATTTTGTGAGCGAAAAATGTGTCCAAGCCAAAATGTTTCTGAACATTTCCAGTACAGTGCAGCTTTCTTAACATCATTATTATTAAATTCGGTGATGATTTTGAATTATCTCTTAGAAACTTTAAAATTGTTTTAAGAGTGTCATACAAATTGTTAGCATCGTAAACAAATTCATTGATGGTAACTTTCGCGTGATAGGTATTCAACGATATATATTTCGCACAAAACCAATTTTTTCATCCCGTTTGTACAGTTCAACTTTGTTCTTTATTGCAAAACTAACCAAAAGTTTAAACTAAAATTTTTCAGGATTTAAATCGATTAATTTGGAGTTTTATTGGGAAGAAAGACTATATATAGGGTTACCCAATAAGAAGTTTAATTTTGAATAGCCTGCTATTTGGGCAGCTGTCAATTTTGAAGCTGTCATCTTTTGACATTTGACAAGTAAAAACTACGCCATTACTAAAAATGGTACGATACACGCTTCAACATCGCATTGAAATTGTTAAAATTCACTACAAAAATGCAGTCACAGTTCGCAAAACTAAAGCACTTTTTGGTCGTCGTCTCAAAAATTTGAGCTGTTGGGACAAGTTAGTGATGTGATGAATCGAAACCGTGTGCGTCTTTCAAGAAGTATTGAGAATATTGCTGCTGTAGCCCGTACTGTTGGAGAAAACCCAGGTTTGTCGATTCCTCGTCGATCTTTGGAATTGGACATTTCACAAACGACATTATACCGTATTTTGCATAAAGACTTAGGTCTTAAGGCTTTTAAAGTTCAATGAACACAAGAACTCAAGCCTAAAAAAAAAAGTTTCCTGACCGTGTTATTTCTCGAAGAGGTGATCGCAATTGGCCACCGAGATCTTGTGATTTAACACCCTTAGACTTTTTTCTTTGGGGCCACGTGAAAGATAAAGTATATGCCAATGCTCCATCATCGATTCAACACCTTAAAGATGGAATTCGTGAAGTTATCGAGGACATACAGCCGCAAATGTGCTAATTCGTCATGAGAAATTGCATGAAAAGGATATGGTGCTGCAACCGTAGCCTTGGCGGCCATTTGGCCACAAATTCATTCAACATTCATTGATTTCCCATAAAAAATACTCGTTTTTTTAATATCAAAATGAAACCTCTTATTGGAAAATCCGTTAGATCTGCCCTATTTACCTTATTCTATTAGACTAATTAGTATGGCCAAGACTAATTAGTATTGGTATGCACGCCTTATGGTTTAAGGAAGTTAACGAAGTTAAGGAAATTTTTTTTAGAGTTAATAAGTTAATTCTTGCAATTTGCAATATTGTACAACATTGAAATGATTTGTCCCCAATACAGAGTGGTACCCTAGGTTTATATTCCCTATTTCGACTACTAAAATGAAAATACGTCGTAATTGCAGATAAACTGAAGTGGTCTAAGTTCAGTTTGAGATATGGCTAATAACATGCTTAATATTTTTTATTGATAGTTCAGCGTCCTCTTAAGAGAAGCAACCTTGGGACAAGCTTGTGGATACGTAAGGACCAGCAGTAGCTGCAAAATCCTATTTTTATTGTTTTTACTATAGTAAGGCTATGTGAATTGTGATTATGTAAAGTGTTCGAAAATTGTCTATAAGGAAATAAAAGTCTTGGTTTAAATGTTAATTTTATTTATTTTAAATCGTGAATCATTTTACTGTTTGCTATTAAAACCGGATGTGGTTGTTACCGCCCCTGTCGATTTGAATGTAGAACCAATTTCCTTATACTGATTTTTCAAGCCATATATTCTAATCGTGATTTCAAGTTTAGTTACTGGCCTATTTGTAACTGTTATAGCAAACCATCTGAACAATGAGGAAGGGTCAGCTGGTGTGGTCGAAGACCAAAATACATACTGTGAATACAAGCACATAATGTTAGTAAGGTAAATTTTTTTGTTGAGTTTTAAAATATTATATACGGACCCCAGTTGTGTCAAGCTCAATAAGCGAAAACGTTTCGTTATTACCCATCCACACGAAAATTAAACTATGTTGCGTGCCTTCTGGAGTTAAAATTGAACTTTTCGTTTCGGTGTGAAGTAGCTCTTCTCCGGGTACTCGTTCTCCAATTTCGATTAAAGCACACGACACTAATCCAACGGTTGCGATTATTAAAACGATCGATTTTAGAATCATTTTTGAAATATTGTTTCGATTCTTGCTCAACGACTTTAGCTAAACACTAACATTATATAAAAAAAATGTCCACTCTTTTATACGAAATTATGTGATGCGATTAGGTTTATTCTAACAACCACTTGAAACGTTATCAAAAAAATATTTTCATATAAAAACACTCGGTTGCTAATAGAGAATGGTCAGAAATTTTGAAAATTTAAAACAAATATCAGTTTGTGTATTACTTTATAATGTTTCATCTGTCAGCTACTGTACTTTTGGTGCTAATAGCAATTGGCGTGGTTCAATCAGTTTTAATAAAAGTTGAGCATGGTGATCGCATTGAAGGTGATATAGCGCTATACTCAAGAACCCAGATTACCACACCAACTGCAGAATTAACGATTCATGGCATTGTATTTGATTGGGTTGGTCTCAATCAAACATTCACTCAAGTTTTATTTGAGATAAAC
Organism: Tipula confusa; assembly: GCA_963556175.1. Taxonomy (NCBI): domain Eukaryota; kingdom Metazoa; phylum Arthropoda; class Insecta; order Diptera; family Tipulidae; genus Tipula; species Tipula confusa. Next base: position 144,650,300 of record OY744476.1, read on the forward strand.
GACGTAGGTATTTTTTGTATATGCAATTTGGTTTCTAAACTATATAATATTTTCTTATTGTTATTTTAGTACAGTTTTTCGTCCATTTTTGAAGAAAGGGACTTCAGGCCACCGTATTTGGAATCTCTTATTGCGTCATTCGTTGATCTTGAAACTAAATCGTTAATTGTGACAATGACGGTTTATGGATTTACGGGTCAAACACATGTAGAAGTTCATCCATTCGATAGTCGTAAATCGTTCGAACCAGTAGTATATAAAGTTACGACTGTTAATCAAGATCGTAAATAAACATGTTTGACATGCCAGGTTCCAGTAAACTGCTATAAATAAATTTTATTGTTTACAAAAATACAAAATATATTTTTTTTTATTTAGCTTTTGTTGAATTTTTGTGCTATGATAATTTGTATGGCACCACGCGTATTATGTACGTTCTTATCAACATTATTTGTACATTTAAGTGGCTTTTCAAGTAGGCGGATATTATAACCTCTTCTAAAGCGGAACATGATAGCGAACATACTTATTTATACTGATGGTTGTAGATCGTTGATTAGCGAACAAATTTTTTAATGTTTAATTGATTTACGGTGCAGCTACGGTATTATATTGTTCTCAAATACACGATGCTTTTTATGCTGCCATAAATTTTCCTATAGCTATTCATTTGCATTTGACTTTATATGAAAAATGTTCCGCATATATGTGAGTCAGTCACCATGTCAGTGGCAAGTTCCGCTTCAAAATTTTCATCTGAAATATTTAACACGTCTTGTTGGACATTGTGAAGTAAAATAAAGAAGTGTCGACAATATGAAGGTTTTCAAATGGTCCCGATTAACAATAGATCTTGGTCTGAAGGTATTCTGCAGTCAAGCGGCTTCTTTAAAGAAGTTAACGGAAATGTGCTCATTACTGATTTGATATTTCCTCAAAATTTCAGCCTTCCACCATTCAAAAGTACGGAGCTACATTTTTATATAAGTTACCATGTGTAATGATAGTAGTGATGATACGTGTTGTAGGTTTGATGACAAGTGTGAGAATGCGTTGTATTTTATATATGTTACAAGTTACATGCTATCAATTATATGTTCATGTTGACATGACACCCCTTTTCTTAAAAAAAATTGAAAATTTCTATAAAGTTTAAACTTAAATTCACGTTATTATTTACGTCGGGTGTCACATGCTTATTGCAGTTAAGCTGCCATGTTTAACCGATAAGCAGTATACTACTTTTAATATTTAAACTATTATCCTAAAAGTAGTTTATTTATTCTTATACCCCAACATGATGGGTCATAATTAACCACTGGTTTAATTTTCCTGCCGTAGCGGCTGACTTTGACTGACTGCCGTGTCGGAATCGTTGACCCCCACAACCAGGCTGACCCGTGTTTGTTGATGATTCCGTTTATGGTATTTCAACCGGTGGTGTTTCGCCCGTTCGATTGTTCGTTGCTTCGAATTGTATCGATGGTGAAATAGATAATGGTATCTTTGCTTTTGTTGTTTGAAGGTGTATATTGTTTCTTCTATATTTTCTACCATCCGGCATTTCGACTACCAGCGATTTTACATTTTTATTGATTTCGACTACCTTCGCTGGTTTCCACTCGCGATGATTTTTTTGCATTCTGACATTTTTGCCTATTTTAAATGACAATCGAGGTGTTGCTACACGATCCGCATAACGTTTTTGATTTGTCCTCAATTCACGAAGTTCTTCAGTGACTCCGTTGAAGATCTTGGGTTTTAAGTCTACCATATTTGTCGGCAAAATTGTTCGCATTTGACGGCTGAATAATCGCTGAACCGATGAACCCAATGTTTCGTTGCGTAGAGTATTCCGAAGTAATAGCATTGCTAAGTATGGACCAGTTCAGTCCTTCCAGCAGCGCTTTAATATTCCCTTTACAGTTTGAACATTTCTTTCTGCAAATCCGTTTGACCGAGATTGATGTGGTAACGATATTCAATGTTTAAATTGCCATTTTGACTCGAACGCCCTAAATAGTTTGCTCGTGTATTGTGGTCCACCGTCCGATTCCAATATTTCGGGTATTCCATGGACTGAGAACCACTGGCTTAGTAGTAAAATTACCTCTGCCGACGTTGATGATTTTAATTTTCTAAATTCAGATAATCCAGAGTAGTGGTCCGCCAACAGTATGTAATCGCCCCCCTTGAACTTGAATATGTCCGTAGATACCAGTTGGTATTCAAGTATCTCTCGCAATAATAATGTCTCCTTTGTATTTGCCCTTTGGGTCTGTTGTCAAATTGCACATCGCTCTACATAATTTTTTGTATACACGCTTAGTCCGTTCCAAAACAATGTTTGATATTTTATGATCATCTTTGATATTTTGTCCTCTTCAGTCGGCCATTTACCCATGATTGCTATTCTTAATGTCTGTAGCTCATCATGAGCCAGCCGTTTCTCTTGTCAACCTGTCATGTAGGTCTTTACCAATTGCGAGAATTAAATTTATGGCGCATGTCTAGTCACTTTCGTATTCGTCTATCCCGCAGTCCCGGCTTAATGCATCTGCTATTGGTATCGCTGTTCCTTTGTTATACTTTATCTTTGGCGAATATTGTAATATATGTCGAATAGTATACGCTGCAATCTCAATGGTGCATTTTGTATACGTATAGGACTTAATTCTTTTCCATATACGTACTCATGGAATTTTTGGCATCAGAAACGAGTAGCCAACGCTTCTTTTACTATTTTTGGTTGGTTTTGCTGTGAAGTTGTAAATGCCCTTGTGGCATATGCTACGGGTTGCCCCCTGCAATAAACAAGCGCCCATAGAGTTACTGTTCGTGTCTACTGATAGCTTTACCGGCTCATTTATGTCGTAATACGCTAGTACCGGTGTGTTGGTCAGTACCTTTTTTATTTTTTCGAATGTCCTGGTGTGCTCTGTTTCTCAACACTAAGCTGCTTTTTTATGTAGCAATTTCTGCAATGGTTCTGTTAACTCTGACAGGTTGCTGATAAATTTGCCAAGGTAATTTACCATGCTTAATATTCTTTGCAATTCTTTGACACATGTCGGCGTTTTTAATTGGTTGATTGCCCTGACTTTATCTTTATCCGCTTCATATCCCCTTTCTGTGAAGATATGTCCTACAACTCCCTTAATGTAGGCGCGTGGATGAAAATGTCATCTATTACCACTTTGCATCTATCTATGCCCTCTAGCGTTTGGTTCATAACATCAGCGAATACTTCTGGTGCTAGTGATATATCGAATGGCATGCGTAGATATTTGAATCTGCCCCATGGCGTTGAAAATGTTAAATATTTCGACGTGCGTTCTGTCACTTTTATTTGCCAGAATCCCTTTTCACAGTCCAATATTGTGAAAAAATTTGCTGCCTCGTGTTTTAGCTGCCACTTCTTTGACTGTTTTCATTGGATATTTACGCCTCTTAATATTTTTGTTTAATTCCGTTGGGTCCATGCATACATGAATTTTACACCTGGTTACGACCAACATAGGGCTTACTGCCGGTGTTGGCTCACTGACGCTCTCGATAACACCAAGTTTTATCATATTTTGTATCTCTTGTCTCACCCTTTCTTCAATTGCGTAAGGTATTTTTCTTGCCGGTATTTTTTTAAACTTTGGCTTATCTATGAAATTCATATCATATTCAAAATTTTTGCAACAACCAATCTGATGTACTCTTTTCACAAATCCCATATTTTCGCTTCCTTCGCCGCATAGGATTGTCTGTAAGTCTTCTTTTACTACCGCAAATATTACTATCCCCTCGATATTTATTCTTTTCGTGAGACTTTTTATATTTGGTCTCACTTTTCGAATCACTTTCTTTTCTATTATTTTGCGATATACACACGATACTAAAATGTCCTGTGCCACCTCACTTCAAGCTCTCCTTTTTATATGGCGGACAACTTTTAGGCCCGTGCGTCATATTGCACCGTCTGCACTTAAATTTTTTCTTGATTTTATTCACCCTTGCCGACGAGCCCGCTTCATTTATATCATTAATTTTTCTTATTTGCTCTTTCGGCCGCGCGTCAAATTTTAATTGCTTTTTCCAATTTTAGTTCGTCTTCGATCCATAACTTCTGCTATGTATTTTCACATCGGATTCCTAACGCGATTTGGTCGGTGATAAATTCGTCGTTATTATTGAATTCGCATTTGTGCACTTGTTCGCGTATTTTGTATAAAAAATCGTAAAAAGCTTCACTTTCCTGCTGACGGATCCTGTGAAATTTGCATCGTTCGTATGTTTTATTACGCATAGGCACAAAATGTTCTTTTATTTTTTTTTTATTTCGTCTAAATCACGGGGGAGTGTGTATTGTAGATATTTTACCAAAACCAAGAAGAATGTATTACAAGCCTGATTGTTGCATCGAGTACGCAGATACTCTCTCACATTTGTCCATCTAAACTTGATTGTGTTGGTGCGAAAATAGCATAGAAATTGTTTGTTTTTTTTAAACTAAAATTGTATGGTGTGCCGATTACCAATACTTTCAAGTATAGATGGACAAGAAAATATTGGTGACAATCGGGCTTGTATACTATAGGAAGTTTTGCATCCAAATATAACCCGTACATATATATAAAAAATTATACAAAATTCATAGTATACACAAAAACGTCTCTATAGAAAGACCAACTATTCAAAAATTTAAAGGGACAAAGCGCTTCTTTGATGTAGTATTGGTTGTATGCAGATATAGCGTAAATCAAAAACAAAAAAATTATTTTACTAACACTAATATAGTTAGTATTTTTATGTTATTTTTGCTTTGTTATTTATTCTGGTTCCAATACTACTTTATTGAGGCGGATATGTAGTAGTATTAGTGTACGAAAAAATGAGTTGGTCTTTCTATAGAGACGTTTTTGATATACACCAAAACCGTCTCTATTATACAAGCCCGATTGTCACCAATATTATTTCATTTTCTTGTCCATCTATACTTGAAAGTATTGGTAATCGGTACACTTTCGTACACTGTACAAATCAGTGAGAATTTACGTAAAAATTTAAAATAAAAAAAAATAAAAACAATTGTGCAGAGAAAATATAGTATAGAAAACAGAAATGTAAAAAAAATGAAATATTCTCTTCAGAACTGACAGTTTTTTTATATTTGTATCCGTTAGTACATTTTTGGTTAGTACTTTATTTTTTTAGTTTAATAATGAATTTCCAAAGAAAGGTTTTGTAAGCTGCACTACCATTGTTGCTCTAATAAATAGTCTCATTTTATTAATATGCTGTCTCATATTGTTGATTCCTTAAAATTACTTATATACCACATAGTTTGAAACAGATAGTTGTAGCATCGTTGTTGCACGTGCTACTTCCGAACGTAATAACAAGATTTATTTCGAAGAGAGAGCGAAAATAAATGAATTATACAAACGTACCGTACAATAATTCAAAGAATTTGATTGGTTAATTTTATATTTTGTCTTCAAGGTATTAGTGAAATGAAAGTATTTTATTCTATTTTCTCACAAACACTTCCAAGTATAGATGGACAAATTAAGAATGTATCTGCGTACTCGATGCAACAATCAGGCTTGTAATACATTTGTGTTATTTTTGTATTTTACATACGCCTTTTGTTTACTATTATTGTATTATTTTTTTTATAATTTTATTAAACGGGTTTCGGCACCTTGTAATGATAATAGTGATGATACGTGTTGTAGGTTTGATCAAAAACGTCTCTATAGAAAGACCAACTATTCAAAAATATTAAGGGACAAAGCGCCTCTTTGATGTAGTTAGTATTGGTTGTGTACAGATATAGTGTAAAATAAAAACAAAAAAATATTTTTACTAACACTAATATAGTTAGTTTTTTTATGTCATTTTTGCTTTGTTATTTGTTATCGTACCAATACTACTTTATTGAGGCGGATATGTAGTAATATAAGTGTACGAAAAAATGAGTTGGTCTTTCTATAGAGACGTTTTTGGGTTTGATGGTAAGTGTGAGAATGCGTTGTATTTTATATATGTTACATGCTACAAGTTACATGCTACTAGTTATATGTTCATGTCCACATGACACCATTCATCATTCTGATGGCGCAATTTGGTATGGATCTAATTCTAAGCCTTGTGTAAATTAACGTAAGCAAAGTACCCGTTATATTTTGACAATATCCATTTTTTATTGTTTGTTTATATTTTTAAGATGATTTTGTAAGTATATGAGTTGACAGGCCAGTCAAACCGAGACTTGCCACCGACCACAAGGACAAACCAAAATCTTAAAATTAAATCATATTTACAAACATTTTGCAATCTTTTAATAGTGAAATGTCGGTTCGATAAGGCTGGCTTGTTTATGTGGTAATTGCAAGTTGTATAACATGTTATCATTAATTTAATTTAAGTGGTCTGATACTGAATATTGCTTAATAGCAATATGAATTGCAGCTATGTATATTTCGCAATTTGATAAGAAGACAGAAGATTATCAAAAAGTATAAGTGTTACGAGATTTACTATTAAATTGAAGTATAAAGTGTAAAGTCAGGTATATGATGCGTTATGATAATATTTGGGCTTTGGTTACCCACGACTTCGATTAATCTGGTTAGTAGTAGTAATAAAGTTAACAAAATCAAACGCAAAAATTTCGAATATATTTCCTTTATTAATTTAAAAAATTAGCTCCACTATACACACATATTACATGACGAGCAGCCGGCATTATATTTTTATGTTCGGAATAAAATTCTCCGTTATAACGTACTTATACTTGTCCAAAATTTGTGTTGTATTATCATTGATCTTCTTAATAGAGCTGGATGTGGTTTGTAAAGTAACCTGCGATTTTAGCAGCAGTTGATCTGTCGATAATATTTGTTTTGATGCCGAAAGTGCAGTACCTTGAACCATTGCGTTCAAATGATTCCACAATGAAAAGTTGCAATCGGCTAATTTTTTTATTAGCAACGAATCGGTATTTTCAAAACGATTATTTCGCTGTGGTGCTATTATTTGGGTTTCGAAGTTTACTGGAATTTGAAAGTTAATTATTTCTGAAAATGGTAAAGATATAAACACATAAATAATTGTAAGGTACTTTAGGATTTTTCGCAATCTATGATAAAAAAAAGTTATCTAGGAAGTATCTTGTTTTTGATAAAAGCTGTAAATATGTGAGATATAGATAACCTAAATTAACCTTTGTTACATCCACCCTAAATTCCATAGCCTCTGGTCGAAATGGATGATGGTGATTTTGACAATTTAGAAGAACGGTAAGGTTTTCAAAAGGACAACTTTTGAATGACTGCCTTAATAACTCGTAGCTAAAAACGTAAAGCACGTAAGTTCAGACAAATAAATGAAACTGCAGGAAATAAAACCGAGCCTAATAACCTATAGAAAACTAAATGCTCCCTATGTTAAGCAACTAATAAAGCGATTAAGACACCAACAAATTCGACACCTGTTAGAAAGAAAATGGACTCGTAGCAGTAAACAAAAATCTGATCTATTCGCGAGACACTTCGAAGAAACATTTCACCCACAACCCAGATCCACTGCAAATGAAAATGTTAATTTTGTATACATCTCGAATGAGCTTGCAATACAAAGTTTACCGCTTTGTAAGTTAAAAAAGGAAATAAAAAATTTGAATGCAACTAAAGCTCGTGGATATGATTTAATAACATAACCCGGCAAATTAATTAAAATAACTAACATATGCAAACTTCTACAATATAGGATAATAATCTTATCATTAAAACATTTGACCCTAGAGCCTGTTTCCAGATTCACAGATATTAAAGAATGTACTCCATACACGAAAAAGATATGTTTAAGCATTTTTTTGGGTTCAGCGCAAGCATTTGATAGAGAATAACATAAAGGAGCAGAGTACAAGCTACATCGAGACCTTCCCAAACATAGTATTACAATTTTACGACAGGCATTTCTTGTGATATCTGAAAATGAGCACTCGGAACATGTATTGTTCGAGATACTCTATTTTTCTAGTGTTTCATTCTACTTCTTTCGAGATGTCACTACTCTATTTTATTTGCTCAATTTTTAGTACTAATTAGTACTAATGCTACTTAAAAGATGTTTCTAGGTTTAACTAAACATAAATCGTAACACTACCCTCCACCTAAGATTATTCGTCCCGAACAAGATTCAACGTACTTCCTCGGTAGAGCGTCAATCGTTCTCTAGGCGCACCACTTTAGTTTACCTCGTTGTCTCATTTTGATTCGGTTTATGACATCATTCAATCTTGTATTTTTCCAGTAACGCTTTCGAAGGCTGTTTCTGTTTTAGGTGATCCGTCCATTTCTGCATCAGATCTTCATCTGTTTTCCACTACCGTTCTTTAATTTCAGCAGGTATATCACAAAGATGATCCATCTTGTACTTTCTGTACACAAGAGACATATCTCTACACAGCAATTTTCGAAGTTGGAAGCAATGTATCGCAAGCTACAGAAAAACTACAAATGTCGATTAATACAGTTAGTAACTGGATGAATAATTAGAATTTCTGTGAAAAAGTGTGAACTTTGAATCCAAAAAGTAAAAGAGGAATCAATCAGTAACTGTCTAAAAATGGATTCGAAAAAAGCTCTTTATCACTTCTTACATTTTAAAAGAACTACCAAGGAAAGCTTTAGTTAAGCTCATCAACCTTATAAATTTGTACTCAGTTTGTGGAAAACCACCGTACGAAAGTTCGTCTTATAGACCAATTTCTCTATTGTCAATTATGACTAACTTCCGAAAATTACAGATTAAAAGGGTTAATTCCGATAATTGAAAGAAATAACTTAACCCCAAATTATCATTGCGGGTTTCGTAGCCAACACTCAACAATTTGTCAAATACTCGGAATATTCAACATGATTGCGACTCGAGGAGAGTGAAATTTGCTCAATGATATTTTAAGACATTGCGCAACTATAGAAATTGTTGGAGTAAAGAAGATCGCGCTGCATCACTGATTGAAGCATTAAAAGGAAATGCAGCTGTGACTCTCCAGATTGTTCCAAAAAATGAGCGTGTTGATTACGGAAGAGTAATGCAAATATTGGACCGTAAATATGGAGGTGATCATAAACGAGAGTTCTACAGAATGGAGCTAAAAGTTCGATACCAAAAGATTGGGGAATTACTACAGGAGTATGCGGCAGATATCGAGAGGATATATGTCTGGGTGCATCTAACACATTCCAACATGGCTCCAGACTATACGCATAGAATAACGATCGATGCATTTCTTGCGCATTAACCAACGAGACGGCATTTAACATCATTAAGCCGCCAATTAAGATTTGGAAAGTTCAGATTGATGAACCAGCGATGAAAAGCGATAACACCCAGTTTGATGGAAGGAACTGTCTTATTATGCTGGTTACAGGCGCAACAAGAACAATCTTGCGCAGTGGCTTAATAGGTACTGGTGAAAGTGCGGTAATCAAATGAAAGAAAGGAGTTTGGTTACGAATTGGAAATAGCAAGTTTCACCATAAAGTGTTGATAGCCGATATTATAGATAAGGTAATATTGGGCATGGATTTCATGAGGGCGAACTGATTCGGTTTGGTTGTTGGTCAAGGTGTTTTGAACGATGGAAAGCCAGTGATAAGACGAGTTGTATTAGACCATCGAGAAAAGTTGCCATCCAATGCAGACAGTTGTGTAGGGCAGATTGGAAGGAGGTTCTGGATCACAAAGGTTGTAGGTTGTGGCAGCAAGCGATAAAGAGATCAAAGTTAGAGAAATTATCTTTGAGAAAGCCTTAATAGAACCAGATGGAGACTTGAGATTTCCAATCCGAGCTCTTAATGTAACAGATCAGACAACAACCATAAAGAAGGGAGGTATCCACAATAGTAAAATGTGAAAAATCGAATCCAAGTGTAATGCAAGCCAAAGAACAACGGCAGTGGAAAATAGATTAAGAACAGATGTAGAAATGGACGGATCACCTAAAACAGAAACAGCCTTCGAAAGCGTTACTGGAAAAATACAACAAGACTGAATGATGTCATAAACCAATTCAAAATGAGACAACGAAGTAAACCTAAAGTGATGCACCTAGAGAGCGATTGGCGCTCTACCGAGGAAGTGCATTGAACTTTGTTCGGGACGAATAATCTTAGGTGGAGGGTAGTGTTACGATTTATCTATAATTAAACCTAGAGACATCTATTATGTAGCATTAGTACTAATTAGTACTAAAAATTGAGCAAATAAATAGAGTAGTGACATCTCGAAAGAAGAAGAATGAAACACTAGAAAAATAGAATGTTCGAGATACATGTAATTTTTTTATATAAGCGAATGATGTCGAGTTTAAGATTAGTGTCATAGCCCCCATCAGCGGCAAGCGGCTAATCTAGTTAAATTAAATGGGTTATTACAACTGAATTATTGTTGTTAAAATCAAGAATTGTTTATTGTGATTAAAATAAAAAATAATTGTATTATTATTGTGGAAATTGTTGTGTGGTGTGTCTAAAGTGTGGGGCTTGTTTGTGGAAAGAGGTAATCTGTGAAAGTTATTCATAATCCAGAGATACGAACCGGTAATGGGTGAAAACGTAACAATATATTTAGCTTATATTAACAATCAATATTTTTACGTGCATTTTAACATTTCTTAAATAAAGATTTATTTCGAGAAACACAGAATGTAGATTTGTATACCCATAAAAAATGGGGTAAAATTTTAGTGTAAATGTTAAAATATTGTAGCAATAATTTGTTTAAGGAATTTATATATATATATATATATATATATATATATATATATATATATATATATATATATATATATATATATATATATATATATATATATATATATATATATATATATATATATATATATACATATATATATATATATATATATATATATATATATATATATATATATATATATATATATATATATATATATATATATATATATATATATATATATATCATTATTTTTGATTTATTTATGTCCTCAACACTTCTAGTAATCCCTATCACAGGTGGCGAGGACATCTAATTTAATTAAAATATGGGGTGCAATTGCACTGGACCATTCGAGGAAAAACGCCGATCGATGATCTAAAATTATATACATTTTAGTATAAATATATGTAGATTTATACATATATATATGCTATAAATGTATATATTGTTATTTCCATAAAATATTTTAATAATTTAAAATTTATTTTGATTTAAAAAAGTATTCAACTAGAGCACGGTAATCTACCTTCATTTCGGTTGGAAGCCAATATAAATTTTATATTAAAATATGTACGAAAATAGTATGGAAAATACTACGGAAAAAAATCTAATTTCTTAGGCAATACTGTCTGATTTCCATTTTGTCTCTACCTTTCGCCGACTATGGAATTTTTGGGCCAACTTTCTTTGGCTGTTCGTACGACTTTCCATGTACTTTTCCCTATAATTTTCATGGTTACATTGATTTTCGCAAGAGAATGTACACGGTTCTGTGTGAATTGCATATTGGGTAATAAGTCAGTTCTAACTTGCACCCGATAGGCAATTTGTCGCAAGTGCGACAATGGGGCTATATTTCCGTAGTACAATCCGTACTCCATATTAAGCAAAGACAAAATTTATATTGTATCAATTTCTATTTCGGCAAATACATTTTTTATAATACCATGCTATTTTATCCTAACCTAATTTCGCAATAAATTTAGTTTTGTTTAACTGGACATTTAACGAGTTCCGTGTGAATTGGTAATAAAAAAAATATGTGTATAAAAGTATCTCGGATATCGAATATGTGTAAATTGTTAGCCGAAACTCTAATTGTCAGCCGAAAATTAAATTACTATAGTTGAGTTGAGGCTCAACCATTGGCATAAGCAAACCATAATAAATGAATTATTGTGAATGACTTGTATTGCGTGAACATAAACAAAACTAAAATACAGGACTTTTAATGGTTCATGTTTTTAATAATAATTAATTAAATAATAAAAATATTAATAGTTTAATAACACTTAAATAACGCCTTTAATTACATTACTGATTAAAATATAAGCGTTGAAAATTCCAGACAGGTATAATATGAAAAAAAACATTTTGTTTGATTTTAACCTCAAATTTTTTTTTTAGTTAATTTGATTTTTTTGTTACGTCTTTATAGACCATGTCCAGTACTACACAAATTAAAATTTTATTTCCGATACTAATTATCTGTGGAGTGACTAAAATTGAAACAGCATTTCAAAAAGAAATTACGATTAATATAGAAGCTGGTAAAAAAGAATGTTTCTATCAACACGGTAAAATTGATGAAACGATTGATATTGAATACCAGGTTATCGATGGTGGTCATGGTGATCTTGATATAAATTTCGAAATGAGTGAACCAAATGGACGAGTTATTTATACGGATCAACGAAAATCTGATAATATTCATCGTTATGATATAAAATTGGAAGGAGATTATCGATTTTGTTTTGATAATTTATTTAGCCGATTCAATCATAAATTAGTGTTTTTCGAACTGATTGTGGAAAATGAAAACGAGCCAGACCATCAGAATAACGATATTGATGAGCTCGAAGGATTAAGTATAGCCGAATATTATAATTTAAAAGTACAAGATATATTGGACGGAATTGGTAAGGTTAAAATGAATTTGGTAAAAGCGCGACAACTTCAAGAATATATAAAAAATTATGAGGCTCGCGATCGTAATATTGCCGAAGAGAATTTCTTTAAAGTAAATAATTGGTCTATGTTTCAAATCATTGTGATGATCTGTGTTGGTGCCGTTCAAGTTATAATGTTACGCAGTTTATTTGATGCAAAATCTAAAATACATAAAATTTGGAATAAATTTTCTTAACTTTTGGAAACTCTCAAAAATGTTTCGTTATTAAATAAATAATATATTTTGTGATAGATTTTCCTATACTCTCTCATTATATTTAATCTAATTATGTATACTTAATTATATAAAATGGCTATTTCATTAAATATATCGTGTAAATAAATTGCCAAAGATATGAAACCTTGTTCTAAGAATATTTCTAAACATTTAGCAATAATTTTGTTGTAATTTGATTTAAAATAAAATTTAATATATAAAATGCTTAATTGTTTAAAAACCTACCATCATCTGATTCAGGAGCTTCGCCATCGACTACGGTTCCGTGGGGTAAATGTTTTTTATTTAGACTTGCATTTTTCATGGCATCAACCTGTACAAATAATCAAATTGTTCAAAACTAAACTACCTATTATTATATCTATTTTATCATATTACCGCATATTGTTCGTCTTCTGAATCAGATTCAGAAGCTTCTCCTTTAATAATGTTATTTTTTAGGTTGTCTGGCATTTTTGACAGGTACGGTTTATCGAAATATTTTGTTATTTGACGTTTCGATTAGGGTTGTACTTCTCTACATATGTTTTATTAAAATGGAAATTTGATGTCGAATTCAGTGCTACCAATCACAAACAAATTCGAAAATATATTCTTTTGACATTTGTGGTTTGTGTCTGTGCAGACGAAAAGAAAATCTTTAAAAAATATATTTCTTTAAAAATGGCGGCGTTTATTTTTGCTTTGTGACGATGTTTATGTTACAAAATATCAATTCTATTAGTTAATAGTTAAAATTACTGTAAATGTGATTAAACGATTAAGTGTAATATAGTCAAGTGAATTGAATGAAATAAACAATTTTAGTTTATAATTGAATTTTTATAATAAATATTCCATAATTGGGGGAGGGTGTCATCACACCACAACATACTCCGAAATATTTTTTGTTTTCGTCATTCGTGTAATTAATGTACGTCAGTTATATTATTTTAGAAATTTATTAAATGTTGAGTGTAATGCAAGAGAAAAGGCCATTAAAACGGCCAAAATTGGGACCACCTGACGTTTATCCGCAGGACGCAAAACAAAAAGAGGACGAATTAACGTCAACGAATGTTAAACATGGATTTTCTACGACCCCACAATTGTCCGAAGAGTTTGGTACAGCACGGAATTGTAATGTTACCGCAAGCAAAGTTGGAGCATATTTTAATGCAATACTGGCAAAAAAAGAAGAGTTAATGACACTTTCGGATTCAGGACGTAAGAAACAGCAGATTAATCCAAAAGATAATTTTTGGCCTGTAACAGCTCGAACTAAAGCCACGCTAGACACTTGGTTTAAAGATTTAGCTGGAACCAAACCGCTCCTAAGCTTAGCCAAAAAAGCACCATCATTTAATAAGAAAGAAGAAATATTCGCAATGCTTTGCGAAAATCAGGTGAGCATGCAACGTGCAGCTTGGTTTATAAAACTTAGTTCTGCTTACACGGTGGCGGTGTCCGAAGCAAAAATTAAAAAACGTCAAATGCCTGATCCAGCGACGGAGTGGACGGGTACACTTATAAAATTCATGAAAGACTTAATTCCCAAATTGCAAGATCACTATCATCAAGGTCCTGTTCCCGAAAAAACACCATCGCAACCATCAAATTTTGCATCAATTCAACCGAATCCAAGTATATCGGCTACAAATACGGTAGCCCCACCATTAACTAGTCCGGCGACTAGTATGCCAAGCCCAGCACAAATTGCACTAAATCAAACTCCAACACAAACCTCAACCGCAACAACACCCACAAGTGGTGGTGGTACGGGAACGATAGCCCAAACATCGCCACATCCACACGATGATCATAAATTGGCCATTAAACAGTGGAACTACACAACCCAATTAATCAAATACATGTACGAGGAGGGGTTATTGGATCGATCTGAATTTCTTAATTGGGTTTTGGATCTATTTGATAAAATTCGTTCTCAACCCTCGGATGATGGAATGTTGAAATTATTTCTGCCCGTTGCACTTCAGTATATGACTGATTTTGTTCAATCCGAGCGATTATCTCGTAAATTGGCTTATTTAGTATCGAAAAAATTATTACACATGCTAAATAACGCTATGGATTCGGGAGGCTCAAGTATTCATCATCATACAGCTAACTCAAATAGTGCCACTAATCCCGAACCAACCATTAAACAAGAACCCAGTGATCCTAGTGAAACGACAACTAAAGAAAATTCTCCAGAAACAAAACCGATTATAAACGGAACAGAAGGGGATAGTAAAAAACCGTTAGTCTCGATTAGTAGTCCATTCGAAAATGCATTAAACGATTACATAAACTGTCCCCATCATCGAGATTTAATTTTACAGCTAAGCGCTATCCTACAAATTATTACCATCGAATGTCCTACGGCTTTGGTTTGGTGCGGAATTAGTGAAAATCGTTCATCGTCCATACTATATGGAAGTCCGCTCGATCATATTCCCGTTGCACCGTCCGTATTGCCTATGCCATCGCGTTGTGCTGATAGTAACGATGAAATTCGTAAACAGCTTAAACATATTGAGGAGCTAATTAAAACCCGATCACGTCATGCTGAAGCCCGTTGGTGTGCTGACAAATGGCAGTCGCTGAATAATAATAATTCCAGTACGCGAATATTGTCAACACTCGACGCTCTTGATAGCCATTGTTTTGATCGGATGGATTCGAACAATTCGTTAGAGACATTGTATGTAAAAATATTTACAAGCATAGCTAGTATTAAAGAAGCAAATGCTCCTATCACTACAGGCTCAATAGGTTTGACTACGTTAGAGGCTCGTGATGTAAAAATAGAATATGTGAGTAATAATTTCATTTGATGTTGATTTTTTTTTTATTTAAATTTTATTCATTTAGAATCCACAACAGGACGCACCTATAGTTCAAATTTTATGTGAATGGGCTGTCTCAGCACTCCGTTGGGGGGAACATCGTACCATGGCAGTAGCTTGGCTACTCGATAAACGCCAATCCGAAGTAACGTCCTCGGATAACGATAACTATCAAAACAATGATAAGGATGATAAAGATTCAATTAGCTCGGGAAATGGCATTGGATCAGGTGTGCCAGTGTTTCAAAATATTTTAATGAATTTCCTTGATAATGATGCCCCATTCCTTGATGAAAACGGTTCACAACAGAATCGGGTTCAATTTACAAATCTAGTGCATTTATTTAGTGAACTAATTCGGCACGATGTATTCTCCCATGACGCGTATATGTGCACGCTTATTTCGCGTGGTGATCTACTGACTGGGACAGGAAATACATTAAATCAAAATTCTGGAAGTCTTATGTCGAACGCAAACGGTATCGGATCGGTTACGAATACAAAACCAAATACACCTCCGGCTAATCCGAATCTAGACGATGATATGATATTTGATTTTAAACCGAAAATGGAAGAGTTCGATGATTCAAATGTGGATGATGATTTAGATAAATTGTTGCAACATATCAAAGAAGATCAACAAAATTCGATGGATGCACCAGATAGCCCAAAAGATCCGGAACATCATCATAATTCGCATCATCATACAAATATCCTGGATCCACCGCCTGTTTCACGACATTTCCTTTATACAAAACATTTTCCTCTGTGCCAAGATGATCCGGTGTCACAACATGATTGTAATCAGCGATACATTTTACTGTTTGGTGTGGGAAAAGAGCGCGACGAAAAAAAACATGCCGTCAAAAAGATGTCGAAAGAAATTTGTAAATTATTTTCGAAAAAATTCAGTATTGATGTGGCCGAAGGTGGTAAAGTGAAGAAACACTCCCGAAACGAATTTAATTTTGAATCGACCACAAACAAGTGTGTCTCAATGTCATATTTTGATCAGCATGTGGTCACTTGGCAATGCGCTGTAACGGTTCAAGAAATGTTGAATAGCTACGCTTTAGGTAATAGTAATTACTTACCTGTTCAGGAGCATGTCGCATTTTTATTCGATTTAATGGAGATGGCCTTAAACATTTACGGCCTAATCGATTTGTGTATACAAATTTTAAAAGAGTTACCCGAGGTTGAAGCTCAATTCATAACCAAAAATTCAACGCTTGTAAGAAATTATACGACATCATTGAGTTTGTATATTGTAGGCGTGCTACGACGATATCATAGCTGTTTACTATTATCTGCGGATCAAACTTCGGCCGTTTTTGAAGGTTTATGTAAAGTTGTAAAGCACGTTACAAATCCAGGTGATTGTAGTTCAGCCGAGCGATGTATACTTGCATATCTATACGATTTGTATTCTTGTTGCTCGTTACTAAAAGCAAAATCACTACCAAACGAACCATTTCAAAATGCTTATCCAAAAATTAAGCAAGTGTTATACGCATCGGTGCAGCCGGCATCTGAAATACATCCATATAATTCTCAATTTATGGCCGAGGTGATTGCGAATCCTAAGAGATGTGGAAAAATTGAGAGTATATTGGGTAGGCAACTTAATGAATCAGCAGCAAATCGTTATAATTTTGCATGTAGTGCAATCGTAGCCGTAAGCCGTGAAATTGACAACGACCGACTAAATGATATTTCGGTTACGTGCGCTGAAATGACTGCATGCTGCAATTCACTAAATGCTGATTGGCTTGGAGTTTTATCAGCTTTATGTCGCAATGAAATTACATATCCGGATGCGGTTAGCCAAATTGATATTCATAATTTAACGATTCATAATTCGTTAGCGGTGTTTACTTGTATACTAGTAGGTAAGTAATAAAAATCTTCTATGCGGAGTTCTTTAAATAATTGTTGGCCGGCTCAGTAAACTGTTAGTTTGAATATCGATTTAAAATATTTTATCATTTTCAGCACGTCACTGTTTCTCATTATCTGACTTCCTGAAACACGTTGCCCTTCCTTCATTGGTAAGTGCAATAAACAGCGGCCGTGAAATGCCTCCAGACACCGAAGCCGGAGCACGATTATCTTGCCATCTACTGTTACGACTTTTTAAAACAGTTGAGATACCACAACCCGGCTTATATTCCGTATCCACATCGCCAAATCCAATCACAACACCGGGTCCCGCTTGTAACATAAAACTAAGCTGTGATCGTCATTTACTTGCTGCTGCACATAAAAATATCGCTGTTGCACCAGTATTAGCGGTATTAAAAGGGATACTTGTTGTTGCTGATGCTACTGCACACAAACCAGGAATAAATGGTGGAAAAACAAGCGGTTTAAATACGCCAGTGCACCCAGCTAGTACACCAAAAAGTATGGGAAGTGTTGGTGGTGATATAAGTCATATTCTTGGAACTAGTGATTTGGGTATTTTAGGCAGTGGTGATGATCCTATGCTGGATTTATGTCAACCGCAACTAAATCAAAATGATAATGAATCGTCACTGTCAGATTTTGCTCAGCATGTGCTACGACAAATTTGCAGTCAGGAATGGGTGCTCGAAAGGTGTTTACAGTATGCAGACGAGTTATGTCAGGTTGGTATGTTGATTGATAATATGCTTACCGCTAAGCAAGCCCAAAGACTGTTACATATGATATGCTATCCTGAAAATGAGTCACACTTGAAGGCGGAAATGGATCAAAAATCGATGATATCTCGCATTTTAGAAAATTTAGAACAGTGGTCGTTGCGTATATCATGGCTCGATTTGCAACTAATGTACAAACAGACGCAACCACCGGAATTGGCTAATTGGCTTGATTTGGTGGCGAGAGCAGCTATTGATGTATTTCAGTTGCCCGATGGTAATTGTAAGGTCGATAAACCAAAACCTTCGATATGGCTTGTATCACCGCTTGTGTCGAAGTTACCAAGTTCCGTACAGGGACGTATATTACGTGTGGCTGGACAAGTTTTGGAACAAACCAAATTTTTTAACCCCAAATCAAAAGAAAATAGCAATAATGGGAACAACGGCAGTGGAAGCAATTCGAATAGTAATTCAGGGAATAGTAAAAAACGGAATGGAACTCAATTAAATCATCAACCATTTTTGGGTCTCGTGCTCACGTGCCTAAAAGGTCAGGACGAACAGAAGGAAAGTCTTTTAACGTCGCTACATTCACAACTATCACAATTTTTGTCGTCACATAAAGAATTAGAAAAAGTTGGTGGAATCGAAGACCCACAAGGCCGAGAAGAAATACTAGATGCTCTGCAACTAAGATTCTCATTGGTCGGCGGTCTATTTGATGCAATTCAAAAAAATGCAACTCCTACCACCGACTGGGCTATATTATTAATTCAGTTAATAAGCCAAGGCGTTATCGATCTAAATAACAATACCGAATTATTCACCACTGTACTCGATATGATCGCTACATTAATTCATTCTACTCTAATTTCGGATAGTCAATCGGAGCGGGATGAAAACAAAAAACTTTATACAAATTTAATGAAGAAACTAAGGAAAGAATTGGGCGATAAAAATAACGCATCGATTAAGCATCTGCGGCAATTGATTCCATTATCGAAGCAAATATGTGAAGTGATAACATGCGAACCAACAGGTTCGAATGCATCGAGAGGGAATAAAATGTCGGGAATTGACGGACCAGATAAAAAGCATGTAAGTTATATCAATACCGAGAGTAACAAATGATAAAAAAAATACCCTCATTAACATTTAAATTACAGGCATTAAGATTAGTTGACAAACAACGCGTAAGTGTGTGGGATTTACTGGAGGGTCATAAAAATCCGGCGCCGCTATCTTGGGCATGGTTTGGTGCAATAAAAATGGAACGAAAACCTCTGGCATACGAAGAATCTCATCGACTCTTAAAATATCATACTCACAGCATGGTGAAGCCTAGTAGCTATTATTATGAACCGTTACCGTTACCACCAGAGGACTTAGAACCGATTCCAAAGAAGCAGGTACAATTTTACAGCCGGCGTTTATTTATAAGGTTTTGTATCTTGAGAATGTTCTATTTTTTCTTAATACTATATTGCAGAAGGAGGACTTCAAAGCAGACACGCCGTCATCCGTTGACCAATCGCCATCGGGGGTGATGGGAGGACGCGGCCGAGGTGGCAAAGGGGTACGTCGTATAAGAAAACCTAAAAATAATTCAAATATTAATTCTAATAATGGTAACATGCCAATCCAACCAAATAATCAACAACAGCCACAGCAGCACCAACTCCAGCAGCAGCAACAGCAACAACAACAAATGCAGCAGCAGCAACATCCCCAGCAGCAAATGCAGCAACAACTACAAACCATGCAACAACAACAACAGCAAATGGCCAATAATCAAATGAATCAAATGCAAATGAGCATGCAGAATCAAATGAATCCGAACATGCAGCAGTACCAACAAAATCAAATGAATTCAAATCAAATGATGGGTGGCCAGCCAATGATGAATCAAAATGTCGGTCAAATGAGCGGTATGGGCGGACAAATGGGACAACCAAATTCACAGGTTGGAATGAATTTTGGTGGTGCTATGCAAATGGGCGGACAACAAGGTATGAGTGGTGGTCCTCAACAAAGCCCACAACAATGGTGTGGTTATAATCCAATGCAACAACAGCAGTTACAAAATCAGCAGATGGTAAATCAACCACAATTTACAAACTATCCACAAGGAATGCAACAAATAAATCGATTTGAACGACCTCCTATGAATAATTCTAAACAGGCACTTTCTAATATGCTTCGACAACGAGCACCGTTGATCGCTAGTCAAGGAAAACCGGGTGTATTTAACGTACAACAGCAACCTAGACAACAACAGCACCAACAATATATGCGGAATCCTTTACGAACGGGGTTAGGAGCTGGTCCGGGACAAATGGCCGGTGGTCAAGGTAACATGGTTAATACAATGGGTGGTATGGGACAATTGGGCCAAGGTGGACAAACAATGGGCAGTCAACCAAACATAAATGCAAACGCTATGATGAATCAACAACAGGTAAGCGGAATGCAACAAAATATGATGGTTCAAAATACGCCGGCCCAGCAAAATATGATGGTCTCAAATAACGGTATGATTCCAAATACGAGCGGCGGTATGATGAATCAAGGTCGTGGAATGGTTCAACCACAACAAATAAATCAAAGCGCTTTATTGAATCAACAAGGTGGTGGTGGTATGGTGGGACAAGGTATGACTAATACTGGAAACGTTGGAATGCAAGGAATGCAACAACAAACCAATCAACAAAATATGTACACGAATCAACAGCAACAGTATCAAAATATGAATCAAAATTTTGGTAACTATGGTAATCAAGGAATGGCACAGCAACAAAATCCACAACAAAATATAATGGGACAGTTTGATCAAATGGGTGGACAACGAAATACACAGGCCGAATTTTTAGCCGCCCAACAACGCGTGATGCAAGTAAATCGAAATCAATATATGCAACAAGCACCAAACGTAACAATGAATAATATGGGTGGCCAGGGAGCCGCGCCTCCATATCCAAGAGGACCTCAACCCGGTGGCAAACCTGTCTCTTCTGTACCTCAGCATCAACAGCAACAGCAACAACAATTCCAGCTTAATCAACAACGTATACGCCAGCAAATGTTAATGCAACAACAACAGCAGCAGCAACAACAACAGCAGCAGCAACAACAACAGCAGCAGCAGCAACAAAATAATTCTGTAATGCAACAGAATCAAGGTCAAGGTATGGGCCAACAACAAACACCAGCTCTTGTAGCCCAGCTGCAACGTCAATTGCCCAACCAACAAAATATGATGGGGCAACAGTATTCTCATCAACCGCCACCGTATTGAAATTAAACAAAATTCGTTTTGTTGTTGTGATTTTAGATTTTGTTTTAATTAACTAACTAAATTATTAATTTATGTATTTATACATAACAGTAATTATTATTTTATAAACCGACACACGTACACATATATCTTTATATATATACTTGGGCTCACCTTTGACTAAATAATACTGAAACATATAACAGATCCTAATTAGGAGTTTAAGACAATTTAAGATTTTTTCTGTCCCGATACATTCTGTATCGTTTAAGGAACTGAACACTGAAATACATATATAAGTCACCTAATTTTGCTGGGTTGATTACATCATTTGGGGAAATGAATTTCCTCCTATTCTCTGTGGGAATGTGTCTATCTTTACTTTATCCTGCTTTTTAAAAGAGCTAGTTCAGTAAATATTTGCCTGTTGATTTTTTTTATATAATATTTTGACCTTTTTATATGCATCAGAAAATACTTCGGCTGCTACTAGAATCAAGTACCGCAATTTTGAAGGTTTACGGATTCGTAGAGATCTTGTTTTGGTGGCAACTGAGGTGGAAAATTAGATATTATATTATTTTTCGCATACATAGACAACGGCAACAGTAGCGTCGAAATGACATCGGGACCATATGAATAGCGAAAAAACGACTTTAAATTATAGTGATGGTACTGTACTGCTATCTTTTTTTAATAATTGTTAATTTTAATGATTTATTTTATGCTTTTCCTCTATTAACTTTAAATTAACTCTATTTTGTATTTTAGTTGTTAGTTTTATAATGTATTAAAATTCTTAAGATTATAGTACGAGATTATGGAGAAATAAAAAAATTATAGATAAATAATAAAATTATACCTGTATATTCTATTTATAAAAAATTAAATAAATAAACAAAATAAAAAAACCAATCGAGATCAATTTATAAATAAATAAATAATATTTATTTTTAATTTAATTTATTATCGCGCTATTATGTATATCCCCTCTCACATAATTAGCAAGAGTGACAAGGGATCCGAGGTATCAGCATATTTTCGAGGAGCGATGGGTTGCTCCTCGAAAATATGCTCTACTAAAATCGATTGTGTCTTAGTCTCTAAAACCTGCGATGTTATATTGATTTTCACTCATTAATTTTAAGATCAACGGAAGCTGATAATCCTACAAGTGAATCCAAAAGTTGTTTTACACCGTTGCCATTCTGACTGATCACCCAGATATCATACCATAAGCCAGCATCTGGTTTCACAGACGGTATAAAATGTTGTCCTGTGGTGGTTCACTATTAATATAAATTCTAGCATGAGATTAGAGTTTTGGGGACAGAGCATCTCTTTTTGCACACATTTTGTTCTTACTTTTCTTTAATGTGACTTATTTATAGCCGCATGTAGCAAAGCAAACTATAAGCTAACCTGAAGGATTGAATGATAGGCTTACTGGAAATGTTATGAAAGGTTTTGACAAATTTAGGAAGAACCATTCTCAGCGAAATAAACTTTATTTGGTAGTCACCTAAGTTTCCTCAACAGAGGAGTGTTTTGTATTTTATTGATTTTGGAAGATCTAGATTTGAAGCATAAATTTCTCAATTTTGATGGACATACCACCATCTAATTTACTGGATTTTGGACGTTTTCGATTTATGGCATGAATAAATCGTTTAGTTTTTATGGGCTTACCATCGCCCATCACATTTTTTCTGAATTTTGGCCATTTTCAATTTGTCAGTTTTGATAGGTTTATCATCGTGTATTTCCTGAATTTTGAACACATTGTCACCTGCCGTACATCGATGGTTAAGATACTATTGCTTACCACGCCACGGTATTGTAAAGCTCATTAAACGCAATTGACCAAAAATTTATAAATATAAAATCACATTTTCAATTTGCTTCGTTGACCGAATTAAAAGAAATAATTTGTTGAAATGTAAAGAATTTACAGCAGTATTTATATTGATGACCAGAGCTTTTGATTAAGGTATCATTAATCGCAATCGGACCACTATTACGTGTCTTATTGGACATCAATTGAAATTCGTAAATTGGCAAAGGCTAACCCCTTTGCTTATTTTTGGCATGCAAATTAGTTTTTGTAATTGATGTGATTATGTACTTAAATAAAAAGAAATATAATCCGAATAAAAAAGACAAGTCCATACACGAGGTATTTATTTTAGAGAATAAGTACAAGAAGGAAATAGAACGCCACAACCGGCTAGTATTAAAAAAAAAAATAAAAATACTCTCTCACAAAGAGTTAATAACTCAACACCTCCACTAGATCCTTATTTTCCAGTACTCAACTCTTTACAAGATTTACTCCCATTGAACAGAACTTATGTTTTTCTGCTGTCACCGGTTTGGTAAGGCTGTCTGCTAACATATTGTTTTTGTTGACGTAAACAAATTTAACCACCTTGTCATTAATCTTCTCGCGGAGAAAATGATGACGTACATCTATATGCTTTGTTCTGGGTGAAAAAGCAGTCTTCTCCGTTAGTTGGATCGCTCCTTTGTTGTCGCAGAGTATGATGGCTGAACATTTATTTTCACCTAGCAACACTTGACATATACCCCGCTACCAAATAGCCTCTTGGGTTGCCAAAGATATAGCCATGTATCCGGACTCTGTTGTAGGCAAAACAACTGTTGGTTGCTTCTTTGACGCCCATGAAATTGCTCAACCTTGCAGTTTGAATACATAGCCTGTTGTCGAACGTCGATCTACTGAAACACTTGCCCAATCTGAATCGCAATAATCTTGCACTACTTCATTTCCATTTTTTGAATAAGTCAGTTTCCAATGAGCAACACCTGGACTGTTATTAAATCTGCTGACAGCTCCTACTGCGAACTGTATATCTGGTCGTGATACCTGAGCAGCAAACAACAAGCTCCCTACTGCTTCTTGATATGGCACATCCTTCATGGATTCACGATCCGACTCATTCTTCGGTGACATTTCTGAATTAAGTTTCTGATTTGGATTAGCTGGAACACTCCTTCATTACAATCGGCCATTTGGAAACGTTCTAATATATTTTAAATATGCTGGCTTTGATTTATTGAAATCGGTCCCGTCTTGCGGTCTCGCGAAGCCAAATGTGTGTTGGACATGCTTCGCCAATGTCCTTAATTTTAAATTGCTTTTGAAGACACAACTTCAATTCAGCTTTAAAAACTTTGTCGTTGGAAAAAATGAGCAAGTCGTCAACATATACTGCCACAATCAAGATCTTACTACCATCTATTAAATAGTAAATACATGCATCGTAATTTGGACATTTTATGCCAAAAATCTTCAAGGCAGTGTCCAAACGCTGATTCCATACACGACTGGACTGCTTGAGTCTGTATAATGACTTCTTCAAACAACAAACACGTTGACTTCGATCACTAAACTTTTCAGGTTGAATCATATAGATTTTCTCGCTCAAATCGCCACGAAGAAACGCTGTAATCGCATCCATCTGATTGATCTCTAAATTGTATCTCAAAGCTACCGCAATCAAAAAACGTATCGACGAGTAGCGAACTACTGGCGATAAAGTCACCTCATAGTCAATGCCTTTACGCTGAACAAAGCCCTTTGCTACCAAACGAGCCTTGTACCGATCTACCACTCCTTTTCCGTTGTACTTGGTCTTGAAAACCCATTTGCTTTGAATTGCTCTAATTGCTCTAGGTGGCAAATCTGTAAGCGACCACGTTTCGTTTTCGATTAACGAACGATACTTTTCTTCCATAGCTTTTTTCCATTACTTTTCAAGTCATTACTTTTCGTCGACTTGTGCTCTCTCGATGAACGACGCGGTTCTAACAAAACATTTGACGGTTCATTACTACCCGAAACGTCAATTGAATCTTCAGCTGTTAGATCCTCACTTTCTTGAGATCTAAATACACCTTCTAAACTTGCTGTTGTAACAATGGCCTCATCCTCCACTTTATTGCTATCATCTTTGAATGGATAAAAATGATTAGAAAATTCGTTACAATCAATTACCTTGTTTTCACAGCGTTGGTCCTCCAGAAAAATGACATCACGACTGACTGACATCCACTCGTGATTTTTTTAAATCAAAAACTCGATAACCTTTACTATTCTCGCTGTAGTCGACCATGATGTATTCCTTTGATTTCGAATCAAATTTCTGGCGCTTTTGTTTCAGAATATGGACCATTGCCCTGCATCCAAAAACTTTCAAGTTGGATAAATCTGGGTTTTTATTGGACCAAATTTCTTCGGGCGTTTTATCGATAGCCCTACCTTATGGTGAACGATTCAAAAGATAAGGCGCTGTGTTGACAGATTCACCCCAATAGGGGCGTATAAGGTACAGTTGTTTGATGCTGTATCCCTGAATCTCGGAGGAATTTAGAAAACTCCTTGTTGCAGTATTCTGTTCCATTATCTGATCGCAACGTTCTGATTTTGTGACTCGTTTAATTCTCCGCAAAAGCTTTGAACTCCTTGAAAACATTCAAGGTGTTTGATTTGTTTTTTATGAAATACACGGAAATCTTGCGGCTAAAATCATCCAAGAAAGTCACAAATCATCCAAGAAAGTCCGCCAAATAAAGCAACTGGCATTGGACCACACAGGTCAGTGTGCACCAAGTCTAGTACTCTGGAAGCCCGAGATTTGATGTCCTTGAACGGAAGGCGAGTCTGTTTCTCCTTTATACAAGTTTCACACTTGTCCTGTTGACCTCCGACAAAACTCATCCACCAACAAATTCATTTCGAAATCTCATCAAGCTATCGTGCCCCATATGTTCTAGACGTCGATGCCATAATTCCCATGAATTCTCAACTTTGACCCTCAAACATATTTCACCCGTGTGTGTCACTTTGAACATCCCTGAATTTGCTTTTGCCTCAATCAGTAATTTCTAGTTTTTGTCAAAAACTTTGCAATCATTTGCACTAAACTTGGCAATTAAACCTTTGTTTACTAACAGACAATAAGTTTGTGCAAAGTCCTGGCACGTATAGAACATCATGAACGCTAGTATTTACTATACGATTATTCACCCGTAGCTGGAGTAAAATATTGCCAATCAATTCGGCCTTCAATTTTGATTGATTTGCAATCGTGACCTTCTCTGATCTGGCACTGGTTTGAGATTTTCCATCCAAAGTTGTTCACATGTCATGTGTGCAGAGGCACCAGAGTCCATATACCACTCATTCGATTTAATATTGCCGTCAAACACGAAAAAACTGACGAATGATTAGCCATCTTCGTATTCGGACATTTGTTTTTGAAGTGACCAACTACGCCACATCCAAAACATTTCCCGTCCTTTACTTGTTTCTTCTTCTTCTTATAATTGTTTGACTTTGCTGGCTTCACGTTCATGGCTGATGCAGAGACAGAGCCCTCAACTCTATCATCCCAACGAATTTCTTAAAGTAGTTTGGTTTTTATTAAGTCAGCCGAAATTTTTGTGCCAGAATTTCCTATCGCCATAATCATGGGCTTGTACTTGTCGCTTAATCCGGCCAACAACAATGTGCCAATCTACTCATTGTCTATTTCCATGCCGGCACTTTTTAATTTGTGGGCGGGGGTTTTATTAATTAATTAAATAATTTTGTTGACGAAAAATTCCATCGTAGCGCAATCCACTAGTCTTGTTGAAACTAATTCACGCAATAATGCTAAACGACGAAGAAGACCGGAATCTTCACACGCCACTTTCAGACTGTCCCAAACATCCTTCGCCGTATTTGCTTTTTGAATATGTAAAAAATTCACACTGTCCATTTTCCTTGCATGTGCTCTCAACATGATTCCAAAGGTCATTCATTTGAAGATATGCTTGTGCAGCAAATTTCCATTTCTCATAGTTATCTTCCACGCAATTTCGCTATGGACGCAAACGTTGCCGCCATTTTAATTTTTTTTTCGTTAACCACGAAATTTAACAAATTGAACTTCTTTTTTTTATTATTTAAGTTGGCCTGGGTCCATAACCTGATGTGATTATGTACTTAGAAATATAATCCGAATAAAAAAGGTAAGCGTCCATACACGAGGTATTTATTTTAGAGAATAAGTACACGAAGGAAATAGAACGCCACAAGCGGCTAGTATTAAAAAACAAAACAAAATAAAGGCTCTCTCACACTTAATAACTCAACAGAAATGCATATATATTTGAATGCAGTATTTATACTAATGACTAGTGCTTTTGAAGGTATCATTCCTCACAATCGGACCACTATTACTCGTCTAATTGAACATAAATTGAAATTTGCAAAGGCTAACTCCTTTGCTTATTTTTGGCATGCAATTTTGTTTTTCAAATGCATATATATTTTAATGCAGTATTTACAGTATTTATACTGATCATCAGAGCTTTTGATTAAGGTATCATTTATCACAATTGGACTACTATTATTGGATATAAATTTAAATTCGTAAATTTGCACAAAAGCTCTGAGCATCAGTATAAATGCTGCTCTTAAATATATATTTACATTTTAACAAGTAATTTTTGTGCAAAAAAAAATAGGAAAGGTGTTTAGACTCATCGGTTTTTGGCCAATAGAATAATTTTTAGATTTTATAGTATCGGTTTATGCCTTTATAAGTTTGGTCTTATAACGATTCCTGATTGATCTTTAATTACACCATTTAAATTCGTTATTGATAAGGCAGGCCTCCATATTAAAATTATCGAAAATTTATGGCACAGTTACAAAAAGGTAGACGGAACAAAAATAATACAGTCGAAAATTGTCAGCTTAGTGGTGTGCAGTTCTTCCTGTATTTAATAATTAAAGTAGAGGCATTTAAGCAACAACCAACCTTCACACTTTCCACTTCGAAACTTAAACTTTGTAGTAAACAAACAATTTAGAAACAAACAAATGAATTTGTTCAGAATCTCCGCCCATCAATGTTAACTGTAAAATAAAAACTTCGTCGTAGAGTCGTAACCTTGTTACGCTTATTTGATATAATTGGTTGAAGTTGAAAGGAAATCAATAGATTGCATGTATGTATGATCCATGCACCTAGGTATTCATTTACCTAGTAAAAACTTGTAGGTTCATGTTTATGCAAATAATTAGTTTTTTAAAAAAAAGCATAACAGTTTTAGACCAACGAAATGTCTAGTTAAACAGACATTATTGTGGAACTGTCGACCAACAATTTTGTTAGTGTGATTATGTAGTTATAAATGCATCTAATGTAATTTTAATGAAGTTCATGTTCCGTTTAACTTATGTTTATATGATGTGTTGTTAAAACCATCATATAAACATAAGTTAAACGGAACATGAAGTTGAAATGTATGAATTTATGTATTCATATAAACACAATCCCTGTCGTCGTGGAGCATTCACTTGACTACGACGGATTCCGAGAATGTATATGCGACACTACTTAATTTTGAGTTAGTTTAGCACCATGTTTCTAACAGTCAACTAATTAGATCATTTCTTTGATTTGATGGAAGAAGAAATAGTATTAAGAGATCAAATAGACCCATCATGCAGAAAAACTTTCTTCGTTTAAGTAGTTGTTGGTAAAACACAAGATAGCCTGACTGCTCATTTTAAGGCGGGATTCGAAGAGCAGCTACCATCTGTGATCTAAAAAAATTGAAGCAACGATTTTATTTAAGAAGATGAATAACCACCTTGGTAATGGTACTAGGATTTCAATAGGACCTAAAGTTGTATTTCAGCGTAAATTAACCACCTGTTCTCATAAAGAGGCAAGCTGTCTGTTTGATTTAATATAGGATAGTTTAACCAAACAGATTATAACTGCCGTTTTAAGTCATTACAATCATTTATCAATTTATTCGGCATACTCACAATAGGATAATGTTATAACCCATTGCACATTGTTATAACCCATTGCACACATAATGTAAATTTGGCAACACTATACAAATGTCATTATTGCTAGTGTGCTTCTTCTCATTATTCGTTCAAGTCTTGTATTAACATTCGTAGAATAAAGATTATTATAATAAAGCCTTGTAAATTACGCGTGCTTTTAAATTCGAGTTCACGGCCAGAAAATACATAACAGTGGCGACGAGAGAAAAAAAAAAGATTAAATTACAAGATAAAAATTACACAATAAAATTCAAGGACGTAAAATTTACTTCTACAAAATGGATGCCGCACAATTTGCGCAATTGTTAGAAGCCTTCAGCAAATCACAACGTGACTTGTTAAAGCAAGTAAGTACTAGCAGCAGTCAACAACAACAACAACAACAACAGCAGCAGCCACCATTACAGGTTATGTGTGCTCCATTTGAGAACTTTGATGAAAAAAAAGAAAACTTTAAGTTATACCATCAACGTTTCGAAAATTATTTGATCATGAAGGGTGTTATTACTAATAAAACACTTTGCCGTCAAATGCTTATAAACTCAATTGGACCTACACATTTTAAGTTGTTGGTTTCATTAATTGCCCCTAAGACAGTCAACGAAGTCGAGTACGATGACTTAATGAAAATGTTGGAAACTCATTTGTGCCCGAAAAAAAACATACTAGTAAGTCAACACCGATTTTTTTCCACATATCAAGGCGAAGAACATACAATAGCTGATTATGTGGCATTACTCCGGCGGGATACAAATGAGTGCGAGTTTGTGTCAAAGTGTGCCTGCAAGGCTGACATATCAAACATTTTACTTCGATCCCAATTTATACGCGGCATTAACGACAACACAATCCGGGAGCAATTACTTCAATCGGAAGAAGACGATTTCGAAAAAATAGTACAAAAAGCTTAATCATTAGAAGCCTCAAAAATCGATTGTCGTGAACTGACTACAAAGCAACCCATCAATAATGCCGTAAACAAAATTCAAGCCAGAAATTCAAACCGTCAAAAAAGTCGTTCCCGGGCTCAGTCTTCAAGAGCACAAGGTCGTTCAAAATCTAGAATAAACTACGCCCAGTTGGGAATCGACAACTTGTGCATACGCTGTGGTAGAGACAACCACAAAACACAGGACTGCCGTACTAATCCACGTAATCTCAAGTGTAAATCGCGTGGGAAAAGTGGTCACATAAAACAAGTGTGCATCAAAACATTAGTCAAAACTTCAAACCATAGTTCAACTCATAGAAATGATGATCATGACGAACCAGTTCACCAAATGTATGGTATTAACCAAATCGTCGATATATTTTGCAATCAGCACAATAAAAATAACGATGCTGATAAGTACTATGCTACGGTGGAAATAAATGGACACAGTCAAAAATTTGAGGTCGACACTGGTGTTGGTTATACATTAATACCAAGGAATCAATATAATCAGCTGCAAATAAAGGCACCACTGCAACCTTCAACAATTGCTTTCCGATCATATACTAAAAATATTATATTTCCTGATGGTAAAATCGAAGTTCAATCATTTCAGCCATCATTTCAACAATATCAATGCATTAGAGGAAAATAATTGTGATTCAATTTCAGATATTGTTGACAAGTTTGAGGACGTTTTTACAGAAAAAGTAGGTTGTGTTCCAAATTTTGAGGTCACACTCCAGCTTCGTCAAGGTTCGAAACCAATATTCTTCAAAGAACGAGAAGTTCCACATGCACTTCGAGAACGGGTTGAAAAGGAACTCGATGATTTAGAAGCAGCTGGGATTATTACAAAATGTGAAAGGAGTGATTGGGGATCTCCCCTAGTGATCATTACAAAACCAGACGGTGGTATTCGACTCTGCGTCGATTATAAGCCAGGCGTTAATCCTCAACTAGTTTATGCAAATTACCCAATACGGCGTGTCGATGAAATTCTAAATAATCTCAAAGGGTCAAAATATTTCTGTCGACTTGACCTCTATAAAGCCTTCCTGCATCTTCGAGTAAATCCAGAATCCAGGGAAATCCAAACAATATCAACCCATAAGGGAACATACAACGTAAATCGTCTATCGTTTGGCATTAAAACTGCGCCAGCGGAATTTAATCGCATCATTGAGCAAATTCTATCTGGATTAAACAAAACTATGTCATATTTCGATGACATTATAATACATGGCACAACCGAGGCTGAATGTAAAAACAACTTGATAGAGTGTCTGAAACGTCTAAAACAACATGATCTACATCTAAATAAAACCAAATGCTCATTTTTGCAAACTCAGGTGGAATATCTGGGACACGTCGTACGCTATAATAAAATTTCAAAATCGCCTTCAAAAATTCAAGCAATCGAAAATATACCTCGACCGACTACAGCAGATGATGTCCGAAGATTTTTGGGCATGATAACGTATTACACTAGATTTATACCCGAAATGTCTTCGATAACACATCCATTACGTCAACTGCTCCAGAAAGATAACAAATTTAATTGGTCCGCAAAATGTGAAGCTGCGTTTATCAAACTTAAAAATATTGTTGCCAGTGATCAAGTCCTGATGCCTTTCGATCCGGAACTGCCAGTTATAGTCGCTTGTGATGCCAGTCCTACAGGTATAGCAGGCGTAATCTCACACCTAGTCAACGGCATAGAACGTCCAGTTGCTTACGCATCAAGGTCATTAACAACAGCTGAAACAAATTATAGCCAGTTAGATCGCGAAGCATTAGCAATCATCTTTACAATAAATCACTTTTTTATGTATCCCTACGGCAGGAAATTTCAACTAGTCACCGATAATCGTCCATTAACTCGCATTTTCCATCAACACAACAAGATGCCCGCCATGACAGCAGCAAGGTTACTGCGCTACGCCGAATTTCTGTCAAGCTTCGATTACGAAATAGTCTACAAGAAGGGATCGGAACACACAAATGTTGATTGTTTATCTCGTGCAACACAATTGAATGAAAAACCATCTACAGACAAAATTATCAATGAAGAGGTAAATGAAGTATGCAGTCAATCAATTTTCGAAATCTCCAGTGAACACATAAATGCGGCGACGTTAGCAGCGGAGACAGCAAAAGATCCAGAACTTTCAACAATCGTGGCAAATCTACAAAATGGTGCGGATAACGAGGGAAGATACACGCTCGATAATGGTGTTATATTCAAGGGTCAAAGAGTTCTCATTCCAATTAGCCTCCAGCCTCAAATACTTCAAGAATTACATCACACCCATCCAGGGATTACGAAAATGAAGCAACTGGCGAGAAGATACTGTGTTTGGAAAGGAATCGATCGGGACATCGAGAGAATGGTACGTTCATGTGAAGCCTGTGTTGAAGTCCAAAATAAACCTTCAAAAGCCCCACTACACCAGTGGCAAGAACCAGATGAAAACTGGGAAAGAATTCACATCGATTACGCAGGGCCTTTCCAAGACCATAATTTTTTAATTGTCGTCGATGCCACGTCAAAATGGTCAGAATTTAAAGTCATACGCGACTCACCTACGACACAAAGTACTATTAACCTTCTAACCGAAATTTTTTCTACGCATGGATTCCCATCAGTAATGGTATCAGACAATGCTTCAATTTTCACCAGTGAGCAATTCACATCTTTTTGCAGTAAAAATGGTATTTTCCAAAAATTAATCGCCCCGAGACATCCTAGTACAAACGGATTAGCTGAACGCAACGTGCAAACATTAAAACGCAAATTAAAAGCTATGTCATCGGAACCAGGGTCGTTACAAAATAAAGTTAACGAAATTCTTCAAAGATATAGAGCAACACCTCTCAGCTGTGGGAAGAGTCCAGCTGAACTTTACTTCAATAGACGAATACGAATTAAACTAGATGCGTTAAAGCCAACAATGAAATATAATACTACAAAACCAATACCGGGTGTTCGTCAGATAAGCGTGGGAGAAAGAGTTCAAGTCATACATCTTCGAAACAACAAAACTGTATGGAAAATAGGTACGGTACTACGGAAACTTGGACAACTCCATTATGTTGTAAAGTTAGATGATGGATATACACTTAAACGTCACATAGACCAACTTAAAGCTACGAAAGTTCAACAACGTAAAGTACGTTTTGCACCAGACATTGCTGATGGCAACATTGATTCAAGTTCCTCGTCAAGTAATTCAAATACACCTTTACATCAACAAAATCAATGTTACCGCCAGTATATTCTTGAAACTTCAAACCAACAAACACAACCTAGTCAGGATCAAGCTGCACCCGTAAACCCTCCAGGGATCCAGGAGCTGCACATATCTCAACCAACTCAACCAATTCAGGGTCAAGCTATTCGTAGGTCTACAAGACCACGCAACATGCCAACTCATCTTCGTGATTATGTTCCCTGAATAATTCATATTTCCAGTTCTCAATTAAGCGTGGGAGATTGTTATAACCCATTGCACATTGTTATAACCCATTGCACACATAATGTAAATTTGGCAACACTATACAAATGTCATTATTGCTAGTGTGCTTCTTCTCATTATTCGTTCAAGTCTTGTATTAACATTCGTAGAATAAAGATTATTATAATAAAGCCTTGTAAATTACGCGTGCTTTTAAATTCGAGTTCACGGCCAGAAAATACATAACAGATAACAATAGGATACACAATAGGATAAGGATGATTATAAAATAACTGACATCAAGTACGTTATAATGTTGTCAATAATGGATCTCTTTACAAGTTACCGCGGAGTCATTATAAGTAGAAAAGAACTTTGACATATACTAAATAGACAAACGTTAATGATAGCTACACTTTGACAAAAAATTTTAATATTGTGGTTCAGTAATGCGGGAACCTTGGATTATTAAGGACTGTATTTATTTTATCAAGTGCGGAACCAAAGAAATAACAATTAATTGATGACTTACTCCCACGAAAGCCTTTCTGTATTTCAGGAATCCAGTTTTTTCGTAAAACTATCAATAATTATAATGTCTTACTTTGCCGTCGTTTGTTTTCCCAAAACTAGTTTTT
This sequence comes from Tipula confusa, assembly GCA_963556175.1. Classification (NCBI taxonomy): domain Eukaryota; kingdom Metazoa; phylum Arthropoda; class Insecta; order Diptera; family Tipulidae; genus Tipula; species Tipula confusa. Next base: position 144,684,887 of record OY744476.1, read on the forward strand.
TCCTGTTACTCGATAAACCTTCATTATATTTTTGCTTCCTGATTAGTTATGCAGTCTATTCTAATTTATCAAGAAACATAAGCAGGTTATCGATAGTGTTTTGTTTTTGCTTCTAGTGCTACTTATCCATCTCGCCTCTTTCCTCTTCGATTATGGAATGATGACCTTCTCCTATTCTAATTCTATTTGCTATTCTAAAAATAGCTTGTACATGTTAATGTATACGGCTTTAACAATGGCTTCTACGAACGTAGCAATAAGAAAATTATTTGATCATAAGAAAAAAGTTTATCGTGCTTCATCGGATTCCTTTTTATATTCAAACGGTATGTTGGTGTTTAGAAGGTGGTGAAATCGCTCTTTGACTCATACAAACTCTGCTAATGATTGTTGTCCTTTTTATTGCGATCCTTTATATCTATTCGGTTGTCACCAAATTAGTTAATCAATAACTACGCCGCGATCCTAAATGCTATAGCTACCGTTTGCCAAAATTATAATATGGATCCGTTGGGACATATACAACGTGCGCACACAGGTACTTGTAGCAAACAAATTAATTGCGTCGATTTTTTTATTCACACATCGGGCAAAATAAATTATAGCCGGTGCAAAATAAATGTTATTATTAATGAAATTCTTCAGGATCTTGCTCGTTCCATAATATTAAAAATATTTTAAAACATATACATATTTATATTTAAAAAAAAAATTACTTTTTAGTTAAAAACTATTTTCTATTATTTTATTTTTTTCGACGACATTCATTACACAAAAATGTCCTTTTGTTTTTATTTTTCTCGACACTGACATTAATTTCAGAGTAAAAATTTGTAAACCGAGTACGCACAGATTATTCTCAGTTCTCAAAAAACACAGTGTATAGAAGGCGCTTTCGATTGACATGAATAAACAAAATTAACTTAATTAACTGAATCCAACCAACGGGTGCGATTATGTAAGCGTTTCGAGTTTCAACAACATGGCCGATATTTTTCAAAAAATTTATATACGTGTCGAAATTGTGAGAAGTTGTTGTTGTTTTACTTGAATATATTTTAGGTTGCGACAGACATGCTGAAATGTGTAAACTAATTTTTTTTTAAATAAAGCTGGCCACGTTATCGACATATTTCGACATGTCGAACGTCGCAACTCGAAATGCTTACATAATCGCATGAAGTGATTTGACTGTTCGATTCGGACCTGTCAATTCAGTTAAAAAAATTGAGCAACTGACGTAACTGAATGTGTATTTTGCTCGTGGAGTTAATTCACATAGGTTGTTTATTTTGTTTTTTTGAATTTTTTTTGTTTCGCGTTCAATTTTTGAAAATTAGAATATATATATATATATATATATATATATATATATATATATATATATATATATATATATATATATATATATATATATATATATATATTTATACATAATGTATATTTTTTGTATTTTATATATATATATAATATATTCGCCCGCCATTTCGGTCTTTATATATATGATCACTGGTATATTTTATAAATAAATAATAACACAACAAATTAAACAAAAGACATAATTGTTTATCATACATTTTTTTTTCTATACTTATATTACAGATATTTAAGTGGTATACATATTTGGTTAAAACTTATAATTAAGTACAAGCAATTTGAATAAAACAATTCAGCTTGTATCGTTTTTACATAATAACTTAATTAATAAACTTATGAGCTAGAATATGTGTTCCTTTGGAGTCCTCAAAATGAAATGTCATAAACAGATATATAACCAAATCGTTTGCAGCTAAAATATTAAAGTTTGAAAGAAACTTAAGTTAGTGAGTTTAGTTAGAACTAATAACAAAACAGTCGTATATGACACTTCAATGACACATTTACTGTCAGTATTTTTTACTGTGAAAAAAGAAAGAGAAAAAAAATTCTAAATTACTCAAAGTGACAAAGATTCTATTCTATTTTGTATTTTTTGTTACAACAAAAAAAAACAAAAATAATTTCCTTTGTTTCTCTAATGTAAACAAAAAGCTGACTACTATAAAATTGTATATACTAATTCTATTAAATAAATACGCCAATGAAATCAAGAGAAAACTGTCATATGACATGAGTATATTCAAAACTAATACTTCTACTATTACATATTAAAAATTATATAACCTACAAATAACGTACAACTTACCAGCAATTACGATGTCTTCATAGCTAAAGTTGTTGACACTATATTACGTTTTATTTTAACAAGCACACATTCTGATTTATTTAAATCGACTAAAAAAATTATTTAAAACCAAAAAATTATGATTAAATAAAACCGATTATATTTTTTTAAAATTTTTATCACAAATCTAATAACTATCTTATTACGTTTTTCTTGAAAAAAATTAAAAATCGCATATTATTTTAAAATCGATCCGCACTTAACGGTCCACACATAAAAATGAAATATTCAGGATAAGTCGAGACAAAACCAACACTATTGTATATTATACAAGCCATGAAGCTTGGCTAAGTAAAACATATTATGACTACTATTTGGTGTATGTGTTAGTGAATTTGACTACAGTAAAAATCGAAACAAAAAATTGTATTTCGCACTGTCCATACTCCTCGAAATTCAAAGTATATAACATTTCTACAAAAAAAACGAAACAAAAATTATATTTTGCACTGTCCATTCTGCTCTAAATTCATAGAATATAGTATAGTATATAATGAAGTAAATAATAATAACAATACTTCTCTCTCTCGTTAAATAATAAATTTGGTTTTTGCTTTGTCATAAAGAGTGCAACATACTGTTGTTCCATCATTCGTATTCATTTTTTATTTACATCAAAGCATATAATAAAAGTATATACAAATTATACTACGTCACAACACTAATACTTAGGTATAGTAGCAAAAACGTCTCAATATAGAAAGACCAACTCATTTTTTCGTACACTAATACTACTATATATCCGCCTTAATAAAGTAGTATTGGTAGCAGAACAAATAACAAAGCAAAAATAACATAAAAAAACTAACTATATTAGTGTTAGTAAAAATATTTTTTTGTTTTTGTTTTACGCTATATCCGTACACAACCAATACTACATCAAAGAGGCGCTTTGTCCCTTTAAATTTTTGAATAGTTGGTCTTTCTATAGAGACGTTTTTGATAGTAGTCACTTTTTGGCATAAGTATCGCAACTTCATGGCTTGTATCAAAAACGTCTCTATAGAAAGACCAACTATTCAAAAATTTAAAGGGACAAAGCGCCTCTTTGATGTAGTATTGGTTGTGTACATATATAGCGTAAAACAAAAACAAAAAAATATTTTTACTAACACTCATATAGTTAGTTTTTTTATGTTATTTGTTCTGGTACCAATACTACTTTATTGAGGCGAATATATAGTAGTATTAGTGTACGAAAAAATGAGTTGGTCTTTCTATAAAGACGTTTTTGCTTGTATATACATTTGTGTTGGTTTTGGTCGAGAGTATAAAAATTACCGATTGAGAGAGAATCAATTGTATATGTATTATAATTTTTAATGATTGTATGTATTATAAAAACTTTCGATGAGAGTAAAATTGAGCGAAAATAATGGATTTACCGCTACAGTCATTTTTATCACAAATGTTAAATATAATAATATTATTTTTTAATGGTATTGTATTAAACAATTTTTTAGCGGTGGTGTGCATTAAATTATAATAGAAAATTGTATTGTATAAGATTTAATACAAAGCTTCTATTGCAATTAAACAGAAGATTTTTAACTGTGTAGCAAGTTCTAATGATTTTAATAAATGCTCGTATTTATTTTTTATTTTCATTGCCGCTGTAGTAAACAAAAGCCAAATTAAAAATGATTTATTTTTGACATTTATCTGAAGTGACAAATACCATTCGAACACCCAAATCACTTCAGTAGCTCAGTTATCAAAATAGCAACTGAATTTTCTAAATAGTAACTTAATTTCAATACTGTTGATTCATGTCAATCGAAAGTGCCTAGAGTAAAAAAATTACACAGGATGAAATAAAAAACACAGAGTAAATTTTTGACAGCTCACTCGGATTGAATTGAAAATTAGACCCATTATATCATGTATACAATACAGGAAATAATAAGATGAATTATTATATAATTTCTTCCAGCAATATACATATATAAAAATATAATATCGTGCGGCTTTTGAATGTTTGTGCAAAATTTTAACCAAAATATGTAGACAAAAGTTTTTGATAACGAAAATTTTATTTAATTTCCATCAAAATACAGTTGCATGTTATACGTTGTTGTGTTTTCTTAAAGGTGTAAATTGCAAATAATTGCAGCATTTTTAGAGATGGAATTACAATCAAATTATTTCATTTCCATGTTATGCATAACTTGTCTAAAAAATACATGTGCAAACATTCCATTATTTAGACATGATTCAAATTTTATTCTATACGTAAACAAAATCCGCATGTTTAAGCACTGCACCAGTTCTTCTGCAACTATTTTTCTATTTTAATTTTAACATATTATACCGCATTCGTATTAACTTTAGATAGTTAGAGTTTATATTATCCGGAAGTAGTTGATTCTATAGGACATCAATGGTCCTAACGCCTCTTACTACTGGTGGTGCTTTAAGTCTTTGTTACTTCAGTATAAAATCTTTACTAGTAGAAGCCTAACTTAATACTTTACTGGTATTAGTTAATTCGTCAAAGAATTTAAGAGGGTAAAGCTGAATAGAGTTTATATTATCAACACTAATTTAGCTTCTTAATCAACTTCTCATTTAGCCTCTTAATGCTGAAGTTCACACTTCTATCGCAGTTCTTTAATTCGAATTAAACACACACAGTGGTTTGGTTAGTAAGTCAGCCAGATAATTTTTAGATGGCCTTTACTTCCTTCATACTTAAAATATGAACAATGATCTGCTTTTCTTTCAACTTCTCTCAGACTGATATTCAATCCAGATATTCTTTTTTTTCAGTTTTTAACTTACTCTAATATGCCATTTGGAAGCCCTGTTTCTAATTCAAAATGTTTTACTTTCATATTTGTTTTACCTGCCAATGATAAAAGTGTCCTTAGTGTAGTATGCCTTAATACGTCTATTCAAAATTTTCCCCTTGTAAATACCACTGAGCAACAAAACGAGCTTACCATGTACCAACGAGGTAGGTATCATGGGATACTACGACAAGTAGTACGAGCACCAACGAACAACTAGCTCGTACGCTCGACCGACTCAATGCCAGACTAGATAGAATCGAACTTCGAGCATCTAGTTTAACCAATACCTGGTGAACACGACCACGTTCTCCGAAGGAGATTCAATTCGAAAAGAGCTCTTGATAGAGGGCTACAGCTAATAGCTCTCTATCGAATGCGGAATATTTGTTTTCTGCATTCGAAAGTTTCTTCGAAAAGAAACCAAGCGGCTCCCAATCCCCATTATTACATTGTTGCAACACGGTGCCTACAGCAGTGCTAGAGGCGTCGGTTATGGCACTAAGTTTAGCGTCGTGTATTGGATGTGCCAATAACGCAATGTGAGTTAAAGTGGATTTTAGCTGGTCGAATGACATTCGTCTGGCCAAAACAAGTTCTTCGGCGTTTTGGGCTTCTTTAGTAAAATTGCCAAATGGGTGTGTATAGGAGCTAATGTTTCCGCTATCCTAGGCATGAAGCTGTAGTAATAATTTATCATGTCCATAAATTGCTGAATATGCCTGATTGTTTGTGGAGCTGGAAATTAACGAATGGTGTTAATTCGTTCAATGGACGGCAGAATACCATTCGGGGTAATCTTGTGACTGAGGAAGTCGAGGGAGCTAGTGCCGAAAACACATTTCACACTGTTGGTGCTCACCTCGTATTTAGAAAGTTTCTGGGACAGTGTTTCCAGGTGAAACATGTGTTGTTCCTCCGAAGCTACATAAGTATAAAGTCAATGTAGACAAATACAAAGTCGAGATCCTTGACGATCTTGTTGATGAACCGTTGGAACGATTGTGCGGCATTGCGTAGTCCAAATGGCATTCTCCAGTCTTGGTTCTTCTTTTTGACTAAGTGAAGTGGACATGATACTGGTGATGCCGATGGCCGACATATTCCCAGTTGTATCATGTGTTGGAATCGGTAGATGTCCTGTAGTCACTATGTGGTGTACTACATTATGCTTAACGGGCGCGTTGTAATTCGGTGGAGCTGTTAAGGAAGGAAACTTTTAATAGCTTGCCGTACCCGTTGTCAATCAGGAAGTTCCTGGGCGAAGGTGTGTTCGCTTGTGTCTGTGACACATGGATCGACAGTTGCGTGACTGGATCAATCAGCTTCCTATTCTTAAGGTCGACTAGTAATCCGTATTTCTTAAAAAAGTCGGCACCAATGATAGGGCGATTCACGTTTACGATCGTGAATGCATGCGAAAAGTTCCACCCTAGACCAATATCTACTTGCAGCAATTTGCTTCCGTATGTATTAATGGTGGTACCATTGGTGGCTGACAAAACTAAGTCGTTGTTGACTCGCGTTTTGTGGTTTATACATGTTGTATAGGGAATGACGCTTATGTCAGCACCAGTGTCTATCAGAAACGTGAGATTGTTCTAATAGTCCCTTATAAATAGGCGGCTAATTTAATTCGGACTAAGGTCAGCCGCGCCAACCGATAGACCAACTAGTTTGGAGAATTATTATTCCTCAAAATCCCCTTTTTATCAGGGAAACGTTGTTTCCCGGTTGTTTTTATCTGTGGATTAGGGAAACCATGGCCGGATGAGATGACAATTAATTTTTAACAATTCCTCATCAGATTGAAACTGAGTTTTGCTTCGCACACCACCTACATCTGAATAATTAAAAATAACGACACACACATCCGCCGTCGTTATAATGGTGACCCCGACGTGATATGCAATACGCAACACTTCTTCTGTTAGGCACATACCGCAGTATGTTTTCCAACAAAAGCATACACTTTTTGTTAGAAACGTAGACGTGCTAGTTCTAGAGGGACATTATTGATGATTTTTGGTTTTAATTTTAATTTTTAGATCGGAATGAAATGTCTGGTATTGCAACTGAATAAACGTTAACTATGAGAACCAAGTTCATTACTTCTGAGTGTGTTTCAAGACATTAATAGTGCCTAATAAATATCAGTGTTATCAAGCCAACATTTTCTTAACATATTTTTTTTTCGTTTGTACATTGCGCTCGGCAAATCCATTTGATCATGCGTAGTATGGACTAGATTTGCAATGATTGAATAACCATTTGTTTGCAAATTGGTTAAATGTTCACTTCAAGAACCATCGCCACCATCGGATCCTAATATTTCGTTTTTGATTTTTGTGTACTCTGACATGTTGGACAATTTTTCACGAATTCCTGAATATCCTTTCTTTGACTTATACCCAAAACAGCCTTTTTTGGGCTCTAGCTAGTGATAGATTAATACCAAGATGACTTTTATAAACCCAGTTTAGAATTTCATGTATTTTAACTTGAAACGTTGTTCCCTCAAATATTAAATCTTTGTCCCATGTGATTTCTTTCTGGAAGTAACAACGTAACTCTAACACCAGTGTAGGTTCTTTTACAGGCTCAATTACTTTCATTCAAACTATTTTAACCAATTCTTCTTTAACACGATTTTTGGATTAGTAAATTTGGATTATCAATAAATTCGATGTCCTATTCGTACGTATTGCAACGTCCAATTTTTCGAATTTGTTGCACACGAATAACTAACTCCAATTTTTGACACATGTCTCGACCTCATGAGGTTACCTTTTATTATTTTAAATTTCACAATAGTGTGACATTTTTATCACCAATTTTTAATTTAAAAATCTATTCATTTATTTTTTAATCTTTAATCTATCCATTTATCGTCGGCTGCTTACTTGTTTATTTTATCAACCGATGCAAATCATAATTGTCCTCATCATCAGAGTCAACTTCTTCAATTGACCCTTACCACGTTTTACGTTTGATATTGAATGACGGGCAGTGTTTTCTTCCGTGTCCTTTATCACATCAAACACAACCACATATTTTCTTTACTCTTTCTAGGTCCAAACTATCTTTGACACAGAGTTTTTGCTGAGTTTGTTCTAATTTGGTTCCAACTACTATTTTATCCACTGTGAAATTCATTGTGAATCAACAGCGTCTTCAACTCTCTCTATATCCGCAACGTTTCACTTGGCATTGAAGTCTTTGAAAAATATATTCAAAACCTTCTGCGATGGTGCAAAATGTGCTGATAATTTATCCAGTATGATTTATGTTACTTTTTTCTCTTCATTAGTAACTACGCGGTGAGCTGCTTGACCGAGAGAAGCTAACAGCGAAGGCTGCATGAATTCCTTCTGATGTTTTATTCAATTCAGTTGCAATGGTGTACGCCTCTTGATCGACAAATAAATATTTTGGTGGTTTTATATCTAACGACATTGTGTGGTTGCTCTACGGAGGCTCCAAAGCTACTGCTTAAAATATTTTGGTTTTCGTTGAATTCTTCACGTGCCTTGTATATTCTCGAACAAACGGCTCTATGATGCTATAACACTCTGTAGTTTATTTATTGCTACTCGATGTTTTTTCTGGAATTTTACTGTAATTTAATTTTACTCAGCATTATTTCCTGTGGCCCTAGAAAAAATCCAACAACAAGGTTACCGTGGCAAAATCCATTTTAAAGCACCGTAACCTTGGTCTTCACTTTTTGGAGATCGAGTTTTATGTCGGGCCACGAGTTTTCAACGATACTTTCTCTGCAGAATCATACCAAATCCTTACCGTGTATCGGTAAAAGTGAGTGGGGTTCTTGTTAAACTTTGGCAGTATCCAGTTCTTCTATGTTGATTTTCTTTAATAATAGTTTTTAAGGTTACGAGTAGTAAGCCCAGCGATCTTACCTTCGATTCCTTCTTTCGATCTCTTAGAGGATAAGTACAGAAGGCCGTTTTTAAGCAGGGCTAAATTGCAGACCAGAGTGAGGCATTATTGGAAAGGACGATAGGATGGGGATCGGAAGATCTTGACCTCAAAAATTTGAGCGGCAGTGGCTCCGTATAAAAATTCTGGAGCATTCCGAACCAGAAAGCGTCCTCGTGACGATGAAACTGAATTAGGTTGCAGTCACAGAACCGAATACAAATCCAAAGTAAAAAAATAAGGTCAAGCAAGACAATAGAATAAATGAAGTTAGTCGCTTAACTGTTGCGATTAAAGCCCTTTAGTCCTTGATTTGAAATAGTCGAGACACTAAAGAAACCAATTGAGCAACCCAACAACGATAAGGTGACCTATGCTCAGGCACTGAAAAATGCCATGGACATCAGGATTTGAAAAAGGTCAGCAATGTCAGCAACTTCAGAATGGTATTATAATTGAGACCTCAAAAGCCGAAGACATTGAGTTCTTCTTAAATAACAAGGACTTGAAAGAGACCGTCGCCAAAAGCCCGATATACTTTTGTGAATAAACGCAAAGTATACATATCGGATGGTAATCATGCCGACGAGTTTTCGACTAGGTCCCAAGAAGCAATAAAAGCCATGTATTTGGGCACATTGCAAAGTCCTCCAAAGTCAAATATCATACTTATGCGGACACTGCGCTGATATCGGACATGACCACAGATCATGTCCGAAGACAGCAAAGTTTGTGAGTTGTAAAAAAGCTAACAAAGCCTTCGACCATTCCTCAAAGAGCAGAATATGCTCAGTATACAAACAGGCTCGGAACTTAGTCGTCCAAAAACCTGTTTATGACGATTAGCGCCCAAATAAACCGTCAATTAAGGATTGTCCTACTCAATAAGCAAAATTCAAAAATCTTTGGACATGAACTTAATAATAATAATAATAATAATAATAATTTGTCTTTATTTTATCATATAATAACTTAACAAAACATATAAAAAACAATATACAAATTTATCAATAACAACAAAACCGTTGATGCTTTGCCTCAAAATATTTTATAAATTTACCAAAATGTAATATAAAATGATGAAATAGTTAGGAGTATTCAGAAATATATATTAAATATTTGTGTCGAATACCCCGTCAATAATATAAATTAAAATAGTAATTGCGTGAGGTGCAATAATAAGGGAATAGCTAGTAGTTAACATAATAAAACAATAAACAAATAAAGAATTTTCACGACAAACATCACGCCAAAACATTCACACAAATCGCAATTATAAGTACCAACATGTAGAGCAAATAAAAATTTAAAATACTAATTCGATATTGGTTTGATTGAACAACCACAGTTTTAAATTCCTCAGAAACGCTTTCTGGTTCGACTAGGACTTCAAGTCCTGAGGAAGCAAATTAAAAAGGTAAGGGGCAATAAAAATGTAAAATCGCCGACAGTATTCCTTTCTAGTAAAAGGAACAATACACCTATGTTTTATTCTTAAATTGTAGTTGTCAACTAATTTGACATTTCTATAGCCACCCCTGAGGTAAAATATCTTAAAAACTTTGTATACATATAAATGCCGAAGAGGGAGTATTTTGCTTTTTAGAAACATAGGAAAAGAATGTTCCATTCTATTCTTTTTATATATAACCCGGATAGCAAACTTCTGGGCAACTATGAGTGGTTTTAAATTACTGAAATAAACACCACCCCATACACTTACACCATATTCCAGCCTAGAATTAAATAATGAGAAATAAACTGTTCTCAAAATTGGAGTGGGGCATATCTCCCGAAGAACATACAATTTGCGAATCGAATCGCAAATTGTATCTTCTATAATTGTATGTTTCTATTTAGTGATTTTTTTAACTTTTCAATATGTAAACTAAATTTCAAACCGCAGTCAAGTGTTATACCAAGATATTTAAAGTCGCAAGTGTATTGAATAGGGAAACATTTTTCATTGCAATTTGAGCTACATAACAATGAATGACTAATAATTGGGTTTTCCATAGTTAATTAGTCCTTCTTATCGAAGAGCATTAAATTAGATTTAGGACTTAAAACCATTGAGTGGAGATTAACCCATTCCCGCAAAATTAAAAAATCTGCCTCAATATGTGGCTTAATCATACTGTAAGATAAACCAATATAATGGAATGCTACATCATCAGCAAACGCAACGATTTTTGTAACTGCATTTACGTATACAACAAAAATAACTTCGTTTACCTATTTTGAACAATAAAATAATAATGTGAAGTAGTTCTATAAGTAAACTATTTTTTTGTTGTTGTTGTTGTTGTTTATAAAGTTTTTTTTTCATGTCTGCATAATCCTTGTTCCTTAAACGCTGCAAAGAATTAAGAAGCAAAGTTTTAACTTCTTCAATTTGCTTAAACTTTTGAATATTTTTTCTGTTTCATTTTCTTTTCGCTTTTATAATAAATACATAGTATATTTATATACATACTACTGAAATCCAATTTACAGAACGAATCGAAATATATTAGAAATATAGACCCAAAACGGATCCTTGAGGGACACCTGCATCTAGAGTGGATTCGGTGCTTAAGATATTATTTACCCTTACCTGTTGCTTCCTTTCCCTCAAGTAAGATCCAATCCAATCCAACACAACACCGCGAAATCCTGTCATATAGAGTTTAGATATCAGTATTTGGTGGTCAACAGTGTCAAACCTTCTTAATATCGACAAAAGCTGCCACTGCCTTATAATTATTATTAAGACCTTTAAACACCGGGGTTAGAAATTCTAAAAGAGCATCCTCAGTATTAAAATTGGCCCTGAAGCCAAATTCAGCCTTGCTTAAGAATTTGGTTTTCTCAAGAAAACATTCAAATCTGGTCTTAACGAATTTTTATAGAATATCCTATACTTATTTTGTCAGCTGATTTAAACAAAGGGGTCACCAGAGCTTTTTTTAGTTGTGAAGGAAATTCGCCAGTGGAAGTACTTAGATTAAAAATATATTCCAGGGGATCGATTATATGCGTGGCAACATTTTTAACTATATGATTGGAAATACCGGCCAAACCACAACAATTAGAATTGTTAAGAGCTTGTATAATCGACATAATTTCCGACTTACCAATTGAAGCTAAGAAATAACTCCTTGATTCAGTACTACTACTAAAAAGCAGTTTCGATTTATCTGAATTGTTAATATTGACATTCTTTTCAACATGCTCATTTCGTAGTTGTTTGGTAATAGTTGAAAAATAATGGTTAATGAAGTAAGCAGTCGCATAATCATCTTGCAACCTATTTCCATCACCATCAATCAATTCACTCAATGTAGAAACAGTATTTTTATTATTAATCAAACTATCAATAACACGCCATTGAGCTTTTGGTTTGATTCTATACTTTTCAAATAAGTGATGATAGTATTCGGTGCTGCATTTCTTAACCTCAGAAGCAACTGATTTTTTAAGTTTAAGATATCGGCCTTTAAGTTGATCATTCAACTGATGATTTTCCATTTTAACAAATAAAAGATTTTTTAAATCAATTTTCTTGCAGAGCGCATCTGTAATACAAGGTTTAATTTTCTTATGATTTTGCATGAATGTTTTGGTGCTCCTACAAGCAAGTAAATGAGAAATAAACACAGCTATGAACGTATTAAAGGCAGTATTAGCATCTGAGCATAAAAATACATCGTCTCAGTATTGATTGGCTAATAATGAATTTAGCTTAGGATAATAATAAACTTGAAATACAACAGGATTTGATTTCGAGATTGTGTAATTGTCAGGACTCAGGTTTGCGCCTGAGTCTTGTTCATTACAAGCCATGAAGTGCCACCCGTTACAATTGACACACGGTTAGACAATTTTAATTCAAAACTCGTCATTGCATGATCAGTAATATCTTTAATATGTTCAACTTTATATTGAATACTGTATTTGGGATTAATTACTTGTATAATAAAAACATGGTCAATGCATGAGATACAATCATTCACTATACGAGTAGGTTAATTTACTAAAGAATACATACCACAAGAGGAAAGAATAAGCAAATATTCCGATTTGTACTTTTAGTACGTTTTTTACAGGTGTACTTTAAGTCAGTTCGAATAAAAGCAAGAACTCCCCCAGCTCTTTCAATAGAACATTTTGATTCTAGATTATAATCATCGATCGTATAATTACACAGTTCCTCTTCGTTTATCCAAACCTCGCTAAGAAAAATAATAACCGGTTGAGCATTCAAAGCCGCCAAGTTTACCAAAAATAAATCAAAATTGGCGCACCTGCTGCGAATGTTTGGTAAGAAATAAAAACTTTGAAGGCGCAGTAGAATTAACCACAATTGGTATTATTCGAGGACAATATTTGATGAGGAGAACTACAACGAGAAAGAAAATTAACACTTCTAAGTTGATCTTGGTTACATATACAATTTTTAAAAAACTCATATATTAAAATAAGAATTAAATTTTAACTTAGCTAATAAACTATTATTCTGCCACCATCTATCTTTCTCTTCATAATTGTAGCCTCTCTCATCCATAGGTATTTGTATTTGAGTTTAATTTTTATTTCCTTTGCCTTCATGAATAAGTCCCGTTTAAATTTAGTAATGCGCTGATTGATGTAAATAATGTTATCGCTGTCATCAATAATTTTAGACTTTAATTTCGTTTTCCTAGATGCACTTAATATATCTGCCTTGGTAACAACATTATTAAAACGAACTATTACTTTTCCTGATTTATTTATAACATTGCTTTTAAAGCGATAGCAATCGATTATAGCGTCATTGTCACAAGAATGTTTTAGCCCAACCTCGAGCAATGACATGACGGCATTTTTTAATAATTTTTCATCTTGGATTAACGGAACGCCAACAATTTCTACAGAATTGTTTAATGATAACTGTTCAACACGATCAAGTTTGAGTTCCACATTAGATACCTTATTTTTCAATAAAGCGTTCTCTTTAACCAGTTCATCAACACGTTCCATAGCTTTATCGAGACTATCAAACCTCTTTTCCATAATAAGAGAATTCTGTTTTAACTGACGAGAAAATCGCGTTATCAGTGATATTATTGGTAATATTGTCAGTATCAGCAGATTGACCCTGTTTCGGAGTTACACAAACAGTTTCATCATTCAATGTGAACCGTTTCTGGTGTCGTTGATTATCACATAGATTACATATCCAAGGTTTGTGTTGTTTTTAAAAAAATTCAATTTCAGTTTTGTTTAATGATACACAAGCACGTGGGAAATTACAACTAACGTTAATATCACTTCTATTGGTTTTGATTTTACAAACTTTACACACAGACATTATAGCAATCACAGTTTCAAATTATAATCAAGTATAAAATTAATGTATATTTCAAACGTTTTGTTCTTATGTATTAGATGTCAAACCAACAAAATAAAACTGTAATCTTGCTTCTTATTGTTTCCAGTTTTTCTCAATAGAAATAATTTTTTATTTATATTTTATTTGATTAAATAAAGTAAAGCAATTCGATTGCACCTCACACCAGACAAAAATGCGAATGAATAATTAGACAATGCGCGAAAGATAAGGAGCGGACATATTCTGTATGCAGACACCCTATATGGCTAAAAAAGAGTAAGGAGCTTGGAGTCATCAACAATAGTTGTCGCTGGTGGTGGTGGTAACCCAAAAACGTCTTTAATAATGACCTAGGGGTACTGGGAGTATAAATCCTCGTTGATGAGTTTGTTACAAGAAGAGGCCGCTTTGTTATAAACAAAGAAGATCAGCCAAGCACCTATTGCCACAATGGTGAATCAAATATTGATGTCACAATTGTGAGTGGTGGTTTATTGAGGAAAGTTAACAATTGGGAAGTAAAAGAATACTAGACTGGTAGTGATCATCGAACTATAGCCCTATCTTAGCAATGTATTCTCAGGCAAGGTGCACTCCTGAAGTACACTCAAACGTGCAAATTGAGAAAAGCTCGATAACATGTTGGAAACAACTTGGCAAGGATGGCCGAAAAATATAACATGCGCATTCAATGAGGAAGCAGATATGTAACAGAAAATAAAATCACGACCTGAATAATCGATGTTTATGTAACAAAGCATATCACAAAAACGTGCACACAAAGGAAAACTGCCTTCATGGAATAATAGGCTAATCACAAAAAGAGCAACAGTAGCAAAAATGCGAAAGGTGTATCAAAAAGAGAAGGGCCCCGCAGCAATACTGCTGAAGTAATTCAATTATTTAGCATGCCGTAATGAATACATAAGCAAAGACCAGTCAGCTTAGAATAGAGAAATTCATTACAGGGCATGGTAATGCAGATCCATGGGGCTTCGTATATAAATTCAACGCAGGAAGACTTAAAACTCCAGAAGTTTTGAGCATTCTAACAAATAGAGATGGACTAACAACTACGTGTTTGATGGATACCACAAAATATTTGTTGAGTGCACTACTTTCTAATGACACTGTAACAAGTGACACAGAAGCGCATAAAGAACTCAAAGCGCATAGATTTGTAGCACCAAGAACTTGCAACGTGCGGAAAAATTCAGAAATGATGAAACCACGGACGCAATAATGTTATTAAAAACTGGCAAAGCACCCGGCCTCCTTTTGGACGAATGTCTAAAAAGAGGAAGTTTTTCGGAAGCTTGTTTTTCCAAAATGATGAAAATCAACATAGTCAAAAATTTAGAACAAAAATGCGTTGTCGAATATCCCTTGACGTATCTGGAGCTTACGACAAACTGTGGTGGCCTATAGTATTATGAATAAGTTAAAAAAGATTGGCTGTCTAGTAAATCTTTACGCAATTATAAATAACCATTTTTCTGAAAGATTCGCAATATTGTCACTAATTATGGCACACTTCAAAAGAGTGTGACAAAAGGATGTTCTCAAAATTTCGTCTTTAATAGTATGATTGCCAATGTCTAAGAAGTAGAATTCGCGGACGATAAAGTATGTTCTTTGTTGGAAACTATAGACAAAGCATTTAAGAAGTAGCTCAGAGTGCTATAAGCTGATGTTGCAGCTATAAGATGGAGCTTTCTTCTGCCAAAACAGTAATGATTCAACTTAAAAGATCGGTCGGTATCAGAAGACCACCTTTGGTGTCTTTGAATGAATCTCACATATCAAAAGGATTGCAGAAAGCAGTAAAAAAGTCTTCGAGCAGCTGATGAAAATTGGGGTCTTAAACAATGGCCGTTCAAGAATATAAACGAACGCCTAGTTGGTTTAATTCATCACATATGTTTGTGCTGGGTGGGCTGATAGAATGAATTGTCACCACCAAAGACCAAAGCGTACAGAACTGTACCAACAGATGCAGGTCCTGTGTTAGCTGGCGTAATACCGCAATTGATATATTGCTGCAAGAAAGAGTTGATACGACCTACAGGAACTTAGTTTTGCAAGCTGGACAAATAGATGCAAACTATATTGAATATTGGTTCTCTCAAGATGTTATAATTATCATTATAGCATTGTGTTATAATTGCTATAAGTACTGTTACATTACATTGAATGTTACAAATAAATATAAATAAAATTAAATCTATTGAAATAAATTAATAAAGAGATAAAAATTACAATATTTGCCTACAATAATTCAAGATTTGTTTTGTGGTGTGCTAAAATAAAATAAGTGAGGATTCAGCACATGCGGTATACACACCATACGTAATCACGAAATTACATACGTAATTACGATTACAATTACACTAGATAATGTTGCATCATATTGTGGAATATATGGAATAAAATTACAACAAAAAAAAAAAAAAAAAAAACAAAAAAAAGAACGCAGACAAAAATGCAACAAGCATTCCAAATTGATAGGAACAGATGTTCCTGGGATCGATGGGTTCAACGACTGGAAGTGGCATTGAAAGTGTTCGAAACAAAAAACGATCGCAAATTGCATCTATTGTTGCATTTTATCGGACAGGAGGCGTATGATTTGGTATGCGATAAACTGGCTCGGGTTTCACCATATAAAAAAAATATGACGAAATTATAAAAGTGTTAGGGGAATATTACAACCCAGCTCCATTTGAAATAATGGAAAATTTCAAATTTCAATTACGCAAACTAAAGAAAGGCGAAACAGTACATGAGTATCGAGCAGCATTACGGAAGGCAGCATTTAATTGCAATTTTGGAAACTATCTGGAGACAGCATTACGGAACCAATTTGTGTTTGGTGTATGAAGTCAAACTATTCAAAACCGTCCACTAGAATCAGACATTAACAAAAGCAAGCGAAGTCGCTTGCGCGTTGAAAGTGTCATCGAAGAACGCGGCAACACTGCATCGTGCTACCGGCGATTGTAATGCGGTTACTCAAAAATACAAAGGCAACAGAGAAAATCTTGGACGATAAAGCCCATTTAGCGCCTAAATGTAGATTTATAAAATGTAAATGAAATTTTTGTGGTATAGTAGGTAGGGCATATGGGGAAAATGTGTTTTAAGCAAAATAATAAGCTTAGTGGCAAACAAATGAAAGTGAATCAAATAGAATCGAATAGCAATAATAACAAAGAAATAGATGAGCTAGTGTTAGCAAATGTTGATAATTTTTGAAGTGAGGATTGCACAAAATTGCTGTTCTCAATTGTGGTGAACGGTAATCCAATGGAATTTGAAATTAATACCGGGTGTCCGGTTACAATTTGCGGGAAGAGTTATAAAGAAGTATTTTTTTAAAATTTTGAAGTTTTTGACACAAATTTAAATTTAATTACATACTGTAATACCAATTTAAAGATTATTGGTTACATAAAGGCAACGAATTCCCTTCACACATGGTGAAGGGAATTCGTTGCTGCCATTGTATTCGTAGACACTGAGCGACATGCTTTACTGGGACGTAAATGGTTGAAATATTTGATATTAGACTGGAATAGAATATTGAATGTAAACAGTGTGTCGAAGACTTTGGAAGTTCAGGATAATAGATTAAAAGTTTTGTTAGAGATGTATAAAGTAGTTATGGAGGATACAATGGGAAAAATTACAGGAATGCAAGCAAAATTAAATTTGAAAGCCGATGCTCAGTCTATTTTTTGCAAAACGCATTCAATTCCATTTGCAATAAAGTCTAAAGTGGAAGAGGAATTACATAATTTAGTACGTGAGGGCATATTTGTCGTGGTTGACCGTAGCGAATGGGGCACCCCATTGATGCCCGTCATAAAGTCAAATGGTGCAGTACTTTTGTGAGCGGACTACAAGATAACGATCAACAAATATTTGATAGTTGATGATTACCCACTGCCTAGGGTAGAAGAACTATTTGCATCGCTAGATCATAATATGCGGGTAAATGTCAAGAAGTGTGAATTTTTCACAAAATTTAAGTGCGACGTTATATCCAATAAATAATTTGCTGAAAAAGAATGTTGATTTCTGTTGTGATGCTAGTTGTGAAAAAGCATTTATACAAGTGAAAAAAGAAATGCAATCGGACGGTTTCTTGGTTCACTACAACCCGAGATTACCTTTGGTATTGGCCACCGATGCGAGTAGTTATGGGGTAGGAGCAGTTTTGAGCCATATTTTAGAAGATGGATCAGAAAGACCTATTCAATACGCATCACAAACATTGTCAAGTACACTCCAAATAGACACAGAAGCTTACGCTATAATATTCGGGATCCAGAAGTTTTCACAATTTTTGTATAATAGGGAGTTTATTTTATGTGTGGACAATAGACCCCTAATTCAAACCTTATCGCCACATAAGGGAGTGCCAACATTTTCTGCATTACGAATGAAGCATTATGAATTGTTTTTGCGCAACTATACATTTAGTATTAGATATCGCAGCACGAAGGAACATTGCAACACAGACGCGATTTCAAGATTACCTGTATCCAAAGTCGAAAATAAATACAAGAACCAGGTATCGTTGAAATAAATTTAATCGAAACCTCGCTAATACGAGTCACAAAGTTGAGTGAGGCTACGTTAAGAAAAGATAAAACGGTTAGTAATTTATTACTAGGATTACGAACAGGAAGGGAAGTAGGACCAAATAATCGTTTTCATATAAACCAAAACGAGTTTTCGTTGCAAGAAAACTGTCTCTTAAGAAGATCTAGAGTGTATGTTCCTGGGTTGCTTCGGGGAAGGTGATGACCGAATTTCATTGTGTCTATTTTGGTACATCAAGGATAAGGCAGTTAGCGCGAAGCTACTGTTGGTGGGAAGGGATAGATCGTGATATTGAGAAAGTAGTAAAACATTGTGCAAAATGTCAATCACTACAGCCGAACCCACCGATAGAAACGTTCCACTGCTGGCAAACCCCAACCAATCCTTTTGACAGGGTCCATGTGGATTTTGCGGGTCCATTCCACGATTTATATTTTTTTATTTTGGTGGACGCTTATAGCAAGTGGCTGGAGATTCACATACTACAAAACATAACTGCCTATAAGACAATTGAGATTTGTCGGAAAATATTCGCTACACATGGTTTACCGCTTGTTTTAGTGAGCGACCACGGCTTCCATTTTACGTCTAAAGACGTTTCAGGATTTCAGGATTTCTTAAGGGTGAATGATATTATTCACAAAATGGGTGCTCTATATAACCTGGCGACAAATGGGCAAGCAGAACAGTATGTACGTACCATCAAAGGAAAGTTAAAAAAATTAGAGTGTCCAAGAGAGGACATAGAAAAACAGCTACAAAATATTTTATTTAACATATCGAAAGATGTTTCATGCAAGTACCGGGAAATCCCCTGCCGCATTCTTTCCTGCAAGCTATCATACATGCAGGAAAGAATGCGTACATATCTAATAGAGAATTTAAGGAGGGCGATAGGGTTTCCGTTAGGGAATATTTACGATTAAGAATAAAATGGAATTTCGGTACAATAATAGAGAGGATCGGACAAGTTCGATATATAGTGAAATTAGATGACGGAAGAGTTTGGGAAAAACATGCGGACCAAATTAGAGTCATATTGGGAAGAAGATATTGGAGGGAGAGAGTTTAGTCGATTTACCTGCAGAAGTATAGGATTTAATAACAGAACATGTTCCTGTTAATAGACGGATGATAGAAAATCCCGAATAGATTGAGGGACATGGGATAGTAACTTTGTAAAACCAGCCACAGGTGTTTCCGACCTTACCGGCGGAGAGAATTCGGAGAAAGCACGGGATGCTGCAGTTGAGGATGCAGTTTTGAGTGGTACAGTTCGAAAATCTAATATAGAGTTAGAAAGATACCACAAAGGTTGAATTTATAAAGGGAGTATAGGTTTAACAAAATATGTATATTAGTTATAAGTAGAGAAAAGAGTAAATACTTAGGTTAAAATAAATTAATCCCTTTTAGAGAGGGAAAAGATATTATAATTGTCATTATAGCATTGTATTATTACATAAATAAATCCGTATTAAACATGCACATGTCTACGGACAGTAATAGACAAAGGGGCTAGATGGGCAGGGATGGAATCAGGTTAATTAACCTGGCTAAGCATACAAAAATGTCTCCTGGCTAAGCCTAGGAGACATTCTCACGCACGTAAATCGTCAAATGATAACAACAGGAAGGTTAGTGGCCTCTTACGACAAGCAAAATATACTGTGAAGGTATTTTAAGGATATCGACTTCCAATCCCCCTATACTAAGGAAGTTCAATTACTTTTCACCTGGCACTGGATGTAGTTGGCTGAACTGAGCCAATTGAGTCATTAGGCTTGACCCCATATCTGTTGTCGCGAGAAACACATTTGAATAAGTACGGCACCGGCATTTTTCTGCAAGTCTTCCTTTTATTCAGTCGCTTAAAATTCACTGTCTTAAATCTTTTTGCACATTTAATCCAGTTAGCTTTGGTCGCAAAGATCATGGTAATCGTTTTGGACTATATAATCGATTCGTGATTAACTATGGCCCATCATAATATAGGAAATAGATCAACCTACATACATACATAGATTATAACTTGCAATTTTTACCAATAAAAAAAAACAGAAAATCGCATTCGCAACTGACTCAAGAAGGCACTAATATATAGATTTACGTCTTTAACGTTTTTTTACCTATTTTTATTGTTTTAGCACGTTAAATATGGAATATTGTGGATTTTTGTTGTTGTAAAAACATAACATGTTATATGTAAATTGGGGGTGTTTTCCTATTTGATTTTCATTTATATTTTAGGTGTTAGATTTTTTATATGCATATGGTGTGTACGAATACCGATTTAAACTTTTTTGTTGTTGTTCGAAATCGAGTATAAATACATCGTACCACCATATGAGATGGTTAGTCGTTAGTCGAGCTTTTTCGCAACCAGAATTTGTGTACAAGTCTAAAAAAATATTTTAAAAAAAAAAAAGTGATATGACCACTAAACCAAAATTAAACGGTGGCATTCCAATTTCAATGGATATAGCCGTTGTAAGTTAAAATCTGTGTGTGTGTGTGTGTGTGTGTTTGATACAAAAGTGACCGATTCATGCCATATAGTTAAGTGGCAAAAATAACATTTAAAAAATTTAAATAGTGTGGATATAACATATTTGCTTTATAAAATAAGCATAGCGTGTTTATCATAATTGAAATCGAGTTTATTTCAGTTTTATGTTCAATAACTAGCAAGTGTTTGTTATTTGCGATTTTCGTGATTTTATTTTGCACAAAATAATGTTAAGACAATTCAATTTTTTTTATTAAGTTAATAAATTATACGATTTTTTTTGTGATACTATATGATATATACATATAGCACACGTTATAAATTAATTTATTGGGCTAAAGTTTTTCGAACAAAACTAAATAAATGTATTAATAGGCAGTGTTAACGAACGAAAATTGAATGTCGTCATAGATTTATAAACGTGATGATCATAAATTGAAACTAAACTAACTATAGATGGTTTACTATATTTCCTTAGTATTTCTGTTGTTGACCTTCGCTAACAAAATATTCTCATCCCGATTGTGCTGCACGATCTTACTCCATTTGGGGCTACTACTTTCATTTCCATGCCAAATTTGTCCAGTTGTTTCGCTTCTACTAGAACAGTTGTTCTCCAAGTCATTGCTGGTTCTTTAAATTTTCTTTTTCATTGCTTTAGTCCAATAACATTAACATCACTTGATGGTTTCCTTAGTGTATGACCAATTACCTCTTTAAACAATATACCAATAGTATATTATCGGTATGTTAACAGTATTATCGGTTCTCTGTTGTTAGTCATAAACTGTAAGCAGTGTGCTAAGACTCGCTTGATTTTTTTAATTTTTTTTTTTTATAACTTTTTATTTTAAAAAGATTTTTTACAAAGTAACTACTGTATTCCCTCGAAAATAAGGACCAGTCCTTCTATTTAAATTTTTTTTTGTTTTTTTTTTTTGTTTAAATATAAAAGTTTATGAGAAATATTTGAATAAAAGGACTTAAAATATAAGAAACAGTCCTTCTATACGAAAATTCCGATTTAAAATTTGATAAGAATAAGTTTAAGTTAAATCGAAATTTATTTATTCTTTATTCGTTATTTAAATAAATAAAAATAATAAATAGTAACAACATATTTCATCACAGTTTATTAAAATAAAATCACAAATAATACATAATTATTAAATTATATAGTTTTAAAATATAAATTTTTATAATTTATATCCAAAATATTCTTGGGAGAACTTACAAACAATAAAACTTTGAAGGAACCCTCAACTTTATAGATAACCTCATCTATTTTGGTAAATTCTTCGTTCAGTTCAATTAGTTTTATTTCCCATTTTTCATAAATGGACACAGCACTTAACTCCAATTGAGAACATGTGCACTCTCCTTTCAATATGGTACACGGAAAGAAATCAAAGAATATATTATTCATATCAGGAATCTATTATTCCAAAATGAAGTTCACAATTTAGCCCAACTTAACTAAAGAATAATATAACATAATTAGGAATAATATATTCTTAACGAAAAAAGTTAATATTGTTCCTATCATATGTATAAAATATTCTTAATTTATTTCAGTTTTATTCTTAAAACGAATAATTAAACAATTTTTTTTGATGAATTTATTCATCAATCGGATTAATTTAAATTTTTTTAGGAATAAAATGTTTAATATAAGGAATAGTTATATTAAAAATTAGGAATAATTATACTAAACAGTAGGAATAAATTTAACAATAATAAGGATTGAATTGAACATTAAAAAGAATAGTTAAATTAAAAAATTAGGAATAAATTATTTAATGTTAAGGAATAAGTTAATCATTGAGAGGAATAGTTTTATTTGAAAATAAGAATAAATTATTCACATGTAAGGAATAAATTAATCAATATAAGGAGTAGACAAATTAAAAAAATAGGAATAAAATTTACAATAAAAACGATTAATTTTCATTAAATGAGTGAATCAATTGTTTATTTAAATTGGTTTTCTGTGTACATATTTTATTTTATTTCTTATCATAAAACAATTTCTGTTTTTAAGTTTTAACATCTTTAAAGGTTTTTCAAAACAACATTAATAAATAATTAAATTAATAATAATATTTACAGTTTTTTCTTTAACAAAATTAGCTTGTAAATGTTGGCCAAAATGGTCTCCTAATTATTCCATAAGTATTAAATTTATTTATATATTCAATAGTGCTTTTAATAAGCACTATTGAATATAGTCAATTCTTTACTAAAAATATTAATTATTTATTGCTTTATAAGCATTAATACACCTTCTATATATTCTTACCTAAAGTAGGTTTGCCTTTTTTTAATTTATCAATTTCAAATTTAATAGGTTCTATGTAAAAAAATCTTTCTTTTAAAGTTTTAAGAAATAAATATTCGGTTTGAATATTAACAAAATACTTACTACAAGTTTTAAATATATTTTTTATTGCTGAGTAGATGGTCCTATCACAAAAGTTTCTTATTGTCCCTCAACTTGAAACTAAACTAAACAAAAAAGTACTATAGTTTAATTATAGTTAAAAGTATTATAGTTGTTTTATATTTTTTTGTGAAAAGTCACCGAAAAGTTACATCGAAAATATACTTTTCAGCTACCACCTATGAGGCAATAGCGATAGCTTAAACAATTTGAAAAGTTTAGTTTGAAAAGTCGATTAAGTCACACAGCATAAGCTTTCTTTATACGTTTCATTATTAATAATTGGTTTGATTATTTCAAATAAATTAGTAAATTACTGATCTAATAATTTAATGGTTATATTTTTTTAAAAATCAGCTACAATTGGTAACGACACTTCGTGTAAATTTTCTAAAAAATTATTTACTAATTTACAATTTGTATTATTTCCATAACTCTTTACGTTTAAAAATTCTGTATTGGTAATATTAATATTGTAAGTAATATGTTTATAAAAAATTACCAAATGAGCTTAAACAATCATTTTCCATACAAGTTAACATATTTAAATATTTAAATATTCCACTGTCAGAAAACCTGAGGTTTAATATTAGTGGCAATCATTATTTTATTTGTTTAGTTGTTCGTTTTTGAGTTCTTAACTGAGTGCTTGTATTGGACATTATATGAAAATACCTTTATTTGTTGATAATTTTTTTAATGTTTCCTTTCCAGATCCGTACTTGGTATGTTTTATAAATATATTTTTAAGATATGCTGTTCAATTTTTTTAAATCGCATAAAAAAAATATTACTCGTGCGAGGAAATTTCATTTTGAAGTCGATTACAATCTAAAACTATTATAAATTTAAATTTTTCATCATATCTTTCCAACTTAAAGTAAATTTACTGAAAAAATGTAGCTTACTAATCTGGCTGCGTCATCGTGATGGAAAAGTGGCCATTTATCTAATATTTTTTCAAGGGAATTAGATTTTCTTCCAATTTCATTGGCCCTTAGAGCAAATGTGCTTTTCGATTTATATCTTCTACTGTATTCCATGGTGAATTGTGATAATACAGCCAGTCGATATCGTTTTGAAAGAGTTCGATATTATTTTCTCACGTTGTGTCTTTTTTATCCAAATGTTCAACTATACAAAATTATAATTATAAATGTAATATAAATCCATGTTTAAACCGTTTATTTTCAAATTTCTTAATAGTTTTGATTTATTCCTTATTGTATCAGTAAATATGCCACTTTTTTATAAGCTTTTGATAACGCTCTGTACTTTGTGTATAATTTGCCGCGAGTATGTAGTCCTTTTCGAAATAATATTTCTAAAATACGATCAAAATTAATTTAAAAATAAGCTATAAATCAAAAATATTAAATACGAATTACTTACTTTAGATTCGCGTTTGAATGTTTCTCAAATTTGACTCGCAATTTTTTCCAAAATTACTATTGTCATGAAAGTTTTGTTTTCTAGGTGAGCTTTACCAATAGACGAAGCTAACATGTCTCTTTCCTCCGCGGTGAAACTTTCTTTTTTTTAAGTTTTCTAAAATTTGTTCTCCAATAGATGCCAAAAATACATCCATATTCTACAAATTTAAATTAAAAAAGTATTGTTTAATTATTTGAAATATTATTTACAATTAAACTTACAAAAACGTAACTTCCGTGAGAATTATTAGAGCTGGAACTAATGGCAAAACCAATATTCTGTCTAGTATCAGAAATATTGCTCTAGCAGCAACATGTAGAAGTATTTTCTGGCGAAAGATTCTTAAAAATCATAGAAAATATGATTTTATAACTTCTAAACAATTGTTTAAAATGTATGTATGTATTTACATAATGTACAAAAAAAAATCTGCATAGAAAAACTGAATAGAGATCAGAGAGAATCATTTTGTGATTCGTTATATTAATCAATAAAATATCATTTCTAAATAGATTTTTGGAAATATTAACATCTATGTCAAAATTCATTCTCTAATATGCAAAAATCGCTATGTACAATTTAAATATAAAAGATAAGTTCAAAATACTTCACCATTTACACTTTAAGAACAATATTTTGAAAAACCGAAAACAAAATTAAAATTTTAAAAAGTTGTGTAAATGTAATATGATAATATGTAATTAAAACAATTAAGCACACAATGTACAGTTAGTATGTTTAGATAATGTTGCTCACTAAAAAAAATTAAAATTATATATCAGTATAATAAGTTATATTTTATATAAATGTTTTATATTTAATATTTAGCTTATATTTTATTTTATTTTTGTATTTTTATGATTTTATTTTGTATACCACATATTTCACAACTAAAAAAGTAAATGCTGACTGAATAACAATTTATATAATTATTAGTTAAGATAACTGTTTATTTTATTTGCAATAGTAATAATTTTATACATTTATTATTAATTGGAATACTATCTTCATAACCGTTGTTTATTTTATTCATAATTGGAATGATGGATTTTTTTGTTTATTCTTAGTCAGAATAATATTTCCTATAGGCTGCTTGATTTATTCTTATTAGGAATGATTATTAATGTGTGCTTAATTAGGATTAGTATTATAATTTAATGTAATGTATGATGCATAATTGCACACTCTTTCAGTAATAACTCAAAAAAAAAAAGAAAAAAAAGCTAAATCAATGAAATGTTGATACAAAAATAGCCGAATGTATTTTCAATCGTAATCAGAATTAATGTCTTCCTAATAACTGCTTAATTTGTCCATTATATGTATACATTTGGTTTGTGACGATATTGCCTCGAAGTTTTAAATGTAAACGTTCGAATTTAACGATATTCATAGTATGACAAAAATTTAGACTAGGAGATAGTTCTGATGACAGTATTAAACCTATAATTTGGATGCGCTCAAGTTATAAAACTTATTTGATAAATGATTTTTCAAATGAAACTTTAAAACTAGTGTTAATACTAATCGTGCAAATGATTAAATAAATATTTGAAAAAAAATTTAAAGTTAAACTTAAGGATACATTTTTAAAATAACTGTTTATTTAAAAACTATCTAATCGAAATGCATCAATGCATAATTGATATATATAAGTGGAGACCATAATCAAGACTACACTGGTCCATAAATTACCTTTGAAAACTTACCAAACATTTTCTATTGTAGATATATAATTATAAATGAATGCACTGAGTAACTATTAAAGACAAATCTAATTACAGAAATCTATCCTTGGTAGCTGCGTAAGTTTTAGGTGCAATAAATTTAAATAATTATCTAAATACTTTTCGATTTACTTTGTTTGGAAACGACGTTACACCAAAACAAAAAAATGTACAGCTAAATATAAACGTTATTATGTAAAAACCAATTTATAAATAATCCTAGATTATTAGAAAATTCAAAGTATAGTATTTGCAATTTTTAACGAGTATCTTACCGAGAGATCGAGTAGTCTCTCTACAATTTTTTTTACCTAATTTAAATATTTTGAGAACCACATTTTCTTTCTATTTTGCATTTTATTCTTTTAAAGATTAATTAATAATTTTACATTATAAAAGTTTAAGATTTGTTTTAATTCATAAAAGGAATAATAATAAAAAGCAAAGTATTCATTGTTCATAAAACGGAATAAATTAAACTCAACTGCAAAAGTACAATTTATTCTTATATACGGATTAATTTGAACAAAAAAAATTCTCTCCGTGTAGCTATATCTAACTCACCATACAGCGAGTCAAAAATTGTGTTTTTGTTTATATTGTCAACGATTATTGGGCAATATATTTTGATCAAATCTATAAATTCAATACCGTCCAAAATCATACCATTGGTTTTTAGCAATTGCATGATACATCGGAAAAAACTTGTTTCTGTCTTTTCAACTGATGAAAAGAACCATTCCGAAGGATCCTCCTCAAATTAAGATGTATATATCAATGTGGTACCATACTGTTCTATCCAGTCATGGATATCCGATAATGACGATAGTAACACTTTTAATGGAGTATGCAAATTATCTATATTAAAATATTCTCTAGGACCAATTCCACATGTCGAAAATGCATTCTTTACACTTTCCATCGTTTGTGTTTTAATCCACGCTAAGACGCATTCTGAAACAGTTAAGTATGATGGTACTTTAGGATTACCTGATTTTGTTTGCAATTCAGTATCTAAAACTGCTCTTGAGATATATTCATCATATTTTGTACTGTAAAATTCTTGGAAACTGCGATTCTGTACAACATCGAGTGGTTGTAAAATTCCGGTAATATTTGCTGGTATCAGAATTATAAAAATTTTATTTTTTTCCCACTTTTTACTATTGAATACTGGTTGCTTATAAAACGCAGTTTCTTTTCTTTTTACAATAATGTTCTTGATGTATTCGTCAAGGAACTGTATTGGTCGTCCCACATACCGGTTTTATTGACGTCTACAAGACAACCTTTACTTACCAAAGGTTTGTTCTTCAAATTTGAGAATAATATATGTGGCTGTAAAATTTGACCAGCCATTGTTATACAGAATGTAACCGTACATCGCTTGTGAGAAGATGAAGCTTTTCGAAGTAAAACGTTACGTGAACCTTTTTGAGTTATTGATGATTTTGCTTGACTTTCAAAATAACGAGGAACTTGATCAATATTTATTATGTTTATAGGATCAATATTTTTTTGCTCTATAATTTGAAAAATTTGTTCTTAAAAGTTTGTTATAATATTTGTAGCGTTATCAGGAAGTTTTCTTGATGTTGTCTGGCGTCGAGATACCAAATTGTGTCATTTTTTAAAATTATCGAGCCTACCTTCACTGGCTTTGAAATTTTCATAAAAATTTCTACACAAATCTCTGGCTTTCATTTGTATATAAACATCCTTCACTCTTAGGTCGTTTTTATTTCGTTCTGCAACTCAATCAAATAATAATGATTCAAGTTCAGTAAATTTTTCATTTCTGCCACCACCTTCCTAAACGTCTCACATTTTTCACTGATATTTTCGTATTTTTGAGTAATTTTTCCAGCTCTTCCTTTTGGTTATACCATCGTTTCAAATTTGTCACTGGAATTCCATGCTCGTTTGAAACTTTTTGACAACCAAATTCATTTGGTTTATATTTCGAAATTATATTTAATTTTTATTGAACAGTGTATGATTTCCTCGCCTTTTTAGTTATTGATGCCATTCTGGGCAGTTTTGAAATTGAATAACTAAATATTTACATTCAAATATATAATAAAAATATATTTTAATAGTAATTTAATCCAATGAATGTCAGAATCAGTAGTTTCGGGAAACCACAAATGTTAATACGACAGTAAGTAGGACAAAAAAAAATGAATAACGTTACTTAGGCGCGCGCCACACGGTTGGTCGGAGAACCAACGGATTTCATTGTTATCATGTTACGACCATGTTGGTCGTAACATGATAACAATGAAATCCGACAGATTGCAACTGTCCAATCAAAACATTTTGTTTCATCAAAACAAAAAAAATCTAAAATAAAATTTTGTCTTAACGCCATTACAATTCGACCTCTTTAAAATTTGTGACAACGCAGTATGTAGTATAAGTCGTATTTTATTTGATTTTTTACAACAACAATCCTATATATCGAATTCTTTTTTGGAATTGGTTGAAATCTTTCTCTATTGATGGTATTGTAAATCCAATTCTTCTTTTTAGTTAGTATCTCGAATACCAGGTGCGCAACATCTCATATTTTGATTTCTATAAGTTGGTCATTGTTGTTATTTTATTATTTTGACATTCATTTTGAGTTAACGATATTTTATTAAATCTTGAATGTGATTATTTAATCAGTATTTTAGTACTTAAATTATTTAGTATTGGAAAGTGAAATCATTTAGATAATTGAAATGAATCAAGATGAACTTTTAATATATAGGTAAAAGTTTTCTTTTGTATGTAAGCATGTTATATTATTTTCATGACGTATTTATTTTTAGAGCATAACTAATAATATTATTATTATTAATAATAATAATTATCTTGAAGAACTGTAATTATCAAATTTGTATTTAACAAATTTTGATTGTACGTTATTAAACCTAAGCCGAAATTGACGATTTAAATAATACCCACTATGGTTTTCTTATAACATTATTTATCTTTTCTTTAATTATAATTGAAACTATAATTAATTAAAATATTAATAAAAAATAATATATTGGCAAAAATTTAAAATTTTTGATGATTACCAAAACAAACTATTTGAAAAATCAAATTTAAAAATACACAACGTACCAACCTTTAAAAATAATATCCAATTCCAAAAAAAAATTAAAACCTATTTTATTTGAATTCCAAATCCAATTCCAATACCAAAATCAAATAAAATACGACTATAAATTAACAAAGCAAAGGACATGATATACAAAAAAAAAAAACTAAAAAAAAGCTACGAAGTGAGGTTAGAATATCACCGACAAAACAACCCGCCAGACAAGGTGTAACATTTAAGTATGGTTTACGAAGGCTTCATTAAAACGAGGTGTAAACATTATACTAAAATCGTACGGATATTGCTCGTAAAGTATACATTTGTCACTTTAGAGTGAAACAAATTTGCGAAGGCTTGTCTATGCGTGTGTGAATAAAATTGTTCAATACCTAAACAGTAATATTTATTTACGAACCACCTAGACGTTTCATATGCTTAAGCTTATATTGGATGATAATAATTTTAGAATGAAATTTATAATTGTAAATAGTTTTTAATTGTAAAATACGATATTCTAATTTAAACGTCACAAACGGTTTGTTGTTTTCACATGAAAATAAAGCTGGGGTGCGATTATGTAAGCATTTCGAGTTTCGACTTTCGACATGTCGAAATATGTCGATAATGTGGCCAGTTTTATGTAAAAAAAAATTAATTTACTCATTTCGACATGTCTGTCGCAACCTAAAAGGTGTTCGAGTAAAAAAAACAACTTGTCGCAATTTCGACATGTATTTTTTAAAAAATATCGGCCATCTTGTCGAAATGCCTACATAATCGCACCCTGTTGTACGATGTATGAGAAAGGGAAAGGGAAAGAAATACATAAAAATATATGTAGTATGTACGTACAAATGGAGTTAATATGTAAGTATAGTAATTGAATAACCATATATAGAAGTGACACCAAACGTTTCCGCCGCTACGTAGTTGTTATAGCGCTGTATGCATTTGTATCTTAGATAAATTTAAATTAAGGGTTTAAGTATCAACTAACGAAAAATATCGTGTGATCACAAAAAAACGATCAAATCGCTGAAAAATAAAATCAATTGATACCAAATTATTCTATTTCTTGTTTACGAGTTAAAATTATGTTTACTTTTTGATTAAAAGAAAAGAATAAAAGAAAATGATGCTGTTAGTTTGTTTATTTTTGTTTTTTAAATCTTCACACATTTTACTACTTACTAACAAATACATTCATCTAACAAACACATTTTTAAATTGGAAATATAAACGTACCAATTACATAAAATAAAAAATATTCGTAGACATAATTTAGCAAAGACACAGAAATATTTATTTCGTAGTACAATTTATTAATACTTGGCTCATATATCGCTGCAAAGTTAGTGGTGTCACCTTCTATTTATGGTTATTCCATGGTATAGAAGTGTAGAAAAAATCGTTCGTAAAGTGTTCGTAAATTTAACAATTTTAATGAACAAACATATTTTTGTGCCGAGGGTTCGTTCGGTTTGATACTATAACATCATACCATAGCATAAATTAAAAACATATAGATGTCCAAAGCCCATATAGTGAGTTGTCTTCGATCGATTTGGAAAAAAAGTAAAACAATGGGACCCAGCGCAGTTGTTGTATTTTGGTATATAAAGAAAGTAAATAAAAAGTTATAAAAATCATGAAGGTCGATTTTTTTTTGTTTTCTATTTTTTGTTCCTTATATACTTCTAGGAATTTTTTATTGCGATCGACGATTTATATTTTAAAATTTTGGTTTTCTATTTCGTTTTATGAATCGTGTCGTAGTAAACAAATTGAATTTATTTTATAATTTTTTTTTTAGAGTTTTTGTGGTTTTATGCCGTGTACATGCTGCAGTTTCAATCGATTAACAAAATTTAACATTGATTATGTAAATCCTTAATCCAATTTTTGGCTGTTCATCTATATACATACATAGATTCTACCGCTCTCTTGAAGTTGAGAATTCACAGAAAAATTTCAAATTACCTCTATCAACACTAGCGGATTTGAAAACTGGGAGCCCACAATTTAAATTGCCAAACAGTAGCTACCCCAAACTTTGTAAATTATACTTTAGACTTTCAACTATAAATTATACTTTAAATTTTAAAAAAATGTATTACCGAAACCGGATTAAAATTTCTAATCGTGGTACTGCTTAACTCTTTTAACTATAGAAATTATAAAACTTATTAACACGCTCTGCTTGGATTTAGGTGTGAAATGGAATTACCGCTCGAACATGAAATCCTAAGAATAATACCACAGTATCCTAGTTTATCGTGGGCGGTGACATAGCAGTTCGATGATTAAAGGGAACGTGAAACGTGGTAGTAGTCATGTTCGATAGCACCGATAAAGTGAAACTTGCATTGGATAATTCGTTGGTATCCAATAAACATTTTGGCCTGGAAAAGAAGAGACCTTGTCTTCCAAAAGTATATATGCTGGTGT
Organism: Tipula confusa; assembly: GCA_963556175.1. NCBI lineage: Eukaryota > Metazoa > Arthropoda > Insecta > Diptera > Tipulidae > Tipula > Tipula confusa. The sequence continues at coordinate 144,717,449 of OY744476.1, forward strand.
TAATTGAAGAGACCTGTTGAATTTGCTGGTTTTAATACTTTGAGACCTTGCAAATTTTGGCTATTTTAACTTATAGGAAGATATTTTTGTATTACTCATTTCCCCACCTCCCTTGAGGAAGAGTATTTGGTGCGTTTTTTTATTGTGGTATCCCCGATAGGCCTATTCCACTACCCTAAACATGATAAGTATTCAGTTGCAATTGTTTTATGTTTTATAAGTTTTTATGGCCCATTTACAATGTTTTCTTAATAAGACAAGTATTAGAAAATCCAAAATGTTTTTGTGGTGAGAGTAGCATGGAATATTTTCGTTGAAGAATTCGGAAAATTCATTATTTCTTAGCTTTAAAGTCTCTACACATGATTGAGTGATTTCAAATTTTATATTTGGAATATGTGGAGTGGTTTTAAAATATGTATAAAATAATTCTGCAAAATATTTGGAAATAGTAAAATAAAACTCAGATGGAGCAAACAATTTACCAAAATCTGTATTATTGGTATAATTTTTAAAGTAAATAAAATTTTCATTTTTCACTGTCATTATTTCATCTTCTTTTATCAGTAAACTTGTACACTGGCTACAATTAACAGTTTTGTTACATCTACGAAAGACATAACCAATAAAATATTTTAAAGCTGCATCATCAATTCCATCATTTGTATTAATATTAGTGCCCACATCCATTAGTATTTGTTCCACCAGGATACCGTCATCCGGGATTTCGTTTTCCGTTTCATGACTCAATGAAACATTATTATTACAGCAATTTGGAGAGTTTGATGAATCGTTTTGGTTAGATATGGCTTTTAAATTTGCCAAGTTTTCGTCGTCATCTTCTTCACAATTCGAAAGAGAAGTATTCTTCAAAAATTTTAAAGACATAATTTGTGCAAGTATTCGACTAAATTCCAGAACAGATGGATTTTTGTTATTCCCACCCTTTCCTCTAATTATAGAAAATGCATTTTCTAGCGGATCCTGATTAAATCTACTAGTAATTAAGTAAGTTATGTTAGAACCATTTTGAAATATTTCTTGTGACAACTTCAAGATGGCAGTTATTGTCAGTTGAATTCCATCGAGGTAATATATTTTATTTTTTTCAACCATTTAGTTTTGCTTATATAAGTTTTCATTTCCGTTAACATATTACCAATGTGATTACCATATTGCAAGGCGCTGCAATTTTTATTTTTGTTATACAAATTTCTGCTATTTAAGTTGTCAAACATTGCATCAATTTTTTTGCAAAACTTTGCTGTTGGGAGTGCGTATTTTTCTACATCACGAGAAAATTTACCCAACTCGTACATAGTTTGTATCGCTGCAGCCACTGTTTTGCTAAAAATTTGCGTTGCATAAGACACTTTCATTTTATCAAATGGGCCAGGATAAATGTGTTTATTTGTAAGTTTTACACACAATTTTGTAACATTATTTTTCTCGGCTTCATATAGCTCTCTCAAAACTGACCAACTAATAATTCCATCCGGTGTACTAAAATTTGCCTTTAACAAGTTATTTCGAATCGATTTTACTAAATCAGGTGTATCAAAAATTGTAAATACTGTTTTAGAATCTAAATAAAAAAATGGGTTTTCAACTGATGTTCCTAAAAGCTTATACGCACTTCTATTGTTCGATCCTTGATCGCAAACCGTCGCTAAAACATTAAGTCCAGTTTCTGTTAACATGCGAATATTATTTTTAATGAGTTGTACCAAAAGTTGGCCCGAAATATTATGTGCGGAAACATAATATGAAACTATATATTTATATTGAACTACTACTCCCCTAACCATAAAAACCAAAATGTATTTCGCTATACTATTATTTCTATGCTCTCCGTCATCTGAATAACCTTGGATTATGTCTAATTTGCTATCATAGTCTAAATCCTCACGTATTCTTATTTCATCAAACACTAATATAGCTTTTTTGTGATCTGTCGCCATTGTGCTAACTTTTAGCCTTAAATTTTCTAAAATATTAAAATTTTTCCCTGGTGAAATAGTTTTGATTGGCATCCAATTTAAAATAGAATTTTTTGATGGTAGGTTAAAATGCAGACTCGATCTTAAAAATCTGTACGATGCTGGTGATATAAAATATAAATTTATAGAAATTTGACGTTGCTCATCGGGATATTTGACAGTTTTCGATTTTCTAAGCAAAAGCATTTTTGAAAATTCCTTTGCTTCGAAACTGACATTTTGGGCGTTAATTAAACCGTTTAAATTTTCGCGGGGCGATTTTGGGGCTAGATGTCTACTGTGCATTTTGGAAAACCTAAGCATTGCTTTTCTATTATGTATATACTTTATTTTTAATCGGTCGTGAAGCTTTTGTAACAATACATTTTTTTTCCTATAATAGTCGCAAGTTTTTATATATTTTAAACAGTTATTGCAACAATCTTCAATACCATTGTTTTCAGAGACTCGAAATTCTGGTACTGGCATAACGTTTTCTAATTGATCTATTTCTATGTAATCTACTAATTCAATATCCTTACTATAGGGCAAGTTTAACTGGGGTACAGAGTTTTTTTTAATCGCTTCTTGCCTTTGTCACTTTCATGAAAATGTGTTTCACATATAATTAATAATTTGTCCAAATCACTTACCGGTATTGCACATTTCTCTATCCAAATTTTAAATAAATCACTGTTTTTTTAGGAAATTTATAAAAACGTCTGTCAACATGGGTTCTTCTAGAAGCACAACATGTTAAAATTGCACAAGAAATTCCACTCTTAAAATTATTCATTTTTGATATAAAAAATCGTACTTATATTAGAAGTTTAAACAAAACTAATTATTTAATAATTAAATTATTTTGGTAATTAATATCACAGTTAAAGTTCAAACAAAACCAATAATTTAACATTTATTAAATTATTTTGGTAATTAACAATCACAGTTCACAGAAAAAATTCATGTATCGGTAATTTCACATAACTCGTATAAATGCAAGATTCAAGTGTAAATATTATAACATTAACGAAAGCATTTAATTCAATTTAAATATACTAGAAATTATTACGTTATCCTGATGAAAACCAAAATTGATTTAGGAAAAAATGGTATGTGGGATAAATTAAAAATTTGCTCTTTAAGAAAAAGAAACCGACAGGTTTTAATTATTGTTTTATTATTTTTTGGCCATGGATTTTTCCAAACGTAGATTTCGTGAATAAAGAATACATTTTAGAAGACCATAAATAAAAAGAAACTTATGTGCAAAATAAACCGGTATATCCTTTTATCCCTAATTGGCGTTCTATTTTTAGGTAAATGTAACTTACATTATTTTAGTAGGATTTGTATTTTTGAGTTATAACATAATATTAAGCATTTGAAAATATGAGTAAAAAGAATTGTTCGTTAAGGCCATAAATCGAGCAAGAGTTTTAAAGGGATAATGGTTGATTTCATAAAATAAAATAAAAAAACCTGACGACCCCTTATTTTCATACGAAATAGTACACATTAATTGTTTTATTCATCGGTAAATGACAAAGAAAACTATGTATCGCTGTCATTCATAAAAAGTTCGATTTAAAAAAATAGATGCTATTGGGTGCATTCGGGCCCACCATCATAGATACCTCTACCTATTGATATCATAAATATATATGTTGCCAAAATAAAAGGATAATTGCATAACTATATATAAATATTCGCTACGTAATGTATCGAGATACGAACATCAATGGAAAAAATTACATTTAGCTCAACAGTTGTATCGAATATATCGGCTGCATTCAGTACTCAACATATTGATTTGACTCAACATGTTGCAAACAGTTGGCGGACCTGAATGCGCCCATTGTTGATGGTTCAAAAATAATATATCGCGTGTCCCGGCAAAATTTTTTTTTTTTTGGTACAACGAAAATACTCACATCACATGAAGACACAACTAAGAGAATCGGAGCTAAAATTACAATCAAGAAACAAGAAATGTTTAAATATCAAAATATCGAAAACGGTGGTTTGTTATTGTGTCTACATGTGTTTTGTTATAATTCACAAATATATACCTATTTCTTTTGTTACGTTTTGTGTTTTTTTCTTTCCTTATATAAAATTTTTTTTCGCTTATATACTTAAAACAACAACAATAATATTACAACAACTGTAATGGGTCCCATTAATTACACTAACAATGCTGTAGGACAGATCGCTATATGGCTTTGCCTCTCTATATATATTTTCTTTATGACCATAGGCACTTTCGATTGATATGACTTAATAGAATTGAAATTGAGTTACTATTAAGATAATTCACTTGCTATTTTGATAATTGACCTACTGAAGTGATTTGGGTGTTCGAATGGTATTTATCACTTCAGAAAAATGTCAAAAATAAATCATTTTAAATTTGACTTTCGCTTACTACAGCGGGAATGAAAATAAAAAATAAATACAAGCATATATTAATATATATATATATATATATATATATATATATATATATATATATATATATATATATATATATATATATATATATATATATATATAAATATATATATATATATATATATATATATATATATATATATATTCTAATTTTCAAAAATTGAACGAGAAACAAAAAAAACCAATAACTTATGTGAATTAACTCCACGAGCAAAATACAGATTCAGTTAAGTCAGTTGCTCAATTTTTTTAACTGAATTGACTGGTCCGAATCGAACAGTCAAATTACTTCAGTTGATTCAGTTAATTCGGTTAATTTTGATTATTCATGTCAATCGAAAGCGCCTCATATTGGCGAAAGTATAAACAATATTTTGACATCTAAACAGATGTCATTGTAAACTTGTAAAGTAACATTAAATTAATTTTATTATATAAATTGAGTTTTATAAAAAACTATTTTAATAATTAAACGAAATATTTTTTATAGTTTTAATTTAATAAAATAATGGTATTTTAACAAAAATCAAGCTAAGTTTTTTTGACTAAAATTAAAAAAATATATAATTATTACGAATAAACGGACCAGTCCTTTTTCTCAAATAAAAGGACTAGTGTAGTAGTGGTCCGTTTATTTGAGAATAAGAACCAGTCCTTTTTTTTCGAGGGAAGACAGTAGTCATTTTTGACTAACAGCGTTTGATTCTAACAATATAATAATAAAGCCACTTCTGTTTATTCTTTCCATAAAGTGTTGTTTTGCTTGATTTTGCATTAAACGCACTACTCAGGTAGCTCAAAAGGTTTTGAGCTTTTGAGTTTTCTTATAATACCGTCTTGATGAAGTAGCCTAACAGCTTCAATATTAGGATGATAATGGAGCATCTCCTGGTGTTTTTGAGCACATTTCTTTATTTCACTTGCGACTGTGTTTATTCGGAGATCTCTCTCGTCTAGTGACCTAATAGTGAAGTTAATGAGAGTAGACTTTGATTCATTCTCCACTTAGTTAGCCAATCTTGTATATTATTTATGGCTATTTGTAGGTTGAATGTGACTTCACCGATTGTGTCACTAACAGCTAGAATTGCAGTGTCATTGGCAAACGTGGTGGTAGTTGTATTGCTCGTCTGTGGTAAGTCTGTTGTAAACAGTACGAAAAGGAGTGGCCCTAAGACACTCCCCTGTGGGACTCATGCTTTAGCTTCTTTTATGCTGGAGTAAGTTCCTTCCTGTTTAACTCTAAAGTATCTTCTTTTCAGGTATGACTTTAACAGCTCGCAATACTCAAATGGCAGAGTTTTCTCCAATTTAAATATTAAACCATCTAGCCAGACTTTTTCAAATGCCTGTACTATATCCAGAAATATGGCTGAATAAATCTTTTTTTCTTCTAAGGATGTTTCTATTAAATCTGTTATTCTATGGACTTGATCGATTGTGGAGTGTTTCTCTCTAAATCTAATCTGATGGGATGGAACGGCACCTTATTTTACAATTTCTGATTTAATTCGTTTTAATAATAGTCTCTCAAACAGTTTTGACATGATGGGATATTGGCCTGTACGAGGTTAATTCACTTGGTGGCTTACCTGGTTTAGGTATCATCACTTCCACAAATTCCCAAGATAGAGGGACATAACGGAGTCTGAAGGAAGCAATAATTATGTCCGATATTTTTTTAATAGCTTTATTAGGTAGTTGTTTAAGAATCTATCCAGTTATCAAGTCATATCCTGGTGATTTTTTAAGTACTACATGATTCTTTATTTTTTGCTTCACTTCGTTAGCATTGGTTAATGGGATTTCCTGTTTCAAGATGGTTGTATGGTTTTCAATCAGTATATCCTGTTGATTAAGTGTTGTTAAATTGGGGTGAAAGGTACTCTCGATATGATCCTTTTCAGATATTTTGTTGACATTTTGTTCACAATGAATAATCACTATCTTTATCATAGGTGAGAGATTGTAGGTATGAATTTATTGATTTATTTTTAAATTCCCGTATTTCTCTGCGTATTCGTTGTGTTAAATTATTTAATCTATTTTTGGCAGCTGGGTCTCGTGTACGTTGCCATTCCCTTCGGGTACTTCTTTTCTCTATAACTAGTGATTTAATTTCCATTGGGTAGCATTTGCCAGCTATTTTTTTGTTTGGTGTATTAGTGCTTTTCCACGCTGCTTGATGTATATCTTTGACGGGATTTTCCACCTCTTGTTCTAATGATTCTTCTGATGAAAGTTGTGTGTTTTAAATGATGCTATTGTTTAGTTCATGCCTAAAATTTTTCCAGTCAGTATTTTTATTTGTTAATATTGGCTGCTTGTCATTTGTAATTATTGCATCACTTATTATCATTAAAATAGAGGAATGGTATCAACCAGTATTTTTTTTGTTAGAAAAAAATCAATTAGATCAGGTGTTTTATTTTGATCGCTGGGCCAATAAGTTGGTTTTCCAGTAGAATGCCAGTTGCAGTTGTATTTAATTATTGCTTGATGAAGCTCTTTCCCTTTAGGTGTTGTTAGTCTTGATCCCAAGTCTGTATGTTTAGCGTTGAAGGCACCATATTTGCCATGTTTAATTAGCAAAGAGAGAGTAACTCTGATGCTTTTTGACTTTTTTCAAGTAAAGTGAGCCTTTGCATGATTGATATGAGGGCTTTTTCTTGCTTTTCTTCTTTTGAACTAAATCTATTAAGAATATCTTGTAGTATTTTATTAGTTTGGCTATTATTTGAATCATTATCAAAGGCAGAACTATGTTGCCTTCTCAAACTTCCAATAATGAGTGCATCAGCATATGTTACATTTGGATTAGTTCTTGATAATTTGCTTAATGTTTGGTGTGCCCCTAGCTTTGTAGATATTCTTGTTGAGTCTGAGTTGATTTCTGGTCTGGTACTTATTGAAGTTTCCCTTGTTTTATTTCAAATGTTTTGAAGCTCTTTTTTAACTATGCAACCTCTCTAGTTGGCTGGATGTGCCTCCCCACAGTTGACACATTTTGGTGGAGTGTCTTTTTGTTTCATACATTCAGCCGTACGGTGCTTTCCTAAACATTTCACGCATCTAGGCTCCTTATTACAAAAGTTTTGCGTGTGCCCGTAGACTTGGCGATTTTTGCACTGGGGAAATCAGTTTAGACTACTTCTATTTGTACTTTCATATAGAGTATTTCGCTGATTGCATAAATATTTTTAATGTCTTTTGTTCTTTCAAAAGATAGCATATATAATGGAAGCGGTGTTTTGTCACCTCTTTTTAGCAACTGTGTAACTTCTTTTATTTTATATTGTTTCTCCAAAACATAGTCTTTTATCTCTTCTGGTTTGCATGAAGCGTGTAGTTTCTTAAAAATGACTTTGGTTTGTCTTGTCAGCTTATCTTCGTATGAATACCATGTTGTTTTGTTTTCTTTAAGAGCTCCTGTTAACTTTCTATTGCAATCACTGCCTGGGACATTTATTTTGATATCACCACTATTTAGAGCTGTAGCTTGAAATTCTATCCGATTGTTGTTCATAATGTTTCTTACACTATGATAATTATCGCAATTGGATATTATAACTGGAGGTGGCCGTGGCACTTTTTTCCAGTTGAGAGTTCTTTACTTGATCGTTCCTGTTCTGCTGAAACATGAGCTTTTTCCTCATGTAGTACATTCCTACTTCTGGTTTAAAGCTGCTCAATTGATTGTTTCAGTTCGGGTTAAACCTGTGGTGATTTACTCATCTTGCGTTTCTTATTTTTTTTTTGTTACGGTTCAGAATCCATCCCGTTTCTCTGTTCAGCTCTTTCTCGTCTGTTTCATAAATAATCTCATGGTCATTGGTATCGTGTTTTTCCTGCAGCTTAGAGGTTTCTTTCTCAGATATTACTGCATTTAGAGCAACTTTTAACTCCTTGTTTTCTCGCTGAAAGTTTTCGAGGTCTTTGTTTAGATTTAACGTTAACTTTTCTATTTCGTAAATCTTATTGCGTAGTTCTGCGATATCCCCTTCCAAGGTATTCGTTAATGATGGTGGTGATCAACTCACCCTGGGTTTTGTCCAAATAGGATGAGTTGCCTAAGAGGGCTTTTAAACAATGATTGGCTCGCCCCAGAATCTGTTGAGCCAGCCTCGTTAGAGGGTGGATTTGCCACCTGCTTAGCTGGGTTACCACCTGGGGTACAATTATCTGAATTAGTTGTACTCATTGTTTATTTTACTGGTCATGGAGCATCTACCACTCTGATCAGTACGAGTTGGTAGTAGGTTTGGTTTGAGAACTTCATTATCTAAGTTCTCGATAGTCGGTTATACCGCCGTGTCTTGGTCGCCAGATCCTCGTTAGTTGCCTAGCATTTTTTTTAAATGATGAATATTTTACACCGAAAGTATTTTCGCAAATACTTTTCCAGTTAGACAAACAAATTTCTTACGGATTTCCAATTCGGTCAATGCATGTATTGTTTCAAAACTTAGGTGTTGCTGATTTAATCACTCTGGTCTTTTCCACAAAAGATTATACTGAAGAAGTTGTCAATTATCTGTGTGCTTGTCAATTATCTTGATGCGCAATTTGCCAGATTTTCATTGCTTTCATTCAAATGTATGTTGATAACTCGGTTGGCTATAAGAATGTCTTCCATCTCTGTGGTTTACGTTGAATCCACACTGTAATGTTGTTCTGTTCTCTATGTTAATGCTTATTAATAATTCATAATTAATACACGCGTTATCTTGATTTACTGTAAATCTTTATTTTCATTCTAATCTAAATGAATACACAAACAAGACTCCCTCCATTAACTACAATCAATACATGAATCCTCTTTTTACACTCATGTCATTCTACTACAATATTATTTTATCTAATCTAAAGGATGTCGTACACTACACACACTAAGCGTATTTTAGAGTCCAGCATGCCAGATCCTCTACGATTAACCTCATTAGCATGGTTAAAAGTGCTGCTCCTAATAAATTCAATCGGATATTGAAAGTTGATTTGCTATTAGCGAAAGTATTAGAAAGTATAATTTATTCTAAATTAGGAAGCTATTGTTCTATCTTTTTAATTCTTTATTGGTTGATTCGGCGCTTCTCGCCAGTGTAGTGCTCCAATTTCTTTAGGCTTATGAATATTTGCCTGTACATCTGTTTGCGCCATCTGAGCAAAAAAGTTGTCAAATTTTTCATGGGTCCCATTAGCATTTTCGCATTCAAGGATACTTCGGAACCGTTTCACCCTATTTTCCAACATCGAAACGAAACAATCCGACCAAACTTGGTGTTTTGGTTTGCCAAGATGTGCCATCTTGGCCTTTTGCTATATAACCTTTGATGGATCCTCCATATTTAGAGCCGCTAAGATGATGTCTATCGAAAATAGTATTTGTAAGTTTGTTTAGCACTTCGCATCGATATTCATTCTAAAAAACGACGGGGGGTGCCGGGGCATTACGGCCACCACAACCTTGCATGTTGAAGTTCCCGACTCACTTAATGCTAAACGTGTTATTTTGGCCTGAATTAACTCGTTTTGCAACTCTTAGCAATAGTCAGCGTCTTTGGTGTTGAGTAATATCAGCGAACTTGACCCAAAGAGGACCATATGTATGCACCTTTCATCTCTTGCTCTTTGTGACAACTAGCAAAACTCTCCAAACCAATTTCACACGAAAAAATTTGAACATTCTTTTCGGGTGAAATTTTGACTTTTTCAATTAAAAATTAAAAAAAATAAAAATTTTACTATAGATGACAATATCATCAAGGTAGACGAAACATTTGATTCCATTGAGACCACTGAGAACTGTATTCATGAGCCTCTGAAAAGTAGCAGGGTCTCTCTTCAAACCAAAAGGCATTTTAAGGAGTTGGTAATGGCCCGTGCTTGTGCTAAATGCAGTTTTCTTACGATCTTCGGGATCCTTAAGAACTTAGTAATATCCGTTTGACAGATCAAGAGTGCTAAAGTACTGTGATTTGCCGCAAATCACAACTTCCTGAAATTAATATTGACACGCCAATTCTTTTTGCCTTTTATAGATATTTTGGGCATAATGGAAAATGTCATGGCTCGAACTCGGTGCTATTATTTGTGAAGAAATCCGACTTGTTAAGGCTTCTGGAATTCTAAACGGTTTTGATATATTGCTGGAATATTGGGCATAATTTTAATTTTATGTTGAATACGGTGCGTATATGTTAACTTATCTTCCGTTAAATGAAATATGTCATTAAATCTTCAACATAATTTTATAATAATTGAATATTCTTCTTCGGAATTTAATTCGGAAAGATTAAACTAGCTTTTAAACAGCTGGAGACGTTAATTTGGTACGGTACAATAAATGAATGCGAAATTTGAACATTTAATTATGGTTTTGTTTTACGCGTACATGTATGTTGTGTATATGTGTATTGCTTTGAACGAAAAAAACTTATTTCTATGCATTTGTTGCAAAACCCTCTCTACTACAAGCCAAAACCCTCTGTATTACAAGCCGTCTTCTAACTTTCGTTGACACAGCCAAACAAAACCGATATGAAAAATTGCGTGTAGTAGTGCATTCGAAATCCATATAATCATAATAATGTTTTTTTCTCATATTTCCTGTTTCTGTAGTATGCGAATGTTTATTTTATTTTACACTATATCTGACACGTTTTTTACTTACAATACATTCTTATGTTCATATGATGAGATAGCATTAGTATGCGAAGAATACGGCTTGTAATAAAGAAGGCTTTGGATAAAAACAAAACTTCCTATAGTATACATGCTCGATTGTCACCAATATTTTTACATTTTCTTGTCCATCTATATTTAAAATTAAAAGCGTTCTTTATTAATAATTTATAATATATAAATAATATTTTAAATAAATAGCTTATAATTTAAAATCATTCAATTAAATAAATCTGTAGTTGCATTCTATCATTAAGATTACCATATAAAAGTGAATCCAACATGAAAAAAATATCGTATACATATTCTAATTGGAAGAAGCAGAAATCAAATATGTTTATTTTCTGTAAATGTTTCATACAAAATATTTCAATTTTTTCCCCTAATTTGTCGTTGCGTTGGTTTTATTTCATACGTTTTCTCCTTAAAAAGAAGCATTAATTACTTTGGCAAAATTTAACATACGAAGCAAAATATACGAAACAAAAACGAAATACACTGATTTTCTCTCTTTTAAAGGGTGTTTAATAATTTAAAAACTATCCAAATTATTAGACAAAGTCAAATAGTAAATTTTTTAGTAGCTTGCTCTTTTAAATATTTATATGAGAAAACAACAAAACGTTTATTTAATGATTACAACAAGAAGAATTGTTAACTATAATTATTTTGAATGTTATCCCTTTTCAAGTGCATTATTATATTATTATAATATAATATAATAATATAATAATAAGTAATTATTATATTATTATATTATATTATAATATAATAATATAATAATATAATAATATAATAATATAATAATATAATAATATAATAATATAATAATATAATAATATAATAATATAATAATATAATAATATAATAATATAATAATATAATAATATAATAATATAATAATATAATAATATAATAATATAATAATATAATAATATAATAATATAATAATATAATAATATAATAATATAATAATATAATAATATAATAATATAATAATATAATAATATAATAATATAATAATATAATAATATAATAATATAATAATATAATAATATAATAATATAATAATATAATAATATAATAATATAATAATATAATAATATAATAATATAATAATATAATAATATAATAATATAATAATATAATAATATAATAATATAATAATATAATAATATAATAATATAATAATATAATAATATAATAATATAATAATATAATAATATAATAATATAATAATATAATAATATAATAATATAATAATATAATAATATAATAATATAATAATATAATAATATAATAATATAATAATATAATAATATAATAATATAATAATATAATAATATAATAATATAATAATATAATAATATAATAATATAATAATATAATAATATAATAATATAATAATATAATAATATAATAATATAATAATATAATAATATAATAATATAATAATATAATAATATAATAATATAATAATATAATAATATAATAATATAATAATATAATAATATAATAATATAATAATATAATAATATAATAATATAATAATATAATAATATAATAATATAATAATATAATAATATAATAATATAATAATATAATAATATAATAATATAATAATATAATAATATAATAATATAATAATATAATAATATAATAATATAATAATATAATAATATAATAATATAATAATATAATAATATAATAATATAATAATATAATAATATAATAATATAATAATATAATAATATAATAATATAATAATATAATAATATAATAATATAATAATATAATAATATAATAATATAATAATATAATAATATAATAATATAATAATATAATAATATAATAATATAATAATATAATAATATAATAATATAATAATATAATAATATAATAATATAATAATATAATAATATAATAATATAATAATATAATAATATAATAATATAATAATATAATAATATAATAATATAATAATATAATAATATAATAATATAATAATATAATAATATAATAATATAATAATATAATAATATAATAATATAATAATATAATAATATAATAATATAATAATATAATAATATAATAATATAATAATATAATAATATAATAATATAATAATATAATAATATAATAATATAATAATATAATAATATAATAATATAATAATATAATAATATAATAATATAATAATATAATAATATAATAATATAATAATATAATAATATAATAATATAATAATATAATAATATAATAATATAATAATATAATAATATAATAATATAATAATATAATAATATAATAATATAATAATATAATAATATAATAATATAATAATATAATAATATAATAATATAATAATATAATAATATAATAATATAATAATATAATAATATAATAATATAATAATATAATAATATAATAATATAATAATATAATAATATAATAATATAATAATATAATAATATAATAATATAATAATATAATAATATAATAATATAATAATATAATAATATAATAATATAATAATATAATAATATAATAATATAATAATATAATAATATAATAATATAATAATATAATAATATAATAATATAATAATATAATAATATAATAATATAATAATATAATAATATAATAATATAATAATATAATAATATAATAATATAATAATATAATAATATAATAATATAATAATATAATAATATAATAATATAATAATATAATAATATAATAATATAATAATATAATAATATAATAATATAATAATATAATAATATAATAATATAATAATATAATAATATAATAATATAATAATATAATAATATAATAATATAATAATATAATAATATAATAATATAATAATATAATAATATAATAATATAATAATATAATAATATAATAATATAATAATATAATAATATAATAATATAATAATATAATAATATAATAATATAATAATATAATAATATAATAATATAATAATATAATAATATAATAATATAATAATATAATAATATAATAATATAATAATATAATAATATAATAATATAATAATATAATAATATAATAATATAATAATATAATAATATAATAATATAATAATATAATAATATAATAATATAATAATATAATAATATAATAATATAATAATATAATAATATAATAATATAATAATATAATAATATAATAATATAATAATATAATAATATAATAATATAATAATATAATAATATAATAATATAATAATATAATAATATAATAATATAATAATATAATAATATAATAATATAATAATATAATAATATAATAATATAATAATATAATAATATAATAATATAATAATATAATAATATAATAATATAATAATATAATAATATAATAATATAATAATATAATAATATAATAATATAATAATATAATAATATAATAATATAATAATATAATAATATAATAATATAATAATATAATAATATAATAATATAATAATATAATAATATAATAATATAATAATATAATAATATAATAATATAATAATATAATAATATAATAATATAATAATATAATAATATAATAATATAATAATATAATAATATAATAATATAATAATATAATAATATAATAATATAATAATATAATAATATAATAATATAATAATATAATAATATAATAATATAATAATATAATAATATAATAATATAATAATATAATAATATAATAATATAATAATATAATAATATAATAATATAATAATATAATAATATAATAATATAATAATATAATAATATAATAATATAATAATATAATAATATAATAATATAATAATATAATAATATAATAATATAATAATATAATAATATAATAATATAATAATATAATAATATAATAATATAATAATATAATAATATAATAATATAATAATATAATAATATAATAATATAATAATATAATAATATAATAATATAATAATATAATAATATAATAATATAATAATATAATAATATAATAATATAATAATATAATAATATAATAATATAATAATATAATAATATAATAATATAATAATATAATAATATAATAATATAATAATATAATAATATAATAATATAATAATATAATAATATAATAATATAATAATATAATAATATAATAATATAATAATATAATAATATAATAATATAATAATATAATAATATAATAATATAATAATATAATAATATAATAATATAATAATATAATAATATAATAATATAATAATATAATAATATAATAATATAATAATATAATAATATAATAATATAATAATATAATAATATAATAATATAATAATATAATAATATAATAATATAATAATATAATAATATAATAATATAATAATATAATAATATAATAATATAATAATATAATAATATAATAATATAATAATATAATAATATAATAATATAATAATATAATAATATAATAATATAATAATATAATAATATAATAATATAATAATATAATAATATAATAATATAATAATATAATAATATAATAATATAATAATATAATAATATAATAATATAATAATATAATAATATAATAATATAATAATATAATAATATAATAATATAATAATATAATAATATAATAATATAATAATATAATAATATAATAATATAATAATATAATAATATAATAATATAATAATATAATAATATAATAATATAATAATATAATAATATAATAATATAATAATATAATAATATAATAATATAATAATATAATAATATAATAATATAATAATATAATAATATAATAATATAATAATATAATAATATAATAATATAATAATATAATAATATAATAATATAATAATATAATAATATAATAATATAATAATATAATAATATAATAATATAATAATATAATAATATAATAATATAATAATATAATAATATAATAATATAATAATATAATAATATAATAATATAATAATATAATAATATAATAATATAATAATATAATAATATAATAATATAATAATATAATAATATAATAATATAATAATATAATAATATAATAATATAATAATATAATAATATAATAATATAATAATATAATAATATAATAATATAATAACAAATTTCACAAATCTCTAAAATGTATATAAATAACAGATTCAACAAAAAATTATTTAACACTAAAATCAAATGAAACAATCGTTAAACTGACAAAAAATGTCATTAAAATTACATGAAAATTTGTTGAAAACGGTTTTCCAAAAATGAATATACAATTTTAAAGGTTAGAAGCTCTTTTGAATTGTATAGTGCCTGTTCAAATAACCTCAGGCTTTCTGTATCCAATTTTTTGAAGAGCGATGAAAAATACTCACGATGCACAGCTGTCTATATTAGTGGCCCACATTTTCTATATCATATAATCATTTCTTAGTTTGTTCATTTAATCTCATTTAAAGAGTTGGTTGAGACATCAGAACTGGTAACTGAGTATTCACTAATTTCCTTTTTTTTAAGCTCTTCGAAGTTGAAGTATTCAGCGCCCTTTCCTCATTGACTTTAGACTCTGTTGAACAAAAAGCGATTATTTTACTTCAAGCCCTTTCTACAAATATTAGCACTCTGTAAACGGTAGTATTTTAAAAACCGCCCTGACACACCTGTTGGGAACATTGCATGGCATGTTAATCACCCATCAAATATTCAATACATAACATACGATTAGAAAAGGTTTAAAAGCCATATTTAATGTTTTTTTTTTATTCAATGAATGAAGGAATTACGTCAAGTAGTGTTTGGTACAGCAGCAGCGCCACCACGAGGTGAATGGTCACGAACGGCTTTAGTATTTCCACCACCACATCAAGATCTACCTTTTGGTTTAAGGAGTCCACGAAATGCTACAAGGGGCCTACAAAGTGTTTTGCAAGCGTTTATAATCAAGAATTTTACCTTTGACAACCGACCCAAAGAATCAGTTCCGATCGAGCAGTTACGATAAGTTCTGACCAGTTCATAGTATGTTATGTATATCGAAAATTTCTATTGCAGACTATTAAAACCCCAAGAATCCGAACAAATGGAAGCACTATGGAGAGCAATGTCTGAAATTTTATGGAACATCGGTGAAAAGCAGGCTGCAATTGTTGTGTTACCTGGTGAAATACCTCATGTTGCACACACTCATAAATATTTTCAAGATTCTGTAACTGAAAAGTTGTATCTGTTTGAAATTACGAATGTGGATGATTTGCAAATATTTTTAAAGCGGTACTTAGGCTTTGTAAGTAAGTTCAAGTATTAATTCGAATACGATTGTAAATATGTACAATTATTAGTTCACAGAAGATCCAGGACCAGGAGCCCTTCTATTTCTGTATAGCGCAGTATTAACTAGATCTGTTACTAAGTAATATATTTTAATGGCTTATCAATATTAATGGCTAATTGTATTTTATAATTGTGTTTAGAGTACGAAACGATCTAGATGCACCGAAAGGGGCACACTTAATGGGTGCGAACGAGGAAGGTTCAATGAATATTGTTACATTGTTATTGGCTGGCCGGGCAACACCATATCTACATAATGGTGTTATATACGTCGGAGACGAAGATCATTATGCATTGCCTCAATTTGGAGTATTGTCCCGCAGCACTGTTGGTTTGTTGGTGTTCGATGGAGAAAATGAAGCCGCTCATGTAATGCACATTAACATGATAAAAACTCAAAATGTATACATAATTTAAATTTTCAGAGTGCATCAAAACAACCCGGCTCACGTTTAAAAACACCGGCTCTTCCAATATGGATTACAAGTTGTTGTGGCCACTTTGGTGTGATGTTTAATTCAAATCGTGAATTGTTACGAAATTATCATGCCGAAAAACGCTTCGAACTACATTATTATACGTGTGCGGGCTGTTATATTTCAATGACGGTCGATAATCGTGCACTTACCGATACAAATTCAAGAAAAACGGGAAATGCCGGTAACAATGGTGGCGGTGGAGGTGCATCGGGAAAAGGACGAGATCAAAATGGTGAATCCAGTGTAATAACGCCACTCGAAAGAATGATCCATACGAAATGGCCAGAAGCGAAATGTACGTTACATGGACCGGCTCCACCTTCGATGAATTTTTGAAGCACCACCAAAATATAGAGCAACTTAATAAAACAAAAAATTTGTTAGAAGCTTGTAATTTTATTTTTCTGAATTAATTTTTTTACCAAATAATTTTTTGCGGTTCATTGAAATCAGTCCAATATATGTCTTTCGTAAAGAAAATGAAAAACGTAAAAGTGTTGATAGCGAGGTAAAAAATGAATTCACAAATAACGTAATTCACTTTAGCTTTAAACTTTAGGACGCGCACAATTAAAAAAGGCAGAATAAAATATCGAATTTCCAAGAGTTGCTGTAACGCTAATGAGCCAAATAATGCGATCATATAGAGTAGAATGAATCCAGTCGATTTTGATTTGATTGTGATCCATAAATTTGTCAGACCCACAATATAAAATGGAATAGCGGCATATTTAGCATATTCATATTTTCCGTAGAATCGATTCCACAAGTAAAACGTATAGTGACGATTATCGGCCAGTAAATATGGATGTACTAGCGTATTTTGTTGTACTATCACGGCAATTAAAAGGCCACCAATCAGCATTACATACCATCGTTTTATGATAATTTTAATAATGATTTTGAGGTTGCTTAAAGTTGTGGATACCCCAAAAAATGTAAAAAATAAAGCAAAATAAAACAGTTGAGGTAGATGTAATTGGGCAACATGAGCTGTTTTATCGCCGACGACAATAGATCCGTTGATCACGATGAATATAACAAAACTGAACATTACCGCTAAGTACCATGTATATTCGTTTAGAATAAGCTGTAGTGTCTCCTTCATAAAACGTATGTCTTGGCAATGTTTTTTAACAACCGTTAAAATATCCTGGAATTTACAAGAATGTAGTATCATAATTGTGAAATGTATAAATAAAAACCGCATTTAGCTTACCATCAATTCATAATGAATCAATTGGTGATGAGGCACTTTTTTCTTATCATTTATTAAATGAAGAGACTGTGACATTATACCATCTAGTAAATTGTAGCCAAAGACTAGTCCGACCCATACGATATTGGTTTGCCGCATTAGAATACTTAAAAAGCCAAATATTGCAGATAATTTGTGATGTTTTTGTAAGGAGCATAAAATCATCGTTAGCACCATCGTAATCGAGATAATATCTGTATAGTAGAGATGGGAAAACATGTACATTGGTGGCAAAAGCGCAATGGTAAGCGCTTCGAGTGCTGAATAGGCAGCATTTATTTTTTTACTATTTTCACGATGATGAATATTACGTATCTCAAAAATGACAAAAACATTTATCGCTGATGCCACAAGCGATGTAAGTCTAAGGTAATATGTGGTGCACAGCTTAAATGGATAAAGCAAGGCCGCCGAATATAGATACAGTCCGGGAAGTGTTGTAATCTTGGGATCCCACTAAAATGAAATAAAATCATAAATATTTTAATGTGCTGTTATCACACAACAAATTCAGCTTACAACACTAAAATTTCCCTCACAATATAATTTTCCCTGCCTTAAATGGAACTGTTCATCAATCACAAGCTTTGAAGTGGCATAAATTTGATTGAACACCGGCATAGAAACAATGAAATAAAAAACAACTAAAACTATTATATAGAAAAATGATGCGGGAAACATTTTGATTATTTTACAATCTAACGTTAAATATTTTATTCATAATTAATTAGTATTTAAACGATTAACTTTTTGTACGTGGACACATACACATCGAGCAATTTGTAAACAAATATACGAACTGTCAAATTGTGTTGACATTTAACAACAATAGAACTTGTAATTTTAAGTAGAGGAACGTTAAATATAATACAAAAACCTGACAATTCCGCTTTTGAACAGTTTCAATTTATAAAAAATGTTGTTATATAAATTTTAAAGCTCGAAAATATGAACTGTTATGTATTCAGTATTCTTTGTCAACGTTTTTTTTAAAGGCCGAATTTGTTATAATTTTTTATACGAATTTGGTAGTCTATCGATGAGACCTCATATCCTGGATGGTCTGAGACGCTTTCTATGTAATTGACTTAATTAGGTCAATTTTATTTCGAATTGTCTTACGTTGATGTGTCCCTGAAATCCTCGAATTCCTTTCAATTAGATCAGCTGATAGTTGGAATCTTTGGAATCCATTAACATCTGTCGGCACATCTATGGGATGCAACTGAAAGTTAACTCTTGGTGTAAACGCAATCATCATCAATTTGGTTTTTTTGACTTTTCGTGGCCATCTTGTTTTGTCAATTTCTTACTTCCGTTCCGTCATATGTAAAAGTTGTATTGCATAATTTTGTTACTAAAAATAAATATTCTAAAATCATCAAGTGTTTCAATTAATTAAAAGAGTTAGATTGATTACACTCTAACAACATCGGTGCTTAATACATATTTATGTTACTTGACATAACTCTGACCCGCGAATATTTTGAACCATACCATCAAAATATCGTTTTGATGGTCCCACCATCAAAATATCGTTCAATAAGTGCCCGTTGTAAGTTTTTGTTAAGCCCTCGAAGACTACTCGCAATCTTGTCATAGAGATGTCTTATTTTAATACACAATGATGTGGGACGTAATAATTGGATCCCGGAACCTATTCAACTGTTTCGAGTTTCCAAAATCTTTCGATTTCATCACTGATAGTGAGAAGGTGATGAAATCAAGACAGACACGTAGCACCTAGAAGTTGAGGAGTTGCTTTGTGACATATAACGCCCCAATATATACAATCCATCTGTGTTTTGTAGGCAAGAAAAGTTATCGCCTTTACCTATACAATTTTGAGAAAATCACAATACAATTCAGCTCCCACCAACAAGCTTATCTTTTGGACAGTTACAAATTCTGGATCGGCCGATCGTAAATTGGGTGGAATCGATGGAGCAATGTTCGTGATGAATGGCAATACGAGAACTTCAAGCTCAGTTAAATAACTTGTAATCATTGAGTGTAGTTGTCTCTATACGCCTTTTGAGGAATCGTTACTGTGCGTTCATGGTTCAACAATCTCTGTGCAGATGGTTGCTTATTAGAAGGATGCTGGCGCATCAATATTGCCAAGATGAAGAAACTGGAGTGTGTGCTTAAGTGAAGTAAATTGTGATGCTTATATCGACGTAAATGTTGCTATAAACAATCGTTTGTGACAGTTAAAATAGAGCTAACACTGTTTTGCGCGAAGCCGTGTTACCCGGCGCCGGTCACTTTATAGTTTTAAAAATTCAAAGCAGTGCAAAGTAGAGTGCGATGATTTGTCGCAGAAACAACAATGATAAGATGACGATTTTGCGAGAGTGATAGATGTTGTAGATTTATTGAATGCTCGCTCTCACTTAAGCCATATATGCTTTAAGTTATTTCACTGTTCTGTTAGTCCAATGTCTCAAATACATGTGATGCCGTATCCTTAATTGAATGTTTTAAATACTGAAACTTTGCAATCGATGTTAATGCAGGGTTAAAATGTACCAATGTATCAAAACAGTTCATGAAAGCACATTATTGCTTGACGAGAGGACGTGGCTAATACTACTATTTCTGGAATTTTTGCATTCATTGTAGGGGCTAGTTTATTATCTTCGAGTTTTGGAATTGTAATGAATTCCTCTATTCTTTCTTTGAGTTTTGGGCAAAATGAAAAATAGAGATAGTTTACAGTAGCTCTGTTTGAATTGGCATTGGTTTTGTCTTCTAGATCTATGGTCAGTTGGTCCTTTACGAAGCATTTATAATTATGCACTACACCAATTAATTGGATCCTAGCTTGAGATAGGGTTACGTCCTGGAGAGAAGTATCTGCCCACGTAACGTGGCACTGAAGAGCTCCATATAAATTTCAACTGCTTTTTTCAGTACGTACAAGAGCAGTACCCATCACAAACACAATCTTTCGTGGTAAACTCCCACAAATGATTTGCTCAGGTGCTGTTCGTTTTTTCCTTGTTGACCGACTTCCCACTAAATGCGATCTGTTTTAGGATCCAAGTCTTTCTTGGTTTACATGTATGGTCTTACTTTGCACTGTCGCCAGCTTAACACTTCCATCTACACTTTACATAGCTTAACCCTGGCTGAACTAGCATGGACGTTTAAATAAAAATCACAAATAAATATTTTTGTCACTTATATTTAATATCAGGTCTCATATAAAAATAAATTGGTGCACATTAATAAAAATCTTCATAATCGTAGTCACCTCCATAACCATATCCTCCGAAACCACCTGGATAAAGTCCGAAACCGAGAGGATAACCATAACCACCATAGCCTCCATACCCACCGTATCCACCATAGCCAAACCCTGGTATACCGAATCCTCCAAATGGATAAGCCAATGTTATGGTCAAAATAGTAAACAGAAGCACAATTAATACCTTTAAAATACCGAATCAAATTTTTAAATTTTTTGACCAAACGCCAAATTATCTAAGAGGTATAACTTACAAATGATTTCATTTTGTTGCCTAAAATTTTATTTCACTTCGACACAATGTATTTACAATATTAATGATCAGTATTAGACTAGTTTGATATTTCCGAAACAACCATTTAAATATAAATGAAATTTTTAGATTATATGGTCGAACGATCGTTGGCGTGATCGATGAAAGAGCAAATTTTCTATATGGGCAACTTTAATTCGTTCGATTTATGATTATCACAGTTCTGTCAGATCATCCTCCCAACGATTTGACCATCAGACTATTAACCTTAACCTTGCGCATATACCACATAAGAGTTACGTGCCTTGATATTATAAAAAAAAATGGCAAACCATTTAATCTAACGCCTACATAATAAAAAACCAAATCGAAATTATTTTATTTCACTATCATTTTCAATATCATACGAGTATCTAACACAAACCGATTTTATGCAATCCGGTCATCAAGTTTTCTTTATATAGTCGCACGGTTCATGACACACAGTAACAATTCATATTCAAACGGCCTTTGAAATTATGTAGATAGATAGCATAGATAGACCTTGCAATTTATGATGAATACTAAAAAGTTGTTTGAGGAAGGTATCCATATTGTTACGTCTGGTGATCACCATGAAAATTCGAACGGAAATCTTGCAATTTATATTTAACTGTACTATGTTGTACAAACAATACGACATAATTGCACGAAGTTAATTATATCGGTTATGACGTGGAGATTCGGTATCTGATTCATTTTAATTTGTGACACTTTTTATACCACTCGTTGCTTTTCAAAAATAGCGTGATTTCCAAATAAAGTCAAATGCCCAATTTTTGTCTTGATTAAACAAAACGGCCCTTGTCGCGAAAAGTATAACAATGCCTGGTAGGTACACAGCATCTATTTCATAAATCATTAATTGTATTTTAATTCTTCGAAGACGATTCGAGTTTATTTCACTCACTGCTTTGCACATTATATTCACTAACGGCTGATCCGTAATTACTTTTATTTTTCGTCGATAAATATAGTTGTGGACTTTCCTACATGAGAAAAGTATTGCCAAGCACTCCTTCTTTATTTGAGCGTAGTTGATTTCTGCAGGAGTTAAACTACGTGATGCATAGCAAATGGGTTTTTCGTCTTGTAACAGATAATATCATATGCCATTTTAGGATGCATTGGTCTGAATTGTAGTCTCCTTGTTCGGATCAAAATTGGCTAATACCGGTGTATTGGTGATGATTCGTTTGAATTCATTTATCACCTTAGTGTGAATAGGTAACCAATACAATCCAGAATTTTTCTTTATTAGTTCTCTCAACGGAGTTGATATCTCAGCGAAATTAGGTATACAATTTCTTAAATAATTTACCATATCCAGATATCGCTGTAAGTCTTTCTTATCTGTCGGCATGTCATATTTGAAAATACTGCTAATACGGTCTGGATCTGGAGCAGAAAACAAATGAAAATTTGATTCAAAATATTATCATGGTCTTCATGAAAATTAGCCTATATGTGTAGGTCGTCTATATAAATAAATACTCCTACTATGTCACCGAAACTTTTAACGTTAAATTTTTGGAATACTTCTGATGCTATGTTTATTCCAAACGGAAGTCTATTGAACCTATAGCAGCCATAAGGAGTACTGAATGTACAAATTTTTGATGATTTTTCAACTAATTTTATCTGCCAAAAACTTTCTTTTAAGTCTAAGACACTGAACACTTTTTTGCCATTTAATTGTGCACATAAGCCTGCTAAACTAGGAATTATACAATAGTCCTTGACAATGTCCGCTTTAAATGTTTGGGATCGAGGTACAATCTCAAGGATTTGTTTGGTTTTTCCACTATAACCATCCTGCTGACCCATTCATTTGGATTTTCTTCTTTGTGTATAATTTTTAAAGATTCCATTTGGCAAATTTTTTTCTTTTACTTTTTCTTCTAATTTTAGCGGAATTCAATAAGGCGGATTGGAAATTGGTACCGAATTATCTCTTAATTTTATGTTGTAAAATCCCGGAAAGCATCCTAAACCACTGAAAATATCAATATTAGTTTGAATAAAATTTTCCTTTTCCGACCCTATTTCGTTGACATCTCTAATTATTCCCAAAGTGCGCGAAGAAGACAATACCATTATCGGTGTCGAATCGATGCTTACTATGATAAATCGTTCTTTAAACTCTTTTTCATTAAATTTTATTGATAAAATAACTGACCCGATTGTCTTATTTACGAAACCACCATATGCTTTTGGAATTATTTTACTATTTTCTAATTCAAAATTCGCACCAATCTTCCGAAATGTGTACATCACTTCCCGAATCTATTTTAAAACTATTTGCATTATTTTCTCCTAAAATTTCTTTATGCCATCTATTAATTGTGTTTGTCATTACAGATAGAACATACTTAACATTATTCTTAATGTTATCCTTTTTGGTCTCACTAATATCATTTTTTTGTGCCAGCAAACATCAGGGGTGCGATTATGTAAGAGTTTCGAGTTTCGACACGTCAAAACATGTTAAAATATGTCGATAATGTGGCCAGTTTTATGTAAAAAAAACCACAATTTATGCATTTTTTACCCTTATTAAGACATTCACCTAACCTATGTTTTTTATTACATTTTTTACACGAATTTGTATATAATTGTTTATTGGGTACTGAGTGATATTTATTATTCTTACCACTCGAATTATTTTTATTGGGCGCATAATTGTTTACATAATTATTTTGATTACCCACAGCATGTCTGTCGGGCATATGTTGGCGATTTATTTGCGGCGTAAATGAAGTGGTTTGAAACTTATTTCTATTGCTGTGAATTTCTGATATAAATTTATTATTATTAGATTGTACACACCTGATTTTTTTACGTGTTATTTCTGCGGCATGGCAACATTCGATAGCTCCCTTAAGATCCAACTCCTCTTTTTTGATTAAATTACCCTGAAGATCCCGGTCGGTTATACATAACACAATGCGATCCCTGAGTATTGAGTCGGTTTGGTTGCCAAATTCACAATCCTTCACAAGTTTTTGAATTTCTGTCAAAAATTCATCGAATGATTCTCTCTCCATCTGATTATGGGTATACAATGTGAATCTCAAGAAAATAATATTTTTCCTTGGATTACAGTATTCCTCGAATTTTTTAAAGTATCTGCATATGTCTCCTTTTCTTATGCAGTAAAATTGAAATTATTGTAAATTGTATTTGTATTTAATAAAAGAGCACATTTTCTTTTATCTGTGCTTTTAGTGAGGTCTGCGGCTTCCAAATGGATTGTTTGAATCTTTGCCATTCTTCGTTGAGATTCCTCTTAAATTTTATGAGTGGTGGCTTCATGAAGTTCATTTTGCAGGTTATGTCTCATCACGTTTTAATTTTAATTTTTACAACTTACATATTTTTATTAATTTCAATTTATTTGTTTTTAGCACTATGTTATGTTCTTGTATTCCTTTTATTTTAATAAAAAACTTTAATCTTTTTATTTGTTTATTCCAGTTCTTCTTTTTATATTTTATTACTATCCATGTGTTGCTCGTAAGCATTACTCACTAGAATGTCTCACATTTCTATCATTGGTGTTACCTCATGTATTATTCACTAGTTGTGAATAATACCACCAGGTATCACATACATCACTCACTACTTTTCCTCTTGCATCGACTGATAACATGAGATCTTTGTTAACATCATAAAATGCTAATACTCCGGAGGTACAGTAAGCACTTTCTTTATATTCTCAAATGCTGTTTTTGCTAATTCCACATCCATTAAGTATCTTTATTCAATAAAACCTTCCATAGAACCGCCAGCTCTCACCATTTCGGTATGCATTTATTTAGATAATTCACCATGCCTAACAATCGTTGTGATAGCTGTACATTACATGGTATTTCAAGTTTATTAATAGCTTCGATTTTATCTTTATCCGCCTACAATCCGCCTTTCGGTCAAACATGAACCAGCAATTTGACAGATTACGCCTCAAAACAGCATTTTTCTTTGTTTAATATCAGGTCTGCTTCTTTGATAAGTTTCATTAATTTACTTGTGATTTGATCTAATTTCTCCATTGTTGCCGCATATAATAAAATGTCATCCATTGAGAACTCAACATTTGGACCTCGTTCCAGAATCTGCGACATAACCTGTTAGAAGATTTCAGGCGCTGATGATAATCAAAACGAGAACCGCGAAATGAATTTGTAGACAAATAAAAACTTGAATGGTGGAAGACTGAAATCTTAAGAGAACAACAACTCAGCAATGATCACAGTTATCGTAACTTCCTTAAAGGAGTTACCGTACTGTACCAAACTTTCAGACTTAGGTCTTTCGCTATTCGGGACTAGGATGAAAACCTCCGGGTTAACATTTAAAAATTGTCATATATAGACTGCGAACATGTGCATACCATAGAGGACCCATCCTACGAGGAATTTATTCCTATACAAGTTATGCCTGATGCATGGGAGTGGCCGAATTGTGCCATATCTTTAAAAAACGAGATCTCTCAAAATGCGGAAACTATCGCTGCACAGCTCTCCTTTGCACAGCATACAAATTACAGTCTAACTTAGTATTGAAGAAAATCATTGGCAAAAATGAGTTAGCCTAAGAGAAAGAAATCGGCAAATAATGGGTGGAAATGAAATCAGTGGCCCCCAATAAAGTAAGAAGGTCTTGTCTGGTAGACGAAATATGCTCCTAAATTAAAAGTTGATCCATGCCCGATGGAACAACAAAGGCCACTTTAAGTCCTGGTTATATGCAAGTAGACGATGTTCTACTAGTGCTGCAAATTACTCAAAAGTGAACGGGTTTTATGAGATACTGATGCGTGGGTTTGAAAATCATATTCCGTCAAGCATGAATAATCATCCGCCATGATTTGATGATCGACTCATAAATCATAAAACACGTAAATCTAAACCTCGCTAAACCTAGCGAGTACGTTAAAAAGTGGACTTAAAGTGGATGAAACCAAGTTTCGGTAATACAGTGGTGTTTTTGACGCCTACTTTAAATTAAACCTCACATCATACCTATAGCCGGAGTTCAAGAAAAAACTATAAAAAAGACCCAAAGCATTCTTGGAAATATTGTAAGTCTAAACGAGTAATTGAAGGGTATCCGACTAATATGTCTTACGAAAACACCAAGAGCACTGATTATGAAACAAATTTCGGACAATTAAACTCGGCAATTAACCAATATCTCAATTAATACTCCTGTTTCTACTGATGAAAGTATTTCATCTGCACTGTTAAATTTTGGAGACGGATGTGGGCCAGATGACACCATCTTCGTTTTTGAAAAGACATGCTAATAGCTTTGTATGTCCTTGGCGAATTCTCTTTTACTACTCTCGTGTAACCGGCGTGTTTCCTGATAAATGAAAATTCTCAAAAATTGCACCAATCTTCAAATCTGGAAAAAGAGATGATGTTACGTGCTACAGAGGAAATTCTGCAACATCATAAATTCCAAAACTTTTTAAGCTTGCTGTCTGCAATATTTTTAAAGTTATATTAGCACGCTATTTATCTACCGCTTGGCATGGATTCATACCGAGTTGATCTACATCAACAAAATTTATTAGAGTCATTAATGATGTTAAAAAACGCCACCAAGATTTAGTGTATACAGACTTCAGTAAAGCTTTTGAGTCTATCTGTCATCAGAAGGCCTTTGATAGCCTGTACGCTTTTGAATTTTCACAATATGTCACAATTGGCAATAAGAAATCTAAAGCATTACAGTTACTTCTGGAGTTCCTCAAGGGACACATATTGGACCTTGGATATTTCTTGTCTTCATTGACGGCATTAGAGCGTTTATTAAAAGTTCAGATATAATTATCATTTACGAAGATGACATCAAAATTTTCCGTAGGATTCTCTATCCTTTTTACTTCATTTTTGATTTTAACCACGAAAAGCAAGTGCCTTGAAAGCCAGGAATTCAATGGTTATTACGATCATTTGTAGAACTTCTTTCCAGTAAACTGTTGCTCACTGTCAACATTTCTAGTTAGAGCTAAATCGCCGCAAGCTACTTGTTTCAACCTGGAAATTAAAGAACGAATAGCTGACATGTTCCATGAGTTCTCTTGTTCCGATAGTTTCTGCATAATATTTTTCTAATCGCAAGTTCCTTAGGTCATGTATCTTTTTTCCTTGAGCAATGTTTGCATACATAGCTGTATGTTTTTTGATTAATTTGTGTATGCACAAACCAATCACGTTGAAATTGTTCACCGTTCTCGTTTGTGCAAGTAAATTCACTTTCGTTTAAGCTCCTATTTATTTGTCTTGTTTCTTCGATAGACATCAACTTAGATAAATTAAGATCACCAAACATTTTCGAAGGTATGATTTTAATAAAGTAATCCTGCATTGTTGAAGTTATAGGCCGTCGAGCGATATCGTTTAAAAACCCACATTAATTTTCCCCCACATTAATCAAAGCTTGATCTTTATCTAATATTTGAAATAATGAAACAACCATTTTTTTGTTTTAATGACATGGTAACGAAATTTTCATTTTTTTTTCTCCAGTCAATCGTGGTCTTCCTTTATTTTTCATTGAACTACTAGATTATATTTTTTATTTTACTTCGAACAATCAAAAATTATAACTAATTAAACAAAAAAACTTTTTAGTTTTACTTGTTCCCCAACTAGCCAATATTTGTGATGACAAAATTTATTATCACTTTGTGATATGAAATATGGGAAAAATGCAAATTATTAGTATAGAAATAATGTAAATAGTTCTAACTTGAAATTGAAGAGCATTAAATATTAAAAATATAACGACATTCGGACCTCTTAAATTTATGGGCTCTGGGCTCGTGCCTAGTGTGTTTTTCTGTTACTCTCATGTCCTAGTGTGTGTGCAAGTAAAATTTTTGTACCAATCTAAAACTAAACAAGGCTTTGATCAGACACGCTGTAGATCAGAACAGTTGGGGATAAAAATTCCGAGTGCTGTAAAAGTAGAGCCCCGACCGAAATCGAAAGAGATTGGTGTTTGGTATGTCAAAAACCACCTGTAATTGGCCTATAAACATCGTTTATGATTAGTTAAAATCGTACTAATTTAAAAGCTCGTTAATTTTTCAAGTTTTTTGAAATCTTGGTGTTACGACATAATTAAGATGATTTTACCACAAATTGACACAATTAATTGTCAAACGATACTCAAAAATACGAGAGTTTGTGATCTTATGTAACAATTTATTGTTATATTGATACTTTTGTTTTTTTTTTTTTCGAAAGTAAAGCAAACACATTCAACAACCAATACAGTGCCAATTTTGGTTTACATTTTTGATCGTAGGCGTTTTTATTAATCGCTACGTTAACATTGAATTTTCGGATATACATTTTGGTCAGTTTGATAATACATATATGTATATAAATATTTCGATACTGATCACAAACGTAAATATTGTTACACGCGAGAGAAAGGTCATTATCACAATTTAATACAAGGTGTTATGTGTATATAAAATATCGAGATTCAGCTGCATATATTTGTGTGAAATAATTAAGATGTCTTTCGTTTATTTGGTGCCTCGACATATTTCAAGGATTCTAGACGAATTTTATATGATGTCCCTCGGAATTTCCAAAAATAATTCAATTGTGATTGGTGACTAACTTATTTAACTCTTAATCATTTGGGGTGGTGGTACAGTAATTATTGATTCATTTAATTAGGCCAACTTTATCGATAAGATTAACATATAACATTGACATTGATTCGGCCGATCAGAGATTCGATCGAACGAAATTATTTTATTACTTTACAGTCAAATACAACTAAAAACTACTTTCGATTTTATTTATTGGTTATATAAGTGAAATTTGTTTATGTAACTGATTTACAGTCCTACGGAAAATCTCAAAAATTATAATAAATCAATGCCCTTTTAGTAGATCAAACCGAAATTTTAAATTATTTAATTTTAAGATGTTTGTATTTGTGACGAGAAGTCATTTTTTCGGTATTTGGTGATGGCTTTTGAAATTTTTAAACCTATACCTCAAATTTGGAGATAATTTAATTTCGCAGAGATCTTTATTGGATAGACCAGAAAGCCGTCAATTTTAGTACAATTTTTGCATAAATTTTTATTGCGAACCTTCCTATCTTTACTGTTGTAACATTGTTTTCATTTTTGTGGTATTCTTGCTAGATATAGATACACTTCTTCTATTAGTGTTATTAGTGCACTTATCTATGCTACCCATCGAATATTTCGGCAGTTTTATTTTCTGTTCGAGAACCATTATTTTTTATTACCCTTTTAACTTCCCGCACCAATAGAAGATGGTGTTTATAGTTTCGCCATGGGTACCCATTACTGCTGATGCTGACATATTTTTTTCATCTCTTTAAATATGCTGCATCATTTGATAAAGTTTGCTGTAATGAGCTTATTTTTTTTTTTACATTACGTGGTCTGTCTAATTCATCGTAATTGTTCCTTTTGTGCAAGGAATTGTCCCTTATGATAATCCTATTAGTATTCCAGCAGTCGAAGTCTATTACCGTTCCTTATTTTTTAGAACATGGATATTTCGATCATGTTATGCTCTAACACAACAATCTTTGCATGACATAACATGTAGTCCAACTTAAACTTTTCATTCAAATGAGTTATACTTGAGAAAACCATCTGACCAACGAAAATGTATAGGAAACAAATTAAATCATCCATCACCTTGACTGGAATTATTGCCCGCGAATACATGTTCACGTCTTAATATCAAAGCATAACAATAGATTATAATATTGCTCCATAATTTATGCAGAAATTTTGAGGGTCATAGTTTGAAAAAGAAAAAGAAATTTCATTTTTTCGGGTTTCTTTTACTATAGACGCGCGTCGAGACATACGAAACAAAAAAAAAAGCGTTAGTCGTATATAAGCAACATCTTATTACCAGTAAATCTACAGTTATCTTAAAGATTGTTTTCGAGTAACAACGAATTTATATCTAAAATAAAAAAATAAAAATAAAATGCGTTCAATTGTAAGTGACAGTTTAGTTTTATGGTGGATTTGACATATAGTAACGATTTTTTTTTGTTTTAGATTTTGACTATTTTAGTTGTGGTTGCATTGGCTGTTGCTGAACCACCGGTACAAAAAGATGTTGGCGAAGGTCGTACATTTGGATCATTAGGTAATGGAGGATATGGACTATTAGGAGGATTAGGAGGATTAGGAGGATTAGGGGGATTAGGAGGATTAGGCGGTGGAAATGGATTAGGTGGAGGATATGGCGGTTATGGAGGATATCCAGGCGGATATGGTCAAGGTGGTTATGGTGGTCTTGGTGGTCTTGGTGGTGGTTATGGCGGATATGGTGGTTACGGCGGTGGATATCCAGGTGGTTTCGGTGGTTTCGGAGGTCATCGACCCGGTTTCGGAGGAGGTTTTGGTGGCTATCCACAAGGCGGTTTCGGTGGATTCCGACCAGGATTTGGAGGATATGGACAAGGTGGTTATGGTGGGCCATACGGCGGACAAGGTGGATTCTTCTAAAACAATCATCAACTACCTATAATACTTTAAGAAGTGAAAAACCAAATACCATTTGTAAATAAATGTAAACATAATTTATTGATTTGTATATCATAATATTTTTGTAATAAAATAATTTATATATAATATTATAGCCGAGTGGTTTGTTTCTTTGCTAGACACGATAAAGTCTCCACTCTCCAAAATATTTAAAATTTATTTTACTTTCGATTTCACAAAAAATGTTGGTTAAAAATTTAAAACAGCGAGACACAAGTCTAGTTAAACCGCAAAAAAAAAAAAATTGGGTCATTGCGTGGGAATCAATTTTTTGGCGATACGATACTAAAACGGCATTCAACTTTTACAAACATTAGTGTATTTTTTCATACTATGGTCGCAGATCAACGTATTTTTAATTTATTTATTTATTTATGCAATATATGTTTATAAACGGTACGTTAATTTTGCGATTTAAAATATAATAAGACTGTTTACTCTGAAGGATTTTTGAGACATATTGAATTAACATCAATTAAGTCGAACGGCGTTCAACCCTCGCTAAACTAATATAAAATTATACTTGTGCTCTTTATTCTGCAATCATTTCAAACTTGTCATCTCATTATGCCCGAATCTGTTGTGTTCATGAAAATTGTGAGAATATTAATAAATTTTTATTAGCGCGAATGTATGTCAGGGAAAATGAAATGTGTCAGGTTTTGCATATACCGATAATAAAACTATTTACCGATGATTTCATTCAATTTGAATCATTATTACTACATTGGTTGTGAGAATTATTTAATTAATTTCTATTATGTTTAAAATGTATCTGTTTCAAATACAGTATCGAAATATAATGGTAGGTAGTATACAGGTCAAATCAAGTCGACCGAGGCATATGCACATATGATATCCGATTTAAAGTTACGATGCCACCATTTAATATACAGTTTAAAGTACCACAAATTTTGAAACTTTGGAAGATGAACGCCTCGAATATAAGAACTGATAAATATCTTACTCAGTAAAAATATTTCGAAAAAAAAGGAAATTGGACAACGGAAAGAAAGAAATGGCGGCACGTGATCTGAACATTGGATAAGGGGAGGCATTAATCGATGCGCATTAGATCGAATAACGTTTAGTGGTTTTAGCGGCTAAATCGGGGTCTATCGGGGGCTGAATTTAAGTGCGAGTTGCCGCAGAATATTAATTATCCGAAGATGTCACGGAAAAAATCAAAAAATGAGAACGGGCATTAGTGGAATATTACTACGAGATAAAGGTACGAGAAAGATACAAATTTCTAACTTAGGTCAGCTAAAGCACGGACTATTCAAATGATATATTAAGATGAGCTGAAGAAGTACGCCAGAAGTCAGACATTGTTGCAATTGCTATCAAAATAGACACATAACAAGCCAGTTTACTTTACCGTTGCAGAAACCAGTTTATGCAAGACGCAGAAAGATCGCCCGATTGTGATGAATGATACCTAAATTAAAAGCTCTGGTCATGAGTAAAAATGCTGCATCAAAATATGTGTACATTTCAACAAATAATTTTTATGCCAAAAAATCAGCAAAGAGGTTAGCCTTTGCAAATTTGCAAACTTTTTTTAAATTAAACCTAATACAAAACGTAATAGTAGCCCGATTGTGATGAATTGATTGATTGATTGATTGATTGATTGATTTAGAAACTTCATCGGTATTAATCCTCTACTGATTATTAAATTTGTGGAATGTTTAGAGGCGCTTGTTTTAATCCAATTAGTGCTTTTTGCAACTTGCAAATTTTAGATTCTTCATTTTCATAGCCATCCGGGAGTTTCATATATGTTTCCTCATTTCATTCACCATAAAGGAACGCAGTTTTAATATCGAACTTTACTATCTTATACCCTCCCTTCGCTGCCAAAGCAAAAATGATTCTTAGTGATCTTGTATCTACCACTGACCTATACGTCTCATTAAAATTCGTTCCATACCAATATAGCTTTATAATTTCCATCGTCTTTAATTTTAAACACCCACCTACTGCGTAAAATTTTTTTCCTGCTGCTTCTTTTGTGTCCATATATGTCCATGTTTCATTTTTAGTCAATGACCTCTTTTCATCATCTGATTGCCTCCTTCCAGTTCTCTTTATCTTCAAATTTCTTTGGAAATTTTCTTAAACGTTTACTTTGTCCAGAAACTATATTTTTTTTTTGTTTTGTTCTACCGTATTTACTGGTGCAACTTCTACCTACTGCTGTTTCATTGATTCTGGTTCTACAGCTTTTCCTTCAGCTCCAATTTCCACATAACTTTTGTCTAACTTTTTTTCGTTACCCATTTGTTTCATTAGGTTCTTATTCAATATTCTTTTAAAAATTTACATCTCTTGATATTAAAATTTAACGTTGTATCGAAACCCATAATCTATACCCATTTGACGCATAGCCTACAAATACACGTTCTTTACCTCGGTCATCCAATTCTCAAATATCCAAGTTCTTTTGCGAACGCTTTACTTTCAAATATTTGTAAACTGAAAAGAATCGATTTTACATCCCATTTTTCAATTGGTGTTGCATCTATAACTGGCGTTGGACTTCTGTTGGCTAAATAAGCTGCCGTTCGTACTGCTTCTCTCCATATTGATTTAGGCATATCCGAATTAGGAATTAATGATCTAGCTTTATCCATTAAAGTCCGATTCATTCTTTCAGCTTTTCCGTTCAATTGAGGTGTATAAGCGATTGTGTAATCCAAAACTATTCCTTTATTTTGACACCAATCCTTATATAGTTATTATTTATCACACCTAATTTTAAAAACTCGTAAACACCACTTAGCTTCACATTGGAACTTCATATTTGTTTTCAATTAAATATACCATTACAAAATGTGTAAAAACATCAAGAAATAATAATTTTTTCATGTTTTCGGTTCCCAAATGTCCTAACTTTCTATGCCAATCATATACGTCTTTATTTTTATTCGCTGATAGAGCATTTTTATTTTTTTCACTTTTAAGTTCTACAATATATAAACTATTTTTAATATATCCTTAAAGAACTTCTTCCGAATTTTTTGTAATTTTTACTTTGTCTTTTGAAAACTGCACTTCGCCATCGTTTTGGGTAATTGCACGCACTGATAATAAATTTTTACTTAGTTCTGGCACATATAATACTTTATTTAACACACAAGTTTTTGAATTCACTGTTCCGATACCCACAGCTCTCATACTCTCAGATTTCTTTGCAACTCCCACATTCAAATTTGTTTCACTAATATTGTCTACAACCTCATCATTATTTGCCATATGACTCGTTGTACCTGAGTCAACAAACCAATCATTTGTTATTTCACTTTCCCTTTTATAACATTGTGTTAGAAATGACACTTTATTTTCATTGTTTTTATTTCTACTGTTTCGAAAATAACAATCTTGTTCTTTGTGATTTTTCCTTTTACACATTTTACAATAAATTTTACTGTCTTCTTTAGAACAATTTTTAAACACATGTCCAGTTCCATCACACTTGAAACACTTCATATCTGATTTACTCTCGACATTTTTGGTACAAAATCATAAGATATGTCCAGTTCTATTGCACCTAAAACACCTTTTTTCTGTTGTACTAAACGCAACGGGAGTAGTGCTGTTCCATTCTGGTGTGGTTTTACTTCTTAACTCTTCTGCGACCAATCTTGCAGTAAGATTTTACAAGGTTTTATTATTTTTGTCTGTACTATCCCATGCACTAGCAAAATGTTTTAAATATTCAGGAAGTATTCAATCAGCTCAAAAACAAGCTACAGAAGTTAATACAAGAATCTAAAGCGGTACGCTTCAACAAATATTTAATAAGTCTTTTTGGCCTTTGACTAGACAAACAGCAGATGAAAAAACATTTTAATGCAAAAAAGGCGAGTTCGACATACGACCAGTTGCAGTTACTATGAAAAAACTCAAAAATAGATCAAACATAACCTAAATGCAAAAAAAGCTCCTGGGTAAGATCTTATTACAGGAAAAGTTGTTTAAAATTTGCCAGAAAAATTACTTCTTAAAAGAGTGAAACCTCTGATTGAAGAAAAACACCTGTTACCATCTCAAATAGAGTTATCAACGTGATTGAGACGCTTGGAAACAAAATAGTATGTTCTGGAGTTTTCCTTTATGCTGCCCATGCTTTTGATCGATTATGGTATCGAGGACTGGAATATAAATTACATTGCGACCTCCCTAAGCAATTCTATGAGATATTAAAAACATACAACGAAGGGAGATATTTCAGAGTGAACTATGAAGGAGAGATCTCATTGGAGCAGGCATACCGCAAGGGAGCGTGCTGGGACCAGTTTTGTATTTGCTTTATACGAGAGACATACCTATTACTAGAGAAACAGATATTGCAACCTTTACGGATTGTACAGCAATCTTGGCACTTGGAAGTACAATCGAAGAGACAACCAGAAAATTACAGCAGACTGTAAATGAGATAGACTGTAAATCCTCTGGACAAAAAATGGAGAATACAATTAAATGAGCTTAAATAAATTCACACAACCTTCACCTACCTAAAATTTGATCGCTTACCTATTTACATAAATAGGCAGAAAATACCACATGCGAACACGGCAAAATACCTGGGTATGACGCTCGACGCGAAGTTAACATGGAAAGAGCATGTCAAGCAAAAATAGCAAGAACTGGATATAAAGTTCAGAAAAATGTATTGGCTCATTGGCTTACCATTCACAATAAGCTGGTTTTATACATAGGAAAATATTTAAGCCTGCGTGGAACTATAGCATTCAGCTCTGGGGATGCATAAAGACAACGAACGTTAAGATTATACAAACGTTCGATAATCTACATAGGGATCTAAAGATGGGAACCGTCAACGAAGAAATTACAAAAAAGGCTAATATACATATCCAGCGTTTACAACTCCATGAAAACACGGATATTCAACATATTGTTAACGACGACGACAGCGCAGAACAACACGGCTTAAGAGAACGAAACCGCTTGATTTAGTTCCTTCAGTCAGGACTGAAAGTTGCTGATGTAACAGTAAAAGCTGAGCTCACTGGGAGTAGCTACTGTGTTATTGCCCAACTAGCACAGAATTATAATAAGAAATTTAAAATAATTCTATATCACGTATTTAAATGAATCGTTGCACACTTGAGCTAAGCTTTGCGAGTTATATTTTTTGTTTCGAGCGATGAAAACTAACTTAGCTCGAGTTGTATTTCCCCTAATGTCAGCTATATCGCTCACACGTGCATTGAAATTTTTAATAATAAATCAAAGCCTCCTATATTAAAACACAATCGTATTTTAATTTTAATATTAAATGCGCGTTAATTGCGTCTATGTATGTATGAGCAATGTTATAGTTGAAATACGCAACGTAATGAACTGAGCGAGCTTAGCTGAAATATACAATGGGCCTAAAACTCGTTAGTTTCGGTGATGGGAAAAGTAAAGTTTTTTTTTAAATTGATATTTACTAATGTAAACGATTTTTTGCAATGTTCTACAGTGTTACATTGATACAACAAATAAAAACAGATAATATCAATTGTTCTTTGATTTATTATGCAATTGTTTATTTTATTACTATGATAATACAAAAATAAATGCAATTAGTCTTGGGTTTTAATTGTGATAAGATTACAATTATCTGTGAAAAAAAAAAGTTTTGTCATGTTGTACAATAACGAGTTAATGATGATCTACGGTGGGTCGGTGAATATCGATCGACAAAATGAACGGATGGGGAATAGATTATATGCCGCACGGCATCCTGATCCGACACTTTGGACGAGGTGTATTTAAAAGCTCAGCAAATAAGCTTCGCACTGCCGGCAGCATACGAAAAAAATCGTCGTGAGCTTCCTGATGAAATTGTTGTAGATGAGCTAGCTGCAGTATCACATGACCCGCACACATCAACAAGAAATATTGCTCGAGATAGAGGAATATCTCAAACGACCGTGTATTGCGTTTTGAGAGAAAATAAATTCTATGCATACCATATATCATTGCTGCAAGAGTTATCTGCAAATGATTTTGGAGCAAGATTACAACTTATTGGGCGAGGCAACAATTTGATGAAACTCCAAATTTTTTTCGGCAAACGAGGCAACGTTTAAGTAAAAGTTGGACAACGATAATTACTTTAATTGGAAGTTTGAGATGGAAATGCTGCTAAAGAAAGAGCATAGTTAGGATTAATTGGTGAAAAGCCAGCCGAAGCAGTACAATTGACCGTGTGGAATAAACTAAACGACAGCGCGATGTCTACAATCGTTTTAAGTGTGCAAAAGAGTCAATTTGTTCACATTAGAAAAGCTGAATCTGCAAAAGAGATGTGGACATCACGAAAAGGGGATGCAGGCAATAGTAGTGTGCAAATAATATAGGAAATTTGCACAAAGAAGTTTACGGAGAGCGATAACCTCGAAGAACATATTCATTGATCGTTGGACATGTTTCAACGGATTGACGATCTCGGAGAGGAAAAGTTATCGGAAAAATGGCGGATTGGGCTGCTGTTTGGGCAGCTACAGCGCAGCTATGACACAATCGTGACGGCACTTCAAACTCAGAAAACGGAAGACCTGAGCATGAAAATGGTTCAGGCAAAACTGATTGACAAATATAAACGTTTAATTATACGCAATTGTAACGAAAATTGTGATAGCGCAGGTGACGCTATACTAAAGATCGACAAGCGAAAAGGAAAATTTCGGTTTTGCCACAAACCGGGACATTTTAAAGCGGAACCCTATAAGTATAATAGATGGCTTTAAAAGGATAAGATCAAACAACCATTGGGAAAATCTGAAAAGGCGGCGGCTGTTGAGAATTCAGATGACGATATGTTGTTCATGACCGAACACATCGAAAGTCAAAGTGCAGACGATTGGATCATTGATAGCGGTGCTACGTGTCACATTTGCGTGAATAAATCTAAGTTGGAGAAATTGATTTTCAACAATCAAGAAAAACTCAGGGTGGCTGATGGACGCACATATTCGTCACGTGGTACCGGATCCGTCAAATTACAGTTTTTTGATGATAAAGGTAATTCGGTAACGGCCATATTAACGAATGTATTATATATCCCAGAAATTTCATCAAACATCTTATCGGTCAAATTAATTGCGGCTTGTGGATATGAGATCACGTTTGGCACGCATAAGTGTTCAGTACAAAAGAAAGGTGGCAGGCGAATATATATTTGCAAAAATTGTGGCAGCCAATACATTTTTCAAACAATTAAAGGAAGTCTATGCAGTGCACAAGAGAACTAATTTATGTGTATACACAAGTGGCATCGCATTTTGGGTCATCGTGGCATTAATGTAGTCAGGCATCTAAACAATGACAATTTAGTCACCTTTGTGTGTTTTGAAGGGAGTAATTGCCGCGACGACTGCGAAATATGTACACAAGGGAAAATTACTAGGTTGCCTTTTCCAAAAAGGTCATTGACATCAACGAATGCTGTGATGGATCTAGTTCACACTGATTTGTGTGGGCCGATGCCAACTAAGTCACATGGTGCAATGCGCTACATTCTAACGTTCATAGACGATTTTTCGCGATACACGGTAATTTATTTGCTGAAGGAAAAATCGCAATATTTCATGAGGATTAAGGAATTTAGTCAAATGGCGCGTACTATGTTTCCAAAGACCATAAAAGTTATTCGCTCAGACTGCGGAACAGAATATAAAAACAAACAGGTCATTGAATACTTAAAGGGCATCGAGACTAAAGTAGTATACACTGCCGCATATTCACCAAAACAAAATGGAGTAGCAGAGCGCAAGAACCAACGCTAATCGAGATGGCTCGATGTATGATGATTGAGGCTAAATTGGACCATTCGTTCAGAGCGGAAGCAGTTACAACGGCTAATTTCATGCAGAACCGTTTGCCAACAAAAGGAGCTTTAAAGACACCACTAGAAATCTGGTCGAGTACATTACCAATTTTGAAAAATTTTAAAATCTTCGAGAAAAAATGTTTTGTGTATATCCCTAAGGAGAAACGAAGAAAATTGGACATAAAGGCAGTGGAGGCACGATTTTTGGGCTACGACGAAAACTCAAAGGCGTATCGATGTAAAGACGAACAATTTGATTATAAGCCGCGATGTTCGTTTCATGGAAGGGGAAGATAATACCGTAACTGTCGGAATAAAACCACAAGTTGACAATACCACTAATGAAAGTGAACAAATAGTGGAGGCACCAGACGCTGTGTCAGGTTAAGAACATATCAAGCGAAATAATGAGGGCCGCGAAGAAGGAACTGTTGCCAAAAACCCATTTAGATGCTCGGAACGAGAAACTAAGGGGGTTAAATCAAAACGATTAATCGAGGAAATCGAAAATATTAATTCAATAATTACTGAGCCGAAAATACTGGCAGACGTACTGGAGACCGCAGAAAAGGATCAATGGCTTGCGGCTATGCATGATGAAATGAAATCACATGCAAAAAATGGCACCTGGGAAATAGTTGAATTACCAAGTAATCGAAAAGCAGTGGGTTGCAAATGGTTGCTTAAATTGAAAGCTAACGCAGACGACACTGTAAAGCGGTTTAACGGTAGACTGGTTGCCAAAGGGTATACGCAACGGTTTGGCCAGGATAACGATGAGGTATTTGCACCAGTTACTAGGCACACAACTTTTAGAATGTTGTTGACGGTGGCAGGCAGAGAGCAAAACCTGTATTTGGATCCATTTGGATGCAAAAAGGGCTTTCTTAAACAGCAAACTGGAGGAGGAAATCTCCATGAAGCAGCCGCTATGTTTCAAAACGGATTTTAAAAACATGGTATGCAAATCGGAAATGGGTGGTGTTATATATTAATCTACGTTGATGACATCGTGGTGGCTTGTAGTGATAGCAACCCTATCAAGCGGATTGAGGAAATTCTGAACGTCAACTAATGGAATATTTAACATAAGTCAGAAATCATACATCAATCACGTGGTGAATCGTTTCAATTTAGAAGGTGCAAAAATATCTAAATACCCGTTGAAGCCAGAATATCAGAAGGGTTCATTGCCTGATCTGCTGCCAAATAACGCGGAATATCAACAACTGATTGGCAGCTTGCTGTATGTGTCAATAAACACTCGGCCAGATATTGCAGCAAGTGTGGCAATACTTGCACAAAAGACAAATTGTCTGAATGAAGAAGATTGGACAGAGCTGAAGAGAGTTGTACGTTATCTAAAGGGTACAAACGATTTAAAATTACGCATGAGAGATGTTAAATGGGAAAACTTATTTTTGGGTATGCAGACGCCAGCTGGGCCGAAGATCGATGCAATCGAAAATCAAACAGCGGTTATTTATTCAAGTTATAAGGAACAACGATAAGTTGGAGTTGCAAGAAGCAATCATCCGTTTCACTATCATCAACAGAGGCCGAGTTTGTTGCATTGTCCAAAGCATGTAAGGAGGGGATTTGGCTGCGAATGTTGTTGAACCTTTTTACTGTCGGCATAAACAACTCGACTTTGATGTACGAAGACAATCAAAGCTGCTTAGCACTGATCACCCAATAAGGTTTCTCTGGCCGATCTAAGCACATCGACACTAGGCGACATTTTATTAAGGATCACATCGAAAAGCAAACGATTCGATGTGAGTATTGTCCTACCAACGAGATGTTGGCAGATATGTGCACAAAGCCGCTGGGCATAAATCGGTTACAATCACTTCGAAAGGACAGCGGGTTGTTTTTAATTTCATTTATTATTTAAGGAAAGAGGAAGCAGTTGTTATAAAGTAGAAATTGAGGAGGAGTGTTGGATGTAACTCAAAGTCAACTCTTGATGTAAACGCAATCATCATCAATTTGGTTTTTTGACTTTTCATGGCCATCTTTGACCATTTTGTCAATTTCTTGCTTACTTCCGTTCCGTCATATGTAAAAGTTGTATTGCATAATTTTGTTACTAAAAATAAATATTTTAAAATCATCAAGTGTTTCAATTAATTAAAAGAGTTAGATTGATTTGACTCTAACAGTTTCGTTGACCATCAACATCGTTGTAACGTAAATGTTTGGGCTGAAATATTTGGATCTCGCCTAATTGGAACATTTTTTTATGGAACACTAAGTCTACTGCGAGAAGGACAGAAAATGTGGCTTCAGTTGGATGGTGCACCTCCCCATTTTGTTACCGCTTAACAAAAATAAGCAAAAGTGAAAGACTTATTTAATCGGCCTATCACTTCAGAAGATATGAGACAAAGAATTAAAGATATTTTTAGAAATAATATTTGGGAAGCTTAATTAGAAGGCAGTTCATCTAAATTTTGTCAAATAGCGGAAATTTTAAAAAACTTTTTTATGAAAAATTTTTTTTTTTTTTTATTGTAATTTCTTAAAATTAGCTTAACCGAACTATTGATATTATCTATTTTTATTGGTGGTTGCAATGTAACACTGTAGAAATATGCGAACATTCGTTTATCAATTTTTATTTTAGTATCAATTTTTGCTCATATCTCTGAATTCACACACTTTAAAAAATTTTTAGTGACAAAAAAGTATTTAGGTACTTTTAATTGCTTAATGAAAAAAAAAACTTCTATCTAGCATCGTTCTCGAGATATGTATAAAAATTTCTAAAAACAGATTAAGTTTTTACCAATTTTCGAAGACAAGATATTATTTAACTTTATGGCTGTACACAATTTTTTACAATAAAATTTATAATTGTTTTAATTTAGAATTCTTTATTTTTCATACTATTTTCAATATTTATAAGTTTTATCCCAAGAAGCTCAGTAGAAGCTCGAAATCGACAAGAAAACCAAGATTCCAAAAGATGGCCAGTTATAATTGGAATTGATATGCCAGCTATAATAAGCTTCCAGACGAATTAATGACCCAATCTCCTAATTTCAATACCAAAAATTATCATATCATATTAAAAATTGTGAGGCGGCCTTAATTTGAGCCATTAAAACTAATCGATGTCATTCTAAAGTTTGTTTTTTGGTT
Organism: Tipula confusa; assembly: GCA_963556175.1. Classification (NCBI taxonomy): domain Eukaryota; kingdom Metazoa; phylum Arthropoda; class Insecta; order Diptera; family Tipulidae; genus Tipula; species Tipula confusa. Next base: position 144,760,762 of record OY744476.1, read on the forward strand.
TTTTAAAGAATCAAAATTTTTACGAAATATACTATCTGGGTCGAGGTAAGTAAGAATCTTAATCATCACTATACGATCGGCTTACTAATATTGTTAAGCGACTTAAGCCACATCTCTTGAGTTTCTCAACTTTTTAACCGTTTTATTTTCAACGATTTATCTACTGGCCAAATGAATGTATCTAAATCAAGGCATTGGGCTAATGAAAATAAATAAAATTGTAAATATGCAAAGTAAATATTCCACTATTTTGCCGCAGATAAAATTTCAAGTGTAGGCAGCTGTATGTTGATTAATTTTAAATCCATAAATTACATAATTTTTATTTTTTGTTTATCATTTCGCATATTTGTACAAAAACTATCTTTATAGTTTCGTTTCGTCTTGTAAAAATTTCACTTTCATTTCTTCCAAAAACTGATTTGTGTTAAACAAAAAAAAATATGACGGCATTTGTAAATATTAACAACACTTAATAGTTGGTGTATATAGAGACAAAGAAAGCAATGGTCATAGTTAAAGATGAACTAGGAGAAAATAGTCGATATTTAAGTTTAATCAGTTTTTAAATTTTGTACAATTTATACGTGTCTGAACCACTTAATCAAATTGTTCGGTTTTTCTTTTTCAAATTAAAATTTAAAGTGCCCAGTGAATAACGATGAAATATATTTTGGTTAGTGTCTCTACTTTAAAATAAAAGTGGATAAAAGTGTTTGTGAACTAAACTTATAATTCTTAGTTTCAGTTTTTGATTGTCACAACAATTTCTACCGTTTTTCCGACACCATTTCAATTTCCCGACAATTCACCACAGCAACGAAATGGTCGTGTCGAAAGTCGGGCGTATTCAAAACCCAATGCAAACTATAATCGTCTTATTTTTAATCGGATTACTGTACAACAAAATGATGACGATATCGATGACTATGATGATTCGGTGGTGCAACCTGATAACGCTGCGGAAAGTAATACATCACCACCAACAACAGCGAGTACTAGTCAGGACGCCGATGACAATAATGATGTTTCATCGGATGGATCGAGACGAAGGCGAAGGAAACCATATTGTATACCGTTTCAAGTACCATTTCAGCACAATGGTGGATATTTTCGGGATGCTAATGGCTACGGTAGCAAAACATTTAGCGGGATAAATGTGATAAATCAGCATTATAATTTGAATAATGGTTATCCAAATTATGATGGCTATGGTGATTCACAGGGCGATAATAAACCGACAAACGACAATCAAAATTCACCGATTTATAATCAGAACAATCATCATGCGGGATACGGATGTATACCAATTTATTATGGTAATCATCATGGTATAAACCGACCTCATCATCGACCACCCGGTGGTCATTTTGGTAATCGGCCCGGAGGTGATTTTGGAAGTTTTGGAAATCGTCCGGGATATGGCGGTTTTGGTAGTGGTTATCGGCCCGGAGGAATATTTAGTGGGTTCAACGGAGGTGGTAATCGTCCTCAAGGTGGGCCATTTGGATTTTTTGGACAGGGTGGTTTATTTGATCTGACAAATATTTTTGGCGGTAACAATGGCGGTGGTGTTGGTGATAATGGCGACAGCACAGCATCAAATATATTTAATCGGCCAATATCATCGATACAAAATAATCGGCCAACGGTTACAAATCTTCCGTCAACATCAACAAATAATAATCAAGAAATTTTCTCCGATTCGGTTAGTGATGATAATATTAAGCCTGTATTTGAAATTAACGTACCTGATACGATACAAGAAGTGGTGAGAGCTAATATATAACAGCTTATGTATATACTAACAAGAATAGCATATAGGCATGGGGCATGCAGTTGACGATTAAATTAAATTACATAAAATACATAACTAAAACGTTTATTTTTTTTTCTAAACTCACAGACAAATAATATACGACCGTTTGTTGGTGGCATTGCAAATCAAGTAACCGGATTTTTTCAACAATTGGCCACACAACCAGACCAAACAGTTCAACGAATTAATCGTGAATTTAATTCATATTTGCGCCCAATTTATGGTTTCTTTTGAATATGGATCCTGACTCATCATTACCACGCACACACACACTGTATCTCTTACATAATTTTGATCTATAAAGACGACTATTTTATGTGTTAATAAGTGTAGGTGTTAGTAAATGTTATCGACTATGCGGTTTTATATTTATTTAATTTGTGTTTATTGTGTAATTTTAGGGGACCAAATTTCGAAATGTATTGCTAAAATTCAAGGAATTAATTTATTTCAATATCTTATGTATCTGTAAGGCAACTAATAAGACTAATAGCTTTATTTTAAGTTCAATTTTTTTTTTTAATTTAATTTATATATATTTTTAATTTTTATACTTTTGTACAAAATAAACCTCAACATTTTAAAATTAGACATCGGTCGTTGATGTTTTATTAAAATTTAGCAGTAGACACTAAGTCCTGCGAAAATGTTAGTTCTGATGAGGTCAAGGTTTTAGATCTATATTTAGGTCAGTGAAGAATTTGTTGGTGACATTTGAATAAGTTCAATGGTAGAAACAAACAAACAGTATTGGATTATTTAAAAATGTATATTTTTAATAAATGAAATACGCATGTCAACATTCATTCTTTATCTAATATCTATCTAGTCATCATACAAAATGTTTGTATACCCTTTTTTACTGGCGAACTGAAATACTTGCGTCATCCGTAAATTTGGTGGTTCACCACCCGCTATCAGACTATAATCATAAAACTCTTGACCTTTTATATCTTGCTCGAAAAGTTTTGACAACTTATCGCATTCATCTTCTGGTGCCATCATCCAAGGTAAGAAGTGTAACGCAACCATTGTACCATACATGGCAAATTTAGAAAAATGCTCTAAAAATTTTTCTTTTGAATAATCGAATAAAATCTTATCCGACTTATCAACATGTAATACTTGTGCCATTGTACCAATAATCGTATCATGATACTGATCGAGTAAACTGTCCCAGAGTGTATCGAATGAATTCGGATTCATATTGAAAAACATGAAAAAAGATAAATCACAAGCAGGACTTGCATAACGGACCTCCTGTAAATTATTTAATTATATAGAGAAATACATTTATTCGTTTTGTATTTTATAACTCACTTGAAAGTCAATCATTCGCATCGCCGTTGGATTTTCCGTACCCGTTTCGTTAGCATATTGAAATAAAATATTATTACGATTATAATCTCCATGAAGAATTACATTAAATACGGGATCAACAGTTCGACATTTTTCCATAATTTTTAAAGGTTGACTGCCGTACTTGTCTTTCATCTGTTTAACATCATTACAGAATTTTTCGGGGGTATGATGTTCTGAGCTTTGGTCGTAGTACTTAAAGAACCGATCAACTGCTATTTTATATATAATCGAAAATATATTGGCTGAACCATCTGGTTCAATAAATGGTAGTGGAATGACCTGGTTTATTAGTTCCGTTAGTTCAGCATCACGTTTAATACGCATTGCATATTGCACACCATGATATTCACCAAGCGTTTTTATCATCATGCGTAAATGTTGTTCGTCCAAGTCTAAGCGTGGTCCGTTACGAAACCCCAATGGTTTTAAATTTTGTGTGGCTATTATCGCTTCAGGACCATCACTTAATTCTAAAATAATTTAATATAATTTAATTGAATTAAATATTTTTATATTATCTTACCCGGATACAACCCGTAATCGGCATAATACACTTTTGGTATCCAATCATCGACATTAATCGTTGTAACATTTGCTTCGACTAAAACTTTTTTTAATTGTGGTATAACTTTTCCATAAATTGTTGCTTCATTCGAAAATTGCGTGTACGATTTCGATGTGGTACGGAAATCTATACTACCCTTCATTAATTTTACAACAATTGGATGATTTTCGGTGTACCCTAACTGATTTTCCGTTTTTAAAACCATAATCAGGATAGCGGACATAAAACCATCCAATTGCGCCGATAGTTCAACCTCAACCGAAACAATTTTGTGACCTTTTAGTTCGGCATGAGTTTCGATAATTTTTTTGGCCAACACATTTTTGACAAAGTTTATTTTCACTAATTTTTCTGTGTCCATTTTCAAACGTCTTGAGCGTACTAAAATTTATTTATATTTTCTACTATTAACTTAAGCGATAAGATAACGATATTAATAATTAGTTTTAATATAAAAGTTCCAAATCATAACGACTGATGTGTTAGATATTTGTTGGAAGCTTTTATTAATGGTATAAAGTGAAGAGCCACTCAAAGTGCTTTAATCAGCTACTGCATTATGTATCTACTTATATAAATTATGTGAACGAGTACTTCTTAATACTATTATAGAAAGATATAATTTAATTATAATAAACTGCAGCTTGCCACACAAACAAAGTTGTAATGTAAATACTAAATTCTAATGTCAATGTCAAAGTCCAAAATTGAGAATTAGAAAGCTAGTAAAACGAAAGATTTGAATCTCGAATAAATATGCTGCTGCCATCTAAGAAGTATTAGTAAACACATTAAAATGTAACTTAGATATGTATTAGTTTTTATTTAGTCTCGTAAGATGTCAGTATAACCCATTTGACAGGCATGCTTAAAAATTTTCGTTATCCGTTCTTTTGGGGCATCCCCACCCATTATCATAGCAAAATTATAAAATTCTTTACTCTGCATATCATTAACAAAAAGTTCTGATATTGTTTTAGCCTGTCCTTGGCTGCACATGACCCATGGTAAAAATTGCATTGCTATCATAACACCAGAAAATGCAAATTTTGCAAAATTATTTAAAAAATGATCTTTTGATAAATGATCTAAAATTTTATCGGTATGATCGATACGCAAAATACTTGCGACTATTTTTATCACAGTGGAATGATATTGATCGAGCAGAATGTTCCATAGTTCATTATGCAAATTAGGATTCATATTAAAATACATGAAAAACGATAAATCACAAGCCGGGCTAGCGTATCGAGTTAATTGAAAATCTAACATTTTCATGGAAACTGGTAATTTATGTTGATCATCATACTTAAAAAGCATATTATTTCTATTGTAGTCCCCATGTAGGATAACATTGAAAAAAGCATCATCGCGTTCAAATTTGGACATTAATGCTAGAGGTTCATCTTTGAAATTTTGACGCATTATTTCTACATCGTTAGAGAATTTCTTATCGTTTTTAGTGTCAGTTCTATCGTAATAACATAAAAAGCGATCGATCGCTATTTTATATAGCACTGAAAATAAATTACGATCATTAGATGGATCAGAATATGGAAACGGAGAAATACAATTTCGTAGGTCTCGAAATTTGTTAGGAAATTTAATCTTTAAGGCATATTGAACTGCATGATATTCGGCTATTGTATTTATCATTAATCGTAAATGTGGTTCATCTAAGTCGACTGCTGGTCCAGAGCAATATTTCTCAACGTTATTCGTCATATTATGTGTGGCTAAGATTGATTCGAAACCATCACTCAAATCTATAGTACAAAAGAATGAACATGTCTTTAGTATATGTACTGACTAAATCTTTTTCCAACATACCTGGATATAAACCATAATCGGCATAATACACCTTTGGAATCCAATAGTATGGGTCGAGAGCTGAATAATTTTGTGATTGCAAAAATTTTTTTAGAGTAGGTATAATTTTTGAATATACAGCAATTTCATTGGAAAACTGAACATTAGAACGTGATATTTTTCTAAATGTATCCGTTCCTTTCATCAGTTTCACTATTATCGAATGTTTTTCGATCTCTTTGCTCTGGTCACAAAGCATTGAAAAATTTAAAATGTATATTGAAGACATAAATCCGTCGTATTGGGTAAGAAGTTGAACCGACCTTGAAACACATACTTGTGTTTGAAATTTTAATGTTAATTCAAGAATTCTATTCAGGAGGATTGATTTTATGAAGTGAATTTGCTTTCGTTGTTCGTCCATGTTCAATAACTGAAATAAATTGGAAATAATTTAAATTGTAGCGAATAAATACATTAGTTCATTATACTATTTAGTGTGACATCTATGATTGAGTAATTTAAACTAATAATCAGATAAAATGTTTTTCTGTTCAAAACACAAAATATGTTTCAATTTAATCATTTAACTCAAATATACAAAAATAATTCTTAATTATAAATATTTAGAATAAACTATTAGAATATAATAATTTTACGAGTTACTCACATAAAATTTAACAGCACACTGTTTTGATTATAAATGAAGTTTACATTAACAAGTTGTTATCTTGACATTACTCGAGATAAGCTCATGGTTTTTAGCGCCATCTGTAAATGAATAGATTTTTTAGTTTTTCTTTCCATAAGATAAATTTGCAAACTTTTTTCCATCTTATAACGACGTTCTGGGATAACTATAAACACAGCTGTGATACTTGGACTACCTCAAAAGTTCACTGCAAAAAAGTAGCAAATGCTATGTTTAAAGCCAATTTCGAAATATTGCATCAAGGCAGTCATCTTAAGGGAGCTTTCAGCGGTCAAGAAGAGATTGAAACCCACCCAGCGATAATATGCAAATCTACGATAGATCACTTGAACAGTGCAAAGCAGGGGGATGGTTTATTTTTAGTCTTTGCATGGTGTGAATTCTTCGTACGATGGGTCCTCTATACACATCTTCGCAGTCAGTATTTGACAACTTTCAAATACAGAATTTAAAACTTACTGAACATTGAGTAAATGAGAAATGCTCCTTCCAAGTGTTGGGCACTCCATCGATGTTAACAAAAAGGTTTTCATCCTGTTCCTGAATAGTGATATCTAGGTCTGAAGGTTTGATGCAGTCCGGTGACTCCTTTAAAGAAGTTACGAGAACTGTGCTAGGTTTTATTTTTACCAAACCTATAGAGGCGTCTGGCCAGCACTGACAACCGAAATTTTCAATACCTCCCATAACGCGTTAACATTATCAGAACGGTGGTTGATTTCCACAATGCTACTGCTAACAAGATTCTGATATTGTGCTTTCTCATCTTTGTTAATCAGGCCTTCAAACTTGAAAAGTAAGTTAGGTTTTCATGCGACCCCTGACTTGTACGAAAAATACCATATTAGCTTTGCAGTAATGATAATTACCAACTGATGATTACTGGTTGTAAAGTTGGTAGCCGACCGATAGGATCTCCTCTCTTGGATGACCCGAGTCCTTTCCTTAGCAATTAAAATCCCATCAGATCATCCAAATTGTTGTAAAATAAATCTTCACCTTTGGGTAAGCTTACATCAGTGGGCTCATGAACACAAATCCTTGATAGGTTGGCTAATCACATGCCTAAACAAAGCTTACACATTCCAAGCACCGATCCCTAGCTTCGTGTCCGATAACATAAGCGAGGCTCGGTTTAAATATTGGCGGTATCCATAATTTTTGTTATTGATCTTTTAACAGTGTTTGTTTTTACCGATGCGGGTAGTCAGCCCAGCGATCCAACCTTTGTTTAGTCGCCTCCTAAGACAAGCTATGGATGCTGTGGTGGAATTCTAATGATAGCATGCTCGTTTAGAAGTCTCTTGCAAAGCAAGGGAGTGTCCCCCAACCACAGGGACCACAAACAAACAATAACGGCCGCAAACAATAACATCATATTAAATCACCTTGATGGACCAACATGTTTGGTCCCGGTAAAACTTCTTTTAATATAGACTTAATTCACTCCAAATATTTAATATAGAATTTATAAATGATTTGTCATCAAACCACTATCCAGTTCTTTTGAAACTAGATCCAAACCAATCCAATAATAATACATTCGGCTCCAGATCGAGAAAAAATCGTATCGAAATCATTCCGTGGTTACATCGATAATAATTTGATCTGAGACCCAAACTTACTTTCCAACTTGGAATCTATAGACACATAGACAAACTCACAAACCATATTCAATTAGCAATAAAATCCTCTTAATCGTTAATCTCTACCACAAATAGTTTTACGAGCAAACATCTATTTTGTAATGTAATCGAAGATGTAGTGTCACAACACAATAAGCTTCCTAAGACACCTTATTAATCAACGTTAAGTTGCATTAACTAAAGCTAAAATATTTTAAACCGCTAACATTGCATGGTATAAAACTTAGAGATATAAAATCCAATCACACTTCGGTTTAGATGTTGGTTAGATTGATTGACACTAGAGTGTACGGCCAAGGATTAACCTCGAAGTCCCGGAATGCCGGGCACCACCGGACACCAATGTTACATATAACAAAACCGAAGGAGTGGAGAATGTTAGTTATGACAGACTCGACCCGGTTAGAGACACCTAAGCGATCGGTAGTTAATTATTTGTTGTGGGGGATGGAAAAACAAGATAAGTCAGTAATGACAGAATTGCTGCGGTTTGCCAGTAACCAATATTAAAACTACTATTCGTACAAGACAATTACATTTATAATAAACTGCTCTGCATTCTGTAATATCTTATCAACTCGAATGTGCAACCATTCAACTGTAATCTGCAATGTTTTCCTGAAAAAATCTAGTAATAAACTAATTGCTCCAAGTCGTCGTCTGTAAATTGCCGACGATTTGCCTGCAAATTACAAATTTATTAGTGCATCCTAATGTTGCTAAAAATTACTAACTTTGCACGCGAAAAGTCCTAAAATTCCAGGACCATCAATTCAGCCTCCAATGGTCAAGCCGATCAACACCAACCCATTCGACCCAACGTTTAAGCGCGTTGCCCTAATGTCGAACATGAACCAGTCCAAATTCGCAATAACCAAAAATGGATTCCATCTATTATTCTACAGATTGGAGGCCGGACTCCCTGAAATTCTAGTTTTACAGCCTTCTGAAAATCAAGGTTAACACAACCCAAAACCCTAGCCGCCTCATCCTCATAGTGCAAGCCCAAAAACTGTCAAAATTAGAACGGCAAACAGTTCATAATTCTAAAAATCTTCAAATTAAGTCGGAAGCCCTAGAATTAAGACTGAAAACCGTAAATAACAATTAAAATAAACAAAAACACCAAAAATATTAAGTTCTGCTACATTACAAAAAAAACACACTGATCAGTTTAAACTAGTTTTCAGTACTAAGCCAAAGTTGAGTAAACTAGCATAAAATGTATGTAATATATGTGTAAGCATATTATAAGTATCATTAAATTAACATTTGTCTAAAAGTAAAAGTAAATTAACTTTGCTTCGCAATTTTAAAATGCATCGTCGACGCAACTCGATAATCGCCTGATAAAGAAAATTATTTACAAGTAAATTATTTATCGAAACAAAATAAAATCAAAAAAAAAAAAAAAAAAAAATTCAAATAAACAACCATCGAAAAATAAATTATGTCCGACAAGGTCATAGAGGTAAATTTAATATATCTACTGTTCTGATGAGATGTATAATTCTATTACCAATTTATAAAACAAAACCAATAAAACAAAAAATGGGATATGAGTTATTTGTTCTTAAAAAAAATAATAAAAAATTTGCTAAAGAACACAAAAATAATGAAATTAATAAAAAATTAAATAAAAATGCACTCTTAACAATGATGCATTGATACCTGTTCTCTGGGAAAAACGACAGTCCATGACCTATCCCGCTAATTTACACGGAGAATTCAAAATAAATCAAAATAAAAAGTAATAATAAATAAAAAATAAATTTAAAAATGAAGAGATCGAAAAAAACACGTCTGATCTCTTCAACGATCGTCGATCGACTTCAAAACTTAAACAATTGAGGTAATAAAATGCGTCACTAAAATTCAATGGGTATTCTAATTCCGATAAAACAACTTTATTCCGAAATGATTTAATCTTGCCCACCGAATTTATTTCCATCCAACAGAACTAAAAATTGAGTCACACTTACAAGCCCAAAATGCAATCAAAAAAATTGAACCTTGATTTAAACTTGCTTCATTATGTTATTTACCCACCAGAATGTAAATAAATTCTTAAAAAATATTCGTTCAAATAAGGCCTCTCTCTCGCCAGTTTTGGCGATTTTCCATTTATTTGCTTGTTGTGGCCTCCCACCGTGTCTGTCCATCAGTTCATATTTGCTTGACCACTCTTTACTTATTTCATTTTTTATCAAGTAGATCGCTTCCTCTAGTGTTACCATGTTTTCATTTGGATAAGTTGTTTTACTCGTTGCCTTTTTAGGTAGAGTGTCGGCTTTTTCATTATCCTGTATCCCTGCGTGTCCTGGCATCCATTGAATAACAATTTTGCTTTTATCGTGTTGTTTTGCTCTGTTTAGAATCTCCATTAAATGTTGCTTGGTGTGTTTTTTGGATTTAACCGAGATTAGTGAGTTGCATGCGCTTTTTAAAACGGTTAGTATTCAAATTTTTCCAATTCAGCAGGAAGTTAGTATAATATATGTCTTTAATATTTTTTTCAGCAAAATTGGCTAATTGTGTTCGTTGCTCTTGATTCCACTCACATGGCTAAGCCATCTTTTCTATTGTCTCGAGAAAGTTTTCATCTAGGAATTTTTCTTTTGTGTTTTCTGGAATTTTTTCTTTTTTGGGATTCTTTTTTGATTTCTCAGTTTTTTATTTTTGCTACCTGGATTGTATTGGTCCATGTTTAGCTAAGGAAGGCGATGTCTATTTTGTTCAGGTTCAGGTAGCGCTCTAAGAATAGTTTATATCTGTTTACGCTTCTAATGTTTATTTGTAAGATATTTAGCTTTATTAGCATTTCGATGAGATGGTATTGGCTGAGATGGTATCTTTAAGATGTAGTACCAATAAATCTTTGATGTTTTTTACTGGTGGATTGCAAAATTTTTTGAGGAATCCTTCCAACTGCGATATTTTTAGTTTTGTTCTTGAATGATAGCATTTTGAATAAACCGTGTATTAGATTCTGTTGTATGTGGATCTTAGGATTGTGTTAGTGGTAAAAAAATTGCATCATTTATTGCGATTTGTGTTTGTGCATTTTTTACTCTAGCCTCACGGATGAAACTTTGTGTTTTGTGACGTACTTTATAATTCTCTTACCAATTCTTAGAATTGGTAAAATGCTCTTCATTGCAATATATGTCTTCTGGTTTGTCTTAGCACTCATGTGGTTTTTCTTTTTTAATTTGTCCATATTCCAGACAGTTTGAACATAATCTCGGATTTTGGTAGAATAATATGGGTTTAAAGAGTGTCATGAGATAATATTTTTTTCAGGTAAAGACCAAGCACTAGTTTATCCTATTACCCTACTTTGGTTATCCCAGGATTTTATTCTATTATTGGTTTGTCCGCTGAAAAGTTTTCCGAAATTTATTTTAGATCGAACTCGGTTGTTATGCCTTTGTCCACCACTACTACACGGGAATAGAACTTTGATATAAATTATTTCTTTCCGTTTGTTTTTAGCTGTACGTGAACAGGGTCATCTTTTGATACATTTATTTGCTTTATATAGTACGAAGCCAAACTCAATTATTACTAAATTTTTTATTCACTTCAGTTATATTTTTGAAGGTTGTATTATTCTCGTTTATAATTTTTGATATGATTTTCCATCGAGCGTTCCGCACATGCTTCGTGCTTAGTACGTTCCGATAAAACTTTTAAAGGGAGCCTATAGCTAACAAAGCTTTGGACGGCATTTTGCGCACTTTGAATTCACCACCCATAAGAAAATGCAAGTAGCTCAAAACAAAAGTATAAGAAATGCTCTATCAATACCTAAATCCACTCCTACCCACGAATTTTATATTTACGAACAAGTTTTCACATTTACAGGGTGGCTGAGACCAAGTGTTACCAAATGAAAACGCTGTAATTTTTTTACTGCTCGATATGGCCTCCTTTGGCTGATCTGATTATTTGATTCAGTCTTCCATAAAAAGCATTGCATGCTGACCGAACGTGGGCTTGCGGAATTTTATTCCATTCTCGAACAAGAGCTGACTTCAACGCATCAACACTTTCATATTTTTTAGTGGACACCTTACTCTCCAAAATGGACTATATGGAGAAATCCATGGGATTCAAGTCTGGTGAATATGGTGGCCATTCTTTCGACGAAATCAGCCGCGGAACTCAATTTTGTAAAAATTGCTGTGTCGCTCGAGCTTTGTGTGATGGTGCCGAGTTCTTTTGGAATGTCCAACGGTTCGTACCAAAGTGTTTACGTGCCCAAGGTAGCGGTACACCTCTTGGTTTACCTTGACTCCATGTTCGATTAAAACCAGAGGAGTGCATCCATCTGCAGTAACTGCAGGCCAAACCATAACATAAGCTGGTGATTGCTTGCGCATGGCAATTCTTATGTCCAAATTATCGTTGGACTTGTGCTCTAACCAAACACGATCATTTTGTTTATTCACAAACTGTTGAATGGTGAAAATTTTCTCATCAGAAATGACAATTTTTGGAATCTCATCACGTTCGGCCAAAGCCTTAAATGCTTGTGTTCTTTCAAGCCTAACTTTTTTTTGTGCATCCGTAAGATCTTGAACTTTTTGTATCTTGTAGGGCTTCAAGTGTAGTTCATTTTTCAATATGGTTTGAATGCTTTATCGTGAAACATGTAGACGTGCGGCTAATTGATTGGCACATTGACGAGGATTCGTTTCTTCACCTTTCGTATCATTTCTTTTGATGTTGCTGTCTCTTTAAAACCGCCTCTGTTGCGTTTAGCGATGCTACTAGTTTCGTTGTATCGAATTATGGTTCGATAAACAAATATTTTATTCACATTCAAATGCTGGAGCTGACGAACTATTGCTGTTTGTGAATTTCCACCCAAATACAGTGCAATTACACTATTACGTTTGAATTCCATTACGATTTTTTTATTAAGATATTAATTTAGAACAATTATTTGTTGACCACATGTAAACAACTAACTAAACTTCAATCTGTCAAAAAATTAACGCGCGAAAATGACAACTACACAAATGACAGCAGAGTGAAGTCAGTAACATTTGGTTTCAGCCACTCTGTAATTTCTTATACGATAGGCCACTGTAGTATCCTCACTCGACAACACACAACCATGTATCGATCCATTCCAAATTAAACAAAAATTGATTGGGTTATTTTAGAATTAAGATTGAAAATTGTAAAAAATTTAAAGCATTTCACACCGCAAGGTTCAGCCTGGTCACCTACCTTATTTTTGATCTTATATCAATTATATTTTTTCGTTGGCACCATGTGATATCCTTCTGCTGATGATACTGTATAGAGCTGGTTTCTGTTCAGGTAAAACCATGAAATTCTCATTTGGCTTGTTCCGAAAAGATTTTAAATTATTCAATATTCCACCATAGTAATTGGCCATATTAATAATAGGTCCTCCTCTCTTAGATTGCTTAGAGATCTAAAAAAAAAGTGTGTAAGGACTCTAGGGTGCAATTTGCTTATCTTAACAGTTTCAAAATTGCAAAATTTTCAACGGGTCCTGCGCGAAAAAAGTCTAAAAAAATAATTTAAACGAGTTTATAATCAATAAATTTATTATTTTATAATCTTTGTTAAGATCGATAATTTACAATATATATATAATGTAGTTATTTATTTATATATAATATAATAATAATTATAGTAGGTAAGCTTTTTTAATTAATCCGAATCTTATCTTAATAACTAGATAAATAATTTTAAATGATCTATTTGCTTAATTAATCGGTGGATGTATACATTACTTTTCGAATGTATATATATATATATATATATATATATATATATATATATATATATATATATATATATATATATATATATATATATATATTTAAACTTAAAAATGAATAAAATATCATATCATTGAATAAATCATTTAAACTATTAGCACTTATATTTTTTTTTTATAAATATTTATACAATTTTTATGTTGTAATAGTAGTAATTTAAAAGCACTTTTCTTTTATTTGCAAAAAACAATATTGTTTTTTTATAATAACAACTTAGATTTATATTTAAACAATGTATATTTTTGGCTTATATTACCTTACATTATATATATATATATATATATATATATATATATATATATATATATATATATATATATATATATATATATATATATATATATATATAAATATTTATATTTATACGTAATTTAAATTTAACTAATTTAAATAATTATATCTTCCAGGATTAGTTTACTTACTAAAAGTTTAACTTTTTATTTCGTGGTTTTAAATTGTGATATTGTGATTATTAACCATTCTCATTAATAACCATTAATGAGTTTTTGTTGAAATTACATTGTTAAATTTCACTTCATTAGGTAACACTAATGTCTATGATAGTATTTTGTAAACCATTGTCAGTCAGTTTCGAATAAATAAGTTCAAGTTGTTTCATTTTAGTGTACTATAATTATTAAATTATCAAACATCCAAAGATAGATTTGAACAAGTTATGGGCTCAGATCATGCCTATTTGTTTTGATATTATCATGCCTATGTTTGAAAAAAAAATATATATATAAAAAAAAAAAAATTATTTTTTTGTGTGAAGGCGACTTCACAGTTCAATTTCTTCGTTCATTTATTCATTCAACAATTTTTTTGAACCAATTGTATAGCTCAAAACAGTCATGTGACTTTCTTAAGAAAATTTTCACAAGAGTTGGTTTAATTTTATATTTTTCTTTGAACGAACATCGAGTAAACGAAAACTCATAATAAAAATAAAAAGAGAAAGATACAAAGCCAAACCATTTGTTTTGAGAAATATTGTTTGACGCGGAAATAATATATAGCTATATATTAACAAATAAATAATATATTGAATATTTTATTACAACTAATTGTATATTAATTAGCAAATTACACTATATATTTTTTGAATCCCACTAGAATTTAGATGGTAACCTCACAATTTATCAAATCACAATATGTTTAACCACAAATCATATGAATGATGTCAAAAGATTTCAATTTTAAACAAAATGGAAACCAAATCATTCCGATATTCGTTCTAAAATTTCACAAGAAGTGTGAATCGTCAAGTTAAAATTACTGATTGAACGAAGAAAATTGAATGAATGAATGAACGAAGAAATTGAACTGTGAAGTCGCCTTGAGGCATTAAATATTGTAAGAAGACGATAATTTATGTCGTAAATATTTAATAAAGTTTAAGTGCCGCTATTATTAAAATAAAAACATGTGTAGTATTGTCAAACGATGATAGGTGACGCTATATAAAAAAAAAAATTTAAATGGCTCAAATTATATCATATGGAAACAGCAAATTCGGATGTATTTTAAAGTTCGTAGTTTATTGGATAATTTAGATGGCAAGGTTCCTGATTTAAATGCAAATAAGAAAATAAAATCAAAGTATGAAAGAGATGTTGGAAAATCAATGTTTGCTTTGATGCAATCTATTGATAGTCGACACGCAAATATGATTGTATCGTGTAAAACGGCTAAAAAAATTGTGGACAAATTTACAGTAATATATGAAAAGAATTCCGAGACACGTATTATGACTCTATATGAAGATTATTTTGCATGTAAAATGAAAGAGGAAGAGAAAATAATTGATTATTTATCAAAAATAAA
This sequence comes from Tipula confusa, assembly GCA_963556175.1. Taxonomy (NCBI): domain Eukaryota; kingdom Metazoa; phylum Arthropoda; class Insecta; order Diptera; family Tipulidae; genus Tipula; species Tipula confusa. The sequence goes on from OY744476.1 coordinate 144,776,327, forward strand.
CCGATTTGCTGATGAAAGAGAACAACACGGTGAACAATTATCTGAAAAGCTGCAAATGGTTCGTATTATTGGAAGTTTATCATCAGTTTTGAATAATTTCAAAACTGTATGGTACAATACAAAGCATAGTCGGACATTAGATACATTAATGTCATCTTTACAACTTGAAGAAGATAATTTGTACCGAAATCAAGAACAAGATGTGACATCAGCGGAACAGGTTGCGTTTGTTGCTAGGAAATCTCGTAAAGTTAAATACAATAAGGAACCAAAATCCAATTACGAGTTAAAAAGGAAAACATGTTGTCATACGTGTAATGAATTTGGCCATTGGTCCAGAGAATGTCCTAAAAAAAGTCTTCGTCAAATGATAAAAATAATGGAAAATTAAATAAAGAATTGGCATGGTGTGTTACAGCTGTTCATACACATACATATTCACTTAATGAATATTTTCGTTTCGTTATGATCATTCATTTTTTTTTATTTGCGATTACCGGGATTAACCCGTTAGATATTTTTGGTATAAAAAGGCAAAAATTTTTGGCACGGGGGACAGTATTTTTTTTGGATATTTTCAAGTATGGCTCGATGTTACACATCATACTAAATAGTTGAGAAGTTGACTTAAAACAATATTTTAAAGTGCATAAAAAAAAAAAAATTAAAGTGACCAAAATGGATTTTAGTTAAAGAAAAAAATAAATAAATAAACACTTCGATAGTGTTTAAAAGAAGCATTTGGCAAATAAAAGTGTTTATATAAAAAAAAGAACTTAATAAAACCACAATAATTTCATAATTTTTTTGTGATACCTAAAAATCTAAAATAAAATCACGTGGTCATAAAAATTAAATTATATGGCACAAGTATTGTGTTTTTTTTTGTGATTGTAAAAGAAAATTCACGAACAAATTACTAAAATTAATTTAAATTAAAACTCAATTATATCTAAAATTGTAATTATTACGTATGTGTAATCATAAATGTGAATATACGTCCTCTAGCTATGGTACAGCTATGTAAAAAAAAAACTACTATAAACATTCGTCAACGTACTAGCATTCTTAAAAAATAAAAAATAAATAAATATATCCAGTTTAATATAATTTTTACCTATTGAATGGAATAATTTTCGGTTCAAAGCTTAATGAATACGAAGAAACAACATTACGTCATTTCAATTTTATCAAAAACGAATTTAACGGGTGGTGCGATGAGGATTATTTTTATAAACCACAACAACAACAACAACAAATAAAGACTGTATTAATATAAATTAAAGGCGCATGAAGGTGTTGGGTATATGTAAGTTTTTTTTTTACAATTTTATAAAATTTATTTACTTTTCACAATTTTTTTGTTATTATTAATATTAGTTAAGGTAGTTAAGTTAGTTAAGGATTTTTTTTAAAACAAGTTGTATTATTATTATTGAAATTTTTTTGGTTTAGTTTGTTTCTTATATTTGGTTTGTTGTTATTGTTAGTCAATATTTTTTTTATCGTTCTATTAAAAAGTTAACTACAAAAATAATGGAGTAATGTTTTTTTTTTCAAATTGGTGATGTGGATAAACGAAGACCCCTAGTGTGATTAGAATTTTTTTGTGTTTAACCATTACATTTACACGTACGATTTGTTCTGTCTCAATATAAATTGTGACAAGTAATTGGACCTCCCAAGCCGATGAGCTAATCTATTAATTATACGTGTAGTCACAATAGGACAGTAACAGGTGTAGTTAAGTCAAATCTACAAATGATTTTGATAATAATTTCTGGTTTGCTGATTCTGGTGCATCAAGTCACATGACTTCTCATTGTGATTGGTTTCATGAAATGCATATTTATAATGGAAAGAAAATTGTTGAAATTGCTGGTGATCGTCAACTTGAAATTCGTGGTATTGGTGTAATATTGATTGAGTCTAGAGTTAATAATCAGTGGGAGCCAGTACGTCAGTAAATGGGATCCAGAAAAAAAATATTGTTGCGAATACACCGGAACAAAATGGTAGAATTGAACGTAAAAATCGTACAATTATGGCCAGAAGAAGTTCGAACAGCTGTATATGTGTTAAATCGACCTACAAATAGCACATGTAATGGTAGTACACCATATGAAAAATGGTTCGATTATAAACCTTACTTGGGTCATGTCAAAATATTTAGAACTAAATGTTTCGTTAAGATGCCGAAGCAACGACGTAAAAAATGGGATCCATTTTTAGGTACTCAGTTGGATACGAACCTACCATCAAAAATTATCGGTTATTTGATCCAGTCAATAATAAAATATTAATTAGTTGTGATGTTCGGCTTAATGAATTGGAATCGAAAGTTTGAGTTATAAAAGACATTAATAATCAAGTGTTTAATTTAGATAATAATAAGTTATTACATTGGTGAACTTCGACAACGGTTTGTAAATCTAAAATCTTATGTAAAATTTTTACCACAATCGCGAAGTTCTAATTATAATTCGTTATTTACATACAACTTTAACACCGGTGCATAGGATTATACATAATTGTTCAAAATTGGTCGGGTCTGACGTTAAACAAATTTTGAAACTGTGCAATTTCGGTCCAGTTGTTATCCTCTATAATGTCGTTAGCTAGCGATTTCCAAAAGCTAGCGAAATATATAATATATTCCCACAGCGTCGGAAGAACATCGCAAAATCTACATATATATAAAAAGCTATTAAAATTGTACGGTATACAATTTATTTCAAAAAAGTATTTAGCCAAAATCGTAAAAAATTATTTTAATTTAAAGCAACATGTCTGACACAGAAACAATGGAAACAAATGAAAAAACTGAAGTCCATGTAAAACCGGCGACGCAAGACGTTCGCATTACAGATTCAGCGCGCGGGAGTGTAACGAGCGACTTGTTGTGCTCGTTCTCCTGTTTTAAATTTATATATGTGTCCACCCCCGAATTTTTTTTGTTGTTTAATTTATTTTAAAATTTATTTTTTTTATGTTGTATACCTGCTCATTGCCCCTACATTGTTTGTTTACAAAATAAGTAACGGGTAATGAGTGGGTATATAAAGTCGTGTTTTGTGTTAATCGGGCAGATTGGATCAGAAATTTTGATCAGTAAGTTGATAATACAATTTTGAGAAAAATTAATTAAATTATATATTTAAAAAAAAATAAAAATAAAAATAATAAAAATTTTAAATTAGAATTAAATAAATTTTGTAAAAAAACTTGTGAAAATTATAATAAAGTCGCTTTGTTATAAAAGTTGTGCCACAAATATCTTGGTCGATTATATATAAATCCGTCTTTACGAAAGACGATTTCTTTACGATCAAGAATCGACGATATGATGTCCACAAACATTCTAAACGCGTGATTTATTGGACTACGCCAGTTTTTTGAGAAATATGGTGAAATGAGAAAAATAAAAGATACCAGAAAAAATCACAGTTAAAACTGTCGAGCTAAATCATTGTCGACAGTAAACACGAGGAGAAAAAACAAGATGACCATACAGCATACCATTTTAGTGATCATCATTTTGTGCAACTACTATAATGGACGTACAAAAAGGGCGAAAATTTAGTTAAGTCAAATGTTGTTATTTTATTTATAATATTATTATTTTTTTTGTGTGTGTGCGTGTAAAATAAGTGTTATTTAAGAGTTGTAATTGTGTCGTCATTAATTAAGAATTAATTTAATTTTATTTTGTTAAATTATTTAAGTTTTTTTTGTTTTTTTCTCAAACTTGTTTCGTTTGCGTTTTTTTTACCGTTTATTTATTTAATTTGATTAAAGTAATTGTGATAACATGAATATTTTATTTTTGGTTAAATTTTTTTTCGTGATGTGATGGTTGCAAGTCTGGTTGCGTGCCGACTTGTTTAAGTGACCCCGCCTTCCCGTCTTATCATTTCCTGCGGTTATTCAAGCTTCGAAGCATGCCTTGCAAACCCCACGCCCCACCCTGAGCTCTAGCCGGCTATCATACCGCAGCAAGGCCTCTGCTAGAAGATTTCTGTTAACGCCATCGGGGTGCGGATCTCAATGGTGTCGTTTTATTGACACTTATGGGACTCGCACCTTGATCCGTTACAGGAGTTAAATATTATCGTTAAGCGTTAAGTTACAGCCGCTTTGGACGGCATCAACTTTGAATTGGTTTAGGGTTGCCGAACTACAATTCAAAACGCAAATTATAAAGTCCGAAAAAACTAAATTTTTACATGTTCTCAGCGCATTAATGCCTGAGACATGCAATCTAATATCAGATTTTTTAGAATTTCCTCCAAGTACGAATCAGTACCAGAAATTAAAAACCATACTGTTAGATCGTTTAGCTGCTTCGGAAGAAAAAAAGCTCGCTCAGTTATTGTCAGGACAACATATTGGCGAGAACATATTGGAGATATCCGAGATCTTAAGAACAATACGTTCATTAGCAAGCACAAGCCTACCTACATCGTTAGTGAGATTATTTTGGATCCGGAGATCATCCGCATAGCCCTAGTAGCGCAGCCAGAGGATCAACCATTAGAAGAACTAGCCAAGATGACAGATCGCATGTATGAAATAATGCACGCCAACCCCAACCTAAGCGCAATTGCAGGGCCCAGCCAGAAGAACGCGCATAGTTTCCGTCCGACACAGCGAATAGAGAATCGTCGCGCGCTCCCTGTTTCTACGTCTCAACCAAGAGGGGTCGAAGAACGATTAAAGTTTATAGAGGAGAAATTAAGAGATTTGTCCCATAGTCACCGGTACCAATCGCAAGGATGGAGGCAGCGAAATCGATCCAACTTACGTAACAAGCAGTATAATAATTGGTCGAACCAAAGGCCAAGATCGCCAAGTAGACCAAACACGAATAGATACTGCATTCTACATTACAAATATAGGGAAAAGGCAAGAAACTGCTACCCGCCATGAGCTGGGTGGGTAACCAAACACCTGCGAGTCATATTTATATTAAATACATACATAATGATAACAAAGTTATTGTAATTATTTTATTTTTTAGTGGAAAAACTGAAATCCAAATGGAGAAATTTGAGAGATAAATTTCAAAAAGATTTGAACAAATATAACAAAAACGCCTCGGGAGCTGGCGCATCGAGCCCAATAAAAAAATGGAAATGGTTCGATTCCATACTCTTTTTAAAGGATGTGGACACTACAAACAAAAGGTAACCATATGCATTTTTCAACCTAATGATATTTTACCAAATTTTATTTATATATTGTTGCCTGAGATCATTCTGTCACTATTTAATACATAATAAATTTTATTTATAGAACAACTGGCAATTACAAGAGGAATATTGACCAATATGCGGAGGTAATTTTGGGTATTGATTCGACCAAAGAGTCCAGTCCAGTGTTCGATTTAGAGTGGAGTGGAGATTTTGAGTGGCGCATTTTTCCGCACTTCTGTTTTCAGCATCTATCTTACAAATTCAATTTTTACTATTATAAAATTATTTTTTAATTTGGTTTTTTTAATATATCGAAACTTTATTTAATTTTTTCCTATTCAGAAATAGGAATTTAACAAATATTTTAGTATACATACATATATTTTTTAAACATTTGTGGCAGCACGATTGTATTCGCTACTGTCTTCCATTGTAAAAAACGCCTAGTTGTGGAACCCAACTATTTTTAAATCTTACCATCCACATATCTATGTCAAATACTACGTAAAAAATTTATTTTAACGGAGCGTGCAGTTACTCGATGCCAAACGTAGTTTTGGTAGTTAACTCACAATAATAAAATGCCTTTTGTTGTATAGCCCTGAATTAGTTATATACATATTTTATCAATACATATATAAATACATAATAAATAAAACAATTTGTAGTACATAATATATAAATCATATTTTCATATACATGTAAATTAAAATTACCGAACTGATGTATTTAATAAAGTGATAACGTAAGATCAGTTCGGTATAGAGTTTTAATCTAGATGTATACCAATTATTATTTTGTTAATAAATATACATAAATTAAAAATTTAAATAAACTTAAATACGTAAAGTTTAAATACATAAAATAAAAAATACTAATATTAACGATATAAACCCCATAACACTTTTGAATAAGCTCCGATGAAAGATTCTTGAAAAATTGACGGAATTGGTCCGTAATTGTGACATACGGTAGCATTTTTGTTTTACCTTGTTTTTTCAATCCGTGTTTGCGAGCTAATGCTGCGTCCCGGTTCCAGGAGTATTCGTTTTCGTGGTTGATGTAATACGATTTTTTTTACATATACATATGTATTATCAAATTTAGATAAATTCACCAAAAAATTTATTTTTTTAAATTTTTCAAACTTAAATCATTTAACTTGAATTAAACGCCCTAGTCATTATATTTGAACAAAACGCCTAGTAAGCGTACTATTCGTTTACAGGGCCTAGACTGTAGCCATAAGCATTTCAACAATTTATTAATCAGAATAAATTTATTTTATCAACTGATAAAATTCATATTTATTCTACACCATAAATGATTAATAATTATATACTATGGCAGATTTATATTTCATTTTAGTAACTGTTAAGACGAGCTCAACAGCATGTGAAATGAGTCAGTCATAATTTTTATTTTTCTTGTAATTTTTATACGCTTTTATAGGCTCGGAGCCTTCCGAGCCTATAAAAGCGTATAGGCTAAAAACTATAACATACGGAACTACAGCTGCCAGCTACCTAGCTGTAAGAACACTGATTCAGCTTGCCAAAGAAGGATACAACACTCATCCCAAGGCAGCTAATATAATAATGACTGACTTCTATATGGATGACTTACTCACTGGCGCAGACAACGTTGAAGATGCTCTATTAGTGTTACAAGAGATACGAGAATTGACAGCACAGGATGGATTTCATTTGAGAAAATGGGTGTCCAACTCATCTAAAATATTACAAAATATTTCTGGCGAGCATCAAGCTAAAGGGCATATTCAAATAAAACTGAATGAAAGCATTAAAACGTTAGGAATACTATACAACCCCGCAGAAGATGTATTTGAATTCGATATATCCAGATTGCAGCTAACCACCAACCAACCCACCAAACGCTCATTCCTGTCTGACTCATCAAAACTTTTTGACCCCATAGGATGGCTATCGCCAATAACCATCATGGCCAAGATTATGATGCAGGATATTTGGAAAACAGGAATAAACTGGGATGAACAACTACCAGAAAAAATAAACACTAAATGGCAGAATTACAAGGATGACCTGAATGGAATGGAAAGCCTTGGAATGACTTTTCCAAGGCTTTTGATACTCTGAATCATGACATATTGCTTGAAAAGTTATATACACATTTTAATTTCTCTCAGCATGCAATTAAATTCATTTCTAGTTATTTAAGCGGCCGGTCCCAATATGTCAGCTTTAATGATGTAAAATCACAACATATAAATGTGTTACGCGGAGATTCGATACTTGGACCTATATTATTCATGCTTTTTATCAGATGTTTCAGCTGTAATTAAATATTGCAGTTATCATATCTATGCTGATGATGTACAAATTTATACAAGCGATACGCTAGATCATATTGAGCGTATGACTGAGTTTGTCAATGCTGATATTAAGGCTATTTCTGAATGGGATAAAATTAATCAGTTAGAGTTCAATTATTCTAAATCACAAGTTTTACCTATCCAAACCAAAAATGAAATACTTGATTTTCCACCAGTCTACATTGGTGTTAATACTGTGTCATTTGTTAATACAGCCCGAAATCTAGGATTCATAATGAACTCAACACTGAAATGGGATTCACACGAAAGTCATATTTGTTCTAACATCTATGGAGGCTTAAAAAGACTTTCAAAATTTAAAAAATCTACACCAATAAAAACAAAAAAAGCATTAGCTCATGCTTTGCTTATGACTCATTTAACATATGCTCATTTAGTACTGGGTGTTTTAAGTTTTGAGCACAGAAGAACTCTTAATGTTGCGTTTAATTCCATTACGAGGTATGTTTATAATTTATCCAGATATGATCAGATTACGCCGTTTGCGAAAAAAATTCTAGGTTGTACATTTGAAAATTTTCTGAAATACAGACAATGTATATTCCTCTTCAAAGTACGGTATGGGAGTTCGGTAGACTATTTAGTTGATAAAGTACAATTTAGCAAATCTGATAGAAATCTTACTTTTGTAGTACCCCGGTTTGTAACAGCGTTCAGAGCAAAATTATTTTTTATTAATGGAGCTCAAACATGGAATAATTTACCGCTAAATCTGAAACGTATCACACATCCACGTCTGTTCAAAAAAGAATGTCTAATTTTTTTTGCTTCTCTAAATTAACTTACTAAATGTTTTTTTTTGGCGTGAACATTTTATACACACACCGCTCACCTATTATTATTATTATTATTATTATAATTATTATCGTTTTATGTTAATTATTTATTGTGAATTGACTTAATAATGTAATCTATGTACATATTTAAGGGCTGTAAAAGTCTGTTGTACTTCTTTTGAGATATATAAATAAATAAAAAATAAATATAGGTTTTAAATAGTAAAGTTGTTATAATTTATATAGTTCAAATGAAATGTTTTAAGCATCAACATTAGCTAACGGACAACAACAACATAGAAGCGTCAACATTAGCCAACGGGCAACAACAACATAGAAAAATCAACATTAGCCAACAGAATATAGACAGTTTAAAAAAAACAGACCGCAAGTCATTTTAAAATATATTTTTTTATATACATTATATAAACATTTAAAATATTTGAAAACCGCATGTAATATTGAAAATTACGGTTAATGTAAATCATCAAGGGCAGTTATATATATTAGGAAAAATTATTGCAAATTGTAGATCGATGTAAAATCGTGCACCACTTGCGGATTTTAATCAATATCGCAGTATTTTTCCCGTTAATATTACATTTGAATTACCTTAAATTTTCGAAAATTGTCATACACACGTGGTATTTTAATTCTGATAGTTTTTTGCTTTGCGTGTCTAATATTTCATGCCTATTTTGGTATTGCGTCACAAAATAGATACATGCAATATTATATATAAAAACATAATATTTTAATTTATTTCAACCGCTATAAACCTTTGTTAGTACAATTTACACGAATAATGCCACCAAAAATCGATCCCATTACCGGGGAACAATTGGTCGGAGTGGAGGACATGAATGTCGACCCACCAGAACAAGCCGCATTAATGAAAGTCAAACTGCAACCAATCTGAGCAGAGCACCCACAAACGTGGTTCAATACGGCGGAACTAATGTTCAAGATGCAAGGTATCACGGGCGACAAAACAAAAATGACGCATGTTCTTGCGGCATTATCACCGGCGGCATCAGAGATCATTAACGACATGCTGGCAGACCCACCGTTAGGTACTTACTACGAGACTTTAAAAGCAACACTCCTCAACCGGCTAGCACCATCGCATGAGCGACAGCTGGAGACACTACTTAGTGGCCAGCAGTTAGGCGACAGACGCCAATCGCACATGTTGCGACAAATAAAAACACTAGCCGGCAACAAATTCCCGGAGGATACAATCCGCTCATTATGGATGAGACACCTACCGGAAGTCATCCGTATACCAATGGTGGCACAACCCCAAACAATTGCTCTTACAGAAATTGCAAAAATGGCCGATCGTATGTACGAGGCGATGACACCTAATGTGTCAGCTTTTAAAACATCGTTTGGGACCCCACAACTGGTCCAGACAGACATTCGCTATCGACATCAGCCAATTCAACCGGGAAATTCGATCGAAGCTCACCTTTCGCGACTCGAACAATCAGTGAGCCGTGCGCTCAATAATCAACGGGGCAGATCCCAAAGTCGATCAAGTTCTCAACCCCGCAACCGGGACGGCAGCAATAGCGGCAAGCGATATACGAAATGCTGGTACCATTACAAATACGGAAATGTACACCGCCGTGCAATTTCAATAATACAAACAACGACGTTTATAAATAATATAAACGACTATTTGTCTATGACAAACAAAACAATGTAACCTATTTAGTCGACACTGGCGCTGACCTTTCGGTTATTCCAGTTAAATTATTTTCAAAACAAAATATTTTTAATATAAAATCAAATGATCTAGTCTTATCAGCTGCAAACGGTTCCATTATCAATACGTATGGAACGAAATTACTCCAAGTTAACATCGGACTTAAAAGAACCTTCACGCATGCATTCATTATTGCTGCTGTGAATCGTCCGATCATTGGAGCCGATTTTCTTGCAAAATTTGGCCTACTTGTCGACCTACAGCGTAAACGGCTGGTTGATTCAGCGACTCAGCTGTCAATCAATGCCGTCATGGTGCAAACCACCACTCCTACGCCCATACATTTTACAATCGACAATGGCTACGGTAAATTACTTAAACAATTTCCGTCTTTAACAGCTGAACCAAACTATAAATCGCCAGTTAAACATATCGTAGTGCATCATATAGTCACTGAAGGCCATCTTCCAGTGTCACGACCACGGCGACTAGATCTAGTGCGTCACAAAGCAGCACTTACAGAATTCCAGCATATGGTGGAATTAGGGATGTGCCGACCATCTGCATCTCCCGTTTCATGTCAACTACACATGGTAAAAAAGAAAGATCCAGATTGGAGACCATGGGGGATTACCGTAGGCTCAATACGGTCACAACACCTGACCGTTACCCTATACCCCACATTCAAAATTTTTCCATGCATTTACATGGATGCAAAATCTTCTCCAAAATTGATCTGGTCAGAGCATACCATTTAATTCCCGTCGCTCCTGAAGACATTCATAAAACGACAATCACAACGCCATTTGGCCTTTTCAAATGCACCCGAATGCCATTCGGTCTACGCAATGCCGCCCAAACGTTTCAGTGTTTCATGAACGAGGTCGTTCGTGAACTTGAATTTGTTTTCGTCTACATAGACGACATTCTTTGTAGCATCTCAAACTGAGGAACAACACAAACTGCACTTGGAACAACTATTCCAAAAGTTAGTGGAGTTTGATGTTCATATCAAGACTTCCAAATGTGTATTTAGAGCAGTAACACTTGATTTCCTCAGTCACAAGATTACTCCTGATGGTGTTCGGCCATCAGACGAACGAACCAAGGCAATCTCAGACTTCCCAGCTCCTCAAACAATTAAACATATTCAGCGTTTCATCGGCATGGTAAATTACTACCACCGATTTATACCAAAACTCGCTGAAATATTGGCTCCAATTCACATTCACTTGGCAGACTTAACTAGAAAACCCAAGGCACCCAAGCATTTCTCTTGGCCAGACGAATGCCAACATGCATTCACAACTCTTAAGCATGAATTAGCCAAAATTACACTTCTCGTGCATCCACTGAGTGACTCAAAGCTCAGCATTACAACCGATGCATCGAACCCCTGGGATTTTTCTCCAAGAAATTATCGGATGTCGAAAAGAAATATTCAGCATTCGATCGGGAATTGCTCGCAATTTATCTAGCAGTTAAACAATTTAGATATTTTGTCGAAGGTCGGGACTTTACCATTTACACCGACCACAAACCTCTGACGAAAGCTATTCAGTCCAAAACTGAACGTAATCCAAGGCAAGCAAGACACTTGGATTACATTAGTCAATTCACCACGGACATCCAGTATGTGCAAGGCAGTGATCAATGCGGACACACTTTCGCGTACCACAGACAATGAACAGGCCGCAGTCGAGACTCACTTCGACTATCAAAAAATTATTCAATCACAAAAAGCCGACTTAGAACTTCAGAATTTACTTTCTGGTTCCGAACGTCGCACTTGTTCATCATACAAGCTTGAGCTTTTTAAACTACCTGGCCTCGAAGTGTACTGCGAAATTTCTACGGGCAATAATCGCCCGTACATCGCAGAACCACTACGTCGAACCATCTTCGACACATTGCACAACATTTCACATCCTGGTGTCTGTGCGACTCGAAAATTGATTACAGCTCGTTATTTTTGGCCCAGTATAACTAAGGACGTAACCCAGTGGGCAAACTCTTGTTTATCCTGCCAAAAATCTAAAATTCAACGACATACCATTTCACCGCACGGAACATTTGAGATTCCACCTGGTCGATTTGAACACATCCATATAGACATAGTAGGACCACTTCCTCCCTCTAATGGATATCTATATATTCTAACCTGTGTCGATCGCTTCACTCGTTGGCCCGAAGCATACTGCATGACTAATATGACAGCATCAACCATTGCCACTACATTCATTAGTAATTACGTGTCACGATTTGGCGTTCCTCTCAACATAACTACAGATCAAGGAACGCAATTTGAGTCCAAGCTTTTTACTGAGTTAACAAAACTCCTTGGCTCACATCGGATACGTACAACGGCTTATCATCCACAAGCAAGTGGCATGGTCGAACGCTTCCATCGACAGCTAAAAGCTTCTCTCATGGCCCGGGGCAATACTTTAAATTGGAGCTTGGAAATTTCCATAATTTTGCTCGGAGCAACAGTAAAGGAAGATCTGAAGTGCTCACCAGACGAAATGGTGTACGGGCAAACAATAAAGCTGCCCGGTGAGTTTTTCGTCGAAAATCCTCCTATACCTTTACCAACACAAGACACAGTCTTGTGTTGGTAAAGGTATAGGAGGAAAACTGCGACAAACCATGCAATTGTTGTATGGTAACACAACCAGGGTTGGTTGTGTTACCATACAACAATATAAAATTATTCAGTTTAGTTTTTTTAAACTTTGGTACTTTTTTTGGGAAATACTTTGTCTTATATAAATATATAATTATTATACTCTTCAACATTCTCTAAGGTTTAAAAATTTTAAAAACTTCAAAGACAATATAATGACACAAAAACAAAGAAAGAACGAACGAAGGGAAGGTGGGAAGATCGAGATAGTCAGTTGGTTTTGAGGCTCGAAACTAGAGAGATATAATATAGAAAAAGAAATAAAATAAAATAAAAATATAGAATAAAAAGGTTATATAAAAATTCTAAATAAAATAATATATTTATAAAAATTGAAAAAGATAATAAAATAAAAATTAAATAAATGAACAGATGTAATGAATTGTACAGATATGTTGTATGAATTGTACTGAGATATTTTTTTTTAATGGTGTCTAATATGCCTAAATTGAAATAAAATATACATATTTGTTAAAATTGTAAAATACAACAAAATAAACTAAGATAAACTAATGTAGATGAATAAAAAAATGCAAATGCAGATGTAAAAAAAATAAAAAATAAAAAATAAAATAAAAAAATAAAAACTGGTCCATAGTGAGTGCTCGAATGTATGAATGGAATTGTAGCGGTTAAGTATACTATACTCAGCCGTACAAAAAGGCAAAGTATAATTTACTTAATTATATTTTGCCATAACACCGCATACCAACAGGTGCGCTTATGGTACAGTGATAGTGGTTGTGTTCACCAAGAGATGGAGGGCCACATCAAATGGAAAACAAAATACGTATTCTCGGTCATTCCATTTTTTGATGACCACAGATCAAACATCATCATCACCATCACCAACAACAACAACAACAATCTAGTTCTTATTTGAGACAGTTTTTCTTTGTTGTTATTTTTTAAAAAAATTTTTTGCTTCGATATAAACAACATGTCTAATAGTGATGGTGAAACGAAAAAACAGGGAGTGGCTAATATCTCTGCTACTAGCATTCGTCTTCCAGAATTCTGGATTACTAATCCGGAATCCTGGTTCAAGACGATAGAGATATTGTTCGACGCGAACAAAGTCACGAGCGACAAACAAAAGTTCGCACAAGCGATCAGTTGTTTGTCGCCCCAACAAGCAGTGATGATCGACGACGTACTGCAGGAACCACCTGCAATCGATAGGTACAACTACCTAAAAACTGTCCTGATCGAGCGGACATGCTCTCAGACAGGAAAAAGCTGGAAGCGCTGCTAGAGAAGACAGAGATGGGCGACCAACGTCCATCCGAAGTCTTACGGCGAATTAAAACACTGGCCACCGGCTGATTTAATTCGCTACTTATCACCCAGCTGTGGATCAGAAAACTACCTGAATTTATTCAGGTAGCACAGATACCACAGCAAGATAAGGAAGCAGACGCTTAGGCCAGCATAGCCGACCGGCTACACGAGGCAATGTCATCCGCACACGTGGTGGGCGCTGTTAACCATGTGTCAAGGTCACGTGACCAAAATAAGTCTGACCATGTGCCAACTAGGCATACTGGGAATATTACAACCTGTAGTACGAGCTCCAACGAGCAACTTGCTTGTACGCTCGACAGACTCAACGCCAGACTAGATAGACTTGAACTTCGAGCATCTAGTTCAAACAATAACTGGCGAACACGACCACGTTCCCCTTCCACTGGAAGGAGATCAAATTCAAATAGACGCCGAGTCCTCCAACAACCAGCTTGGTGTTACTACCACACACGTTTCGGATACGAAGCCGAGTGTTGTAAAAGACCCTGTGATTTCCCAAATCCACAGGTAAAAACAACCGGGAAACGCAGTTTTCCTGATAAAAAGGTGATTTTGAGGAATAACAATTCTTCAAACTAGTAGATCTATCGGTTGGCGCGGCTGACCATAGACCTAATTACACGAGCCGCCTTTTTATACGGGACTATCAGAACAAACTAACGTTTCTGATAGACACTGGCGCTGATATAAGCGTCATTCCCTATACAACTTGTATAAATCACAGAACTCAAGTCAACACCGACTTAGTTCTGTCAGCCGCCAACGGTACCACAATCAATACCTATGGAAGCAAATTGCTGCAAGTAGATGTTGGTACTGCACGCATTCACGATCGCAAACGTGAATCGTCCTATCATTGGTGCCGATTTTCTTAAGAAATACGGCTTACTAGTTGACCTTAAGAATAAGAAGCTGATTGATCCAGTCACGCAACTGTCGATCAATGTATCACAAACACTAGCGAACACACCTTCGCCCAGGAACTTCCTGATTGACAATGGGTACGGCAAGATATTAAAAAAGTTTCCTTCCTTAACAGCACCGCCGAATTATAACTCGCCCGTTAAACATAATGTAGTACACCACATAGTGACTACAGGGCATCTACCGGTGTCCAGACTAAGAAGATTGGTTCCGATCCGACACAAAGCGGCCACAACGGAATTCCAACACATGTTACGTCATGTCCACTTCACTTGGTCAAAAAGCAGAACCAAGATTGGAGACCATGTGGGGACTCCCGCGGGTTAAAGATGGTAACGGTACCTGACCGTTACCCTATTCCCCACATCCAGAACTTCTCCATGCACCTACAAGGTTGCAAGATATTCTCGAAGATCGACTTGGTCCGAGCTTATCATCTTATCATCTTATACCTGAGGATATACACAAGACGGCAATCACTACTCCATTTGGTTTATTCGAGTTCATTCGAATGCCATTTGGACTACGCAATGCCGCACAATCGTTCCAACGGTTCATTAACGAGATGGTCAAGGATCTCGACTTTGTGTTTGTCTACATTGACGACATACTTGTAGCCTCAGCTTCGGAAGATCAACACATGTTTCACCTGGAAACATTGTTTCAGAAACTTTCTGAATACGAGGTGAGCATCAACAGTGCAAAATGCGTTTTCGGCGCTAGCTCCCTCGACTTCCTCAGTCACAAGATTACTCCGAATGGTATTCTGCCGTCCACTGAACGAATTAACGCCATTCGGGAATTCCCAGCTCCACAAGCCATCAGGCATATACTGCAATTTATCGCCATGATAAATTATTACCACAGGTTCATGCCTAGGATAGCGGAAACCTTAGCCCCTATCCACACCTATTTGGCAACTTTACTAAAGAAGCCCAAAACTCTGAAGAACTTATTCTGGCCACACGAATGTCAAGAGGCATTCGAACTGTGACTAGCAAAATGCACGCGAGGGCCAGTAAAAGACCAGATATTGAACTGAAGAAGTGTCGTAACAAATTGCTCCAGCATCAGGAGGATCTGACGGATGTTGAGACTCTTCCAAATGACAGTCGAGGTTCAGCTGTGCCACGAATTCAATCTCGTTTGCTGCATGTGCGTGTTTGTTTGGAACGCACAACCGCTGTTGGAGTCTTGTATTAATCTAATAAATTCCCTGGTTTGACGGATGGGAAGCATTTGAATCAATCTTTGGATCAAGTACGCAAGGTGGTGATCGAGTCCGCAGTTCTTGAAATTTGAGGTGCTTTCGGGGATAATATAGGAGGCGAGTAGTCGCATGTGGGTGCTAAGGGGAGAACTTCTTCGGTTTCTGAATCTCCGCTTGATGGAGCCATCACTTCTGATACAATAGAGGCATTAGCTGCTGTGGTAGCTCAGCTAAACGTGGTCTCTCAGCAGGTGGTCCGTATGAATGCTCCACAGGATGCATTCCAACGGCAGCTATCGAATCCTGGGAAGGGGACTATTCTATTCCTCCCGTAAATGAAAAAACGGCGGTAGGCCTTTCATCTAGTTTGATGGAATTACCTAGTATATCTTTTGGTTCAGGACTGGTGCCTTTTTCGCGTTGCGGTGTTTCGTACTCTGGCTCATCTTCCGGAATAACTGTGGAAATGTTTTTATTTCAACTGGATGCCGTGACCTCGTTGCAACGATTATCCCCAGATACTTTACTACTCGATCTGCATATGACCTTAAAAGATGTGGCTCTGAATTAGTACTGGACGTATCGAAAACACCATCCACAATCTGATTGGTACGATCTGATACATGAGATGGTGAAACGATTCAAGGATCGAAGGACCAATTATGAAATCCGTCAGATGGTAGTCACGTAAACAGCAACCGGGATAAAATTTCATCGATTTCTAAAAGAACGATTACACCCAACTATTATCAACGGAACAAAAATCGCAGAAGTGTATATTCCACTCCTACAAGAAGTATTTATGGAAAGTTTTTCTACTTGCAAAATACGCCTAACGCAAAGAATTGTTGAAGATATAGGGAATGAAGAAAATAAATTCTTCATCACACAAGAAGAATACAAACGGGCACATCGGGACCATATGGAAAACCGGAAACAGATTCTGCAACGATACTATTTTCCACAAATGGTCAGGTTGGTAAAAAAATACACGCAAACGTGTAAGACCTGCAATACAAATAAATATGATCGACATCCAAATCGTGTTGCATTACAGGGAACACCCATTCCAACATACCTAACAGAAATTCTTCATGTTGATATCATGGAATTCAAAAATGAAAAATTTATTTCTTGTGTGGATAAATTTTCCAAATTTGTAAAATTTTTCCGCATCAAGTCGAAGTCTATCTTGCATGTTCGAGACACATTAATCAAATCGCTACATTATTTTACGATACCCCGCATACTTGTGATGGACAATGAGAGAAACTTTGTGAGCCCTATTATACCGGACTACTTAAAAACCTTGGGTGTTCAAATTTATCTAACACCCTCCCAACGAAGTGAGGTAAATGGGACTATCGAGCGCGTTTATTCCACCATAATAAAAATAATTCGCTGCCTTAAAAACGAGTATAGAGAACTATATCTACAAAAGAACTCATCAACATTGCTGTAGACAGCTACAATGACTCCGTACACTCAGTTACGCAACAAAAGCCTAACGATATCTTTTTAGAGAGAACATGTAGCGTTTGCACAAGATAATTGTGCATACCAACAATACCAACATGCGCGAGTATAATTCAAATAGTGTTCTTATACATAGTATAAGGTTCCTCCTAAATGTTGGTATAGTCTGACACGCATTGTATGTGTATATGAATAATTAGTTGAAACGAGCACTTCATGCCGTTTCCAAGTTCGTAGAATTGATAATCATTATAAAAATTAAATTTAAAATATTTAAGGTTTATCAATTCCCACCTACCATAAAATAGAGATAAAACAAAAATGTATCCATATTATATGTTTATTGCGGTCATAAATGAATTTAAAATATTTTTAGTTAGACCCTTTCTGCAGTATGCTTTATTACACCCGCAGAATACAACAGATGTTGTTTTTTTTATGTTTATGTTATTTAATTCAAATTTATATGTTATGTACATATTTTTATATTAGATACTATTATTTTTAAGATAAGTGAAATAATTAAGAATGTTATGTATAGAAAGAGATTTATAGTTAGAAAAAGTAAGATATATATATATATATATAACATAGTTTACGGATCAAGGATTTGATTGGTGGTTAATGATTTGGTGGTTAAACAAGAAAATGATAAATACAGGAGACGAACATGGAAGGGGGGAGTTGGATATTGGCGATGAGTGCTAAAGGTTGTTTTAATCAACGATATTAAAGAAACGGGGATTCTTGGAAAAGGAGTTGGAGATTGGCGATGAGTGCTAAAGTTTGGTTTAATCAACGATATTAAAGAAACGAAGATTCTTGGAAAAAGAGTTAAAAAAATGAGAGAAGTGAAATGATAGTGATATAGTAAAAATAATAAGAAAAAAAAAAAAAACACAAATCAGTGATGCATAAACTCATAAAAAGTGCATAGTGAACAAGGTAATAAAGTGTATAATGAACTGTGTATAGTGAACACAGTATTTAGTGAAAACTAAATATATACCAAAAATGAGACACTAAGTCAACATGAACAAGTAAAAAAAAATATACCGGGAATATGAGATGTAACCACAATCATTAGCAACATCGAATCAACCTGTGAAGCCACCAATCTCATTATACATAGGTACCAGTACATAATTTTAAGAATCTTTATATAATAGAAATAATTTAATATTAGTATTTACGGCAGTTTATTTAAGTTTTTTTTTTAAGTTTATATCCAATCAATTTCAGTTAATTAAATATTTTAAAATAATATATATCGAAATTGATTGAAATTATAACGAATGAATATGTTTGTTTTTTTTTATCACATTATTTTCAATTACGTTAAATATTAGTAGTATTAGTTTTTTTTTATTTAAATAAAAATAAAAATTTTTGTTGTTGTAAATGAAATCAGTTTGTGTCTGTTTTATATTGTTATTTTTGTTATTTTGTGAACCTACCCTCGCTGAGTATTTTTTTTACAGCCGGCAAGCCAAAAGAATTGTGAGATTTTCTGTAAATTGAGAAAATTTTGTAACAATAAATTTGGCGCCCAACGTGGGGCCCGAGGAAAAAAATCAACAGACAAATTGTTTTATTAAAAATTAGTTTTAGTTAGAATTTTATTTTAGTTCTTTAATGATTTATTTTTAATTTTTTTTTTTTTTTTTTTTGTTGTTTGATGATTTTTCTTTTGATTGAATCGGTTACAGTTCATATTCCATATTCACTCGTTATACAAACTTATTTAAAGTTTTAATTAAGATAATTCTGATCGTAGTTTTAATTTGTGAGGAATTGATAAAACATAAATTTAATTAAAAACAAATTTATTTCATAGGGAAATATTTTGAATTTTTTTTGGGGTTGTTTTAAACTAATTTTTTTTTATATATTATATACTAATCCAAAAGATAATTTTTTTTTTATTTCTAATTTTTTGGTTTTAATTTTATTCACTCGTTATTTGCAAGTATAAAATTTCATTTCTTTATTTATCTAGTTAATAAAAAAAAAAAAAAAAAAACTAGTGGCGTCCAACTTAATTATTAATAATAACTATATTTATAAATTGTTTTGCAAAAATGTATGTAGCAGGTTTAGATAGTAGCGAAATTCAATATGAATTGAATTTACGCAACATCGATACAAGTCAAATATTAGAAACTCCGGAGAAAATTTTACAAAATCTTTTTGATTTCGAATGTCATACACCAGAATCAGTTCCTAAAATATTTACTCAAGAAGTTGATATTTCTACAGTTTTAGAAACCGCATTATTTAGGCTTGATGAAATAGAATCTCGAAAGGAGAAAAATGATTTTAATATTCTTCGACACTGGGAAGATAGACTGAATAGAATAAAAGTAGAAAGCATTAACGAAAAGCAAGAAATACAAAAAGTTCTACGTAGATTGCGACATATTAGGATGTGTATTAGTAAATTAGACTCAATCCCTTCTTCACCATTGCAAAGTCCAAGTTCCAGGATAGTATCTTCGAACATTCAAACTCCAAATATTATATACACTAGTTCAATTTTATCCAACCCAACTGCTTCGTTAAGCATAGCTCCACAGCAAGACATTATGAAAATCATCACAAGTGGTGAACGTGGCACGGTGCCTACATCAAAGTATTCAACAATCATACAATCTTCAAATCCATACATACCAAGATCAGTACCAATTTTAACAGATGGTGAACGTGGCCCAGGTGCTACATCAAACTATTCACCATATATACAAACATCAAATTCATACATACCGCAAACATTCACCTCAGTAGCGGGCATTCCACCAAATCAATATATGGCTCACCGAGGAATGATGTCATATCCGGGGCAATCACATTATTACCAACAGAACTATGGAGATCAATTTCAACCTTCGAATCACAATTATACTCAATCAGTTCATTTAAATAATGTTCATGCAGTTCCCTATACATCAGCTGGAACATTTTTTACGCCAAATCCAAAGCAGTTTCCAAATAATTACGACCGACGTTGGAAACCTGTGCCAATTAAAGAATGGAAATTACAATTTTCTGGCAAACCAAATGAAAATGTTAACGAATTTATCAATAACGTGAATAGAATGGCCAAATCACAGGAGATCGATCAGAGAGAATTACTTGGATCCATTTTCTTACTATTAAACGGTAGTGCCCTTAAATGGCATGATGCTTATATTGAGCAATTTTCGTCGTGGAACGAGTTTGCTGGAGCTCTTCAATGGGAATTTTCAGATCCAGACGCTGATGAAAAGTTAATGGATTCAATCCGAAACGGGAAGCAAACCAGAGGAGAATTATTTGGCGAGTATAGAGCATCTATGGAATTGTTATTTAAAAGTCTCAAAATACCTATGACAGAACGTGAAAAACTTCGATTTTTATATCAAAATTTATGGCCTTCTTACTTAAGAGGATTAGGAATCAAAACACTACAAAATATTGTGTCCATTGAGGAATTAACATTATTATGTCGAAGCATTGAAAGAATGGAAAATTTATGCAAAGAAAACGCAGGATTTGGAGGTATTAGACGATTTCAACAAGTGAATATCATGGAGAATAGCAATAAGGACAACTATGTACAGCAACGAAATCAACCACGTTTGAATGAACAAGCAAAACATACTACATATGGTAACAGAACAAATTTAAATAATTATAATAATGTCCAGCAGATTTCACGATCAAATGGAAGTTCAATGGTGCGAAAACCTAATATTCCGGACCGAAATAAAAATATACAACCAGCAGTAGTTTTTGAATGTGTGAATTGTTTTGATAACGGACATCGACCAGACAAATGTCCTAAACCAAGACGTGCAGCTTATATGTGCTATCGTTGTGGAAGAGAAAATACTATATTTCCGCATTGCGAAACATGTCATCCTCATTTGTTAAGAGCAAAATCAACCACATCTCAAGCTGTCCATCCAACAAATCAATTACCAGTCATTGAAGAGATTACTGAAAATAAAAGTTCACAACCTAAAACTAGTCAACCCAACCATAATCATCATCCTTCAACAAGCAATCAACTTATACCAAACTCAGAAGGTCAAGTTTGTTCTCTTTTTAGTCAAAAACCAGGAGATAACAGATTGTACGTAGATGTAAAATGCAATGGTAACAACTTAACTGGATTACTGGATACGGGAGCGAATGTTACAGTATTAGGAAAAAACGCTCATTCATTTTTGGACCAGTGTAAAATTCTTCCCAGACGAGAGTTTGCAAAAATTTTAGTCGCTAATGGCCAAGAAATGAACAGCTGTGAGGTTGCAGATATTACAATTCAATTTAAAAATATACAAAGATGTTTAACTGTCTATATATTGCCAGAAGTAAATCAAGATCATATACTTGGTATGGATTTTTGGCAGGCATTTGATTTACACCCAACATTATTTTATATGTCAACTGATATTACGATACCAGTTAATGTTAATGAATCAAGTTTTTTGACATTAACTCAACAAAAACAAATAGAAGCTGCTATTAAGGATTTCATTTTTACCACAACCGACAATTTTGGATGTACTAATGTGGTTAAACATGTCATTAATACAGGAGATAACAAACCCGTTATGCAACGCTGTTATCCAATATCACCACATGTTTTAGAAGCGGCAGATTTCGAACTAAAACGAATGCTAAAATTAGGAGTCATTAAACCGTGTCCAAGTTCTCCTTGGAGATCACCGATGACAATTGTGTACAAATCTAATGGGAAAATTCGTATGTGTCTCGATGCTAGGAAATTAAACTTAGCGACTGAAAAAGATTCGTATCCAATGCCACATTTGGAAAATATCTTATCCAATTTAAAAGGAACCACATATTTAACCTCAATTGACTTATCAGATGCATATTGGCAGGTACCGCTAGAGGAAGAATCGCAGGCAAAAACGGCATTTGCATTATCGGGTAGACCATTGTACATGTTTGCAAGGATGCCATTTGGATTAGTAGGAGCACCAGCTACGATGGCTAGGCTGGCGGATAGTATCATTGGACCAGAATTGCATCCTTATGTTTGGTCATACTTAGATGACATTATAATTGCTACGGAAACGTTTGAAAAACATCTTTATTATTTAAAAATTGTGGCCGAAAAATTACAAAACGCTAATTTGACGATAAATGAATCTAAATCTAAATTTTGTGTTCCAGAGTTAAATTATCTTGGATTTGTTGTCAATAAAAATGGTATTCATATTGCATCAGACAAAGTTGACGCAATAATTAATTACCCTACACCACGAACAGTTAAACAAATTAGACAATTTTTGGGTGTAGCTGGCTGGAATCGACGATTCATTGCTGATTATTCGAGTATTGTAGCTCCAATTACAGATTTGCTAAAAGGAAAACCATCAAAAATTGAATGGACACCAGAAGCAACAGAAGCATTTTTAAATTTAAAAAGAACAATAGCAAAAGCTCCAACATTACGAAACCCGGATTATACAAAACCATTTACAGTCTGCACAGATGCTTCAAACATAGGAATTGGTGGACAATTATATCAGACTATTGAGAATGTTAACTACCCTGTAGCATACCTATCACAAAAATTATCAACGACACAACAAAGATATTCAATATTAGAAAAGGAATGTTTAGCAATACTGGTAACAGTAACTAAATGGCGTCATTTTTTAGAAGGATCCAAATTTACATTGATCACTGATAGTTCAGCATTAAAATGGTTGTTACGCCAGAGCGATACGGTCGGAAAAGTTGGACGATGGGCATTAAAAATCCAACATTTTGACTTTGATTTACAGCATCGGCCAGGAAAACTAAACATAGTTCCAGATGCTTTATCCAGATGTATCGAAGAATTGGAATTAAATGATGAGTGGTTTAATCAAATTAAGGAAAAACTACTAAAGCCAGATGAATATCCAAATTATCGTTCAATCAACAATAAAGTTTATCAATTATTTGAAGAGAACAACAGATACGGGCATGCTAATTTTGTATGGAAGGAATTGGTTCCCAAAAAAATGCGACCACAGTTATTACAAAAATTCCATGATGAGCCTAAAGCTGGACATTTCGGAAATTTCAAAACATTTCATAGATTATATTCTCAGTATTATTGGCCAAGAATGAGAAAAGAAATTGAGGAGTATATAGCAAAATGTGAAGTTTGCAAAGCGAGTAAATCACCAACAAAGTCATTAACACCACCCATGGGAAAAATAAGAAAGGCTAACAGGCCTTGGGAAATTGTTAGCGTAGACTATATGGGACCCTTTCCAAAATCTCGATTTGGGAATGTATTTTTATTAGTAGTCTTGGATACATTTACAAAATATCCTATGATATTTCCAGTAAGAAATTCGAAATATCCTTTATTAGGAAAAAAATTGGAGGAAAACATTTTCAATATATTTGGAGTTCCAAGAGTTATTATAAGTGACAATGGACCTCAATTTAGTTGCAAGCAATTCAGTCAATTAATGCAAGAATACAATATTCAACACTTTAAAACCGCAGTATATTCCCCACAAGCGAATCCAGTTGAACGTGTTAATCAAGTCATTGGGAATACTATAAGGGCTTTACTACAAACGAACAATAGTAAAGATTGGGATAAATACATTACGCATATTGGTATTGCTATTCGGTCGGCAGTCCATGAAGCTACCCACTGCACACCGTACTTTTTGAATTTTGGTATGGAAATGATTGTGGATGGGAAAGAATATCATAAACTACAACATTTTCCACCACCCAGCTTAGACGAAAGAATAGCTCAATTAGCAAAAATAAGAAAATGTGTGTCAACCAATTTAGAGAATGTTTTCAATCAATCTGCTAATCGATATAATTTACGAGCCCAAGTAAAACCATTTCAAGAAAATGAAATAGTTTGGCGAAGAAATTTTAAACAATCAGATGCTTCTAAAGGTATTATGCATAAACTTCTTCCTAAATGGATAAAAACTGTCATTATTAAAAAAAACAGGATTAAATAATTATAATGTTCAAGATATAAATTCTAATCGGATCATCAATTATCATGGAAAGGACTTGAAATCTTAAACATACATTTTTTTTTACTTGAATTCCATCACTAGTAGTTTAATCAGATATGTACATAGGTAGTTTGATTTGTTTGTGGTTTACTTGAAATCACCAGACGTAAATGTCAATTTTATACATGTGAATAATTTTTATTATAATTTTTTTTTATTAATGAAGTGAATTTTGTAATTTTAATTTTTTTTTAAGTTAATCTTTTTACCAAAATTGTCTTTTGGTTTAGAAACTAGTTTCTTAAATTAACCTTCCCGAAGGAGGGAGATTGTGAAACGAGCACTTCATGCCGTTTCCAAGTTCGTAGAATTGATAATCATTATAAAAATTAAATTTAAAATATTTAAGGTTTATCAATTCCCACCTACCATAAAATAGAGATAAAACAAAAATGTATCCATATTATATGTTTATTGCGGTCATAAATGAATTTAAAATATTTTTAGTTAGACCCTTTCTGCAGTATGCTTTATTACACCCGCAGAATACAACAGATGTTGTTTTTTTTATGTTTATGTTATTTAATTCAAATTTATATGTTATGTACATATTTTTATATTAGATACTATTATTTTTAAGATAAGTGAAATAATTAAGAATGTTATGTATAGAAAGAGATTTATAGTTAGAAAAAGTAAGATATATATATATATATATATAACATAGTTTACGGATCAAGGATTTGATTGGTGGTTAATGATTTGGTGGTTAAACAAGAAAATGATAAATACAGGAGACGAACATGGAAGGGGGGAGTTGGATATTGGCGATGAGTGCTAAAGGTTGTTTTAATCAACGATATTAAAGAAACGGGGATTCTTGGAAAAGGAGTTGGAGATTGGCGATGAGTGCTAAAGTTTGGTTTAATCAACGATATTAAAGAAACGAAGATTCTTGGAAAAAGAGTTAAAAAAATGAGAGAAGTGAAATGATAGTGATATAGTAAAAATAATAAGAAAAAAAAAAACACAAATCAGTGATGCATAAACTCATAAAAAGTGCATAGTGAACAAGGTAATAAAGTGTATAATGAACTGTGTATAGTGAACACAGTATTTAGTGAAAACTAAATATATACCAAAAATGAGACACTAAGTCAACATGAACAAGTAAAAAAAATATACCGGGAATATGAGATGTAACCACAATCATTAGCAACATCGAATCAACCTGTGAAGCCACCAATCTCATTATACATAGGTACCAGTACATAATTTTAAGAATCTTTATATAATAGAAATAATTTAATATTAGTATTTACGGTAGTTTATTTAAGTTTTCTTTTAAGTTTATATCCAATCAATTTCAGTTAATTAAATATTTTAAAATAATATATATCGAAATTGATTGAAATTATAACGAATGAATATGTTTGTTTTTTTTATCACATTATTTTCAATTACGTTAAATATTAGTAGTATTAGTTTTTTTTTATTTAAATAAAAATAAAATTTTTTGTTGTTGTAAATGAAATCAGTTTGTGTCTGTTTTATATTGTTATTTTTGTTATTTTGTGAACCTACCCTCGCTGAGTATTTTTTTTACAGCCGGCAAGCCAAAAGAATTGTGAGATTTTCTGTAAATTGAGAAAATTTTGTAACATAGTGGCAGTAACCACTGAAAAAGAAAATTAGACTTCAGTCTAGGTGAAAGCAAATCTTAAAAACGATATTCAGTTTTTTTGATGATTTCCGGCCCTTGTTGATATAAAAGAATATACGAATTGTTTGAGTTGATTGATCAGCAATGGGTTGTGGCGTCAATGCAATTAACCCGGCTAATGCTGATGGTTGATTTTCCTTGTAAAATCTAACTCCGTTTTCTTAAAAACCAAGGCGGATGTACTTTAGTCCTTATTGGATGTTCCGAAGTTAGATGGCTGGTGGTTTATTAAAATATTTTAATATTTTAATATTTTAATATTTTAATAGGTTAATAAAATTCTCTGTTTTGTATGCTTATTCCTCGACAGTTTTTTGGTTGTATATTAAAATTTTATTCTGATCATATCAAAATAGTTTTACAAAATGGTGGTTAATTCATATTAATTACGGCAGATGTCTATCCAATAATTTATTTTAACTTACGTCACAATATGGTGATTTAAACTAGATTTGTAAAGTTTGTAAGTTTTATACATTTGTAAGGTTTTCATTTGACTGTCAAATTGATTTTAGTTTCCAAATGCAAGAGTTCAAGTAAACAATGGGAAAAGCTATATAAGGTAAACATTATATAAATATACATAAAATGGTTTCATTAATGATAATTATTTGATTTTAGATGATGTGAATTTCAAAGGAAGCATAAGAAATGGACAGTTTACGATTAAAGATAAGTGTTAAGCCAAAATTGGTAGCTTCAATTTTAAATTGATCTTTTCATTCCAGTATATCTATTGACAGCTATTGGATGAACTCGAACACGAATGTTTGTACAAAAATCTAGATAACAAAAAAGAGTGGTGTCTGCAAGACGCAAATTATATAATTAATTAATTTAAAAAAATCATTGTAATAGAAATTGTAAAGTTTTTTTTTTAAAACATTAGAATTATAAAGTTTATTTAAAAAACACTAAAAGTGAATAAAAGTTTTTTATAATACCAACAAGTGGTGATCTCGACGTTCGTTTTTACGGCAAGAAAAAACACGCAATCTAAAATTTTATAAAATGTTATATAATATATTAATACATTTTAATTAAAATTAAAACCAAAAGTTAAAGAAAATAATAAAAACTTAATTAAGACAATTTAGTAAAATTAAGATGAATACAATATGTAACGACGCACTATTTTGAGTTAGAATACCCTGACAATATTATTTATAATTTTTTTATTTTAAAACATGTTAAAAAGGGAAACTTAATATAGAGAGATGAATTAGTTTTTTTTCGGTAGAAACCTGTTTAAAACCGGGACAATCGAAAAAAAAAAAAAAAAAGATAAAAAAATTAATTATGATGAGTGGGAAGCAAATTCTGTGGTCGAGAAGAACAAAATAAAAAAATAAATATTACAATAACAACTCCAGAGAAATTACAGCGTTCACAGTACCAGGTCGTCCGTTGTATCAGTTTTGCGTTATGTCATTTGGTTTGTGTAACGCGCCTCAGACCATGAGTCGACTAATGGATCGCGTTATACCACATCAGTATAGAGAACGTGTATTTGTTTATCTTGATGACTTATTAATTGTATCAGCTGAATTTGACGAGCACCTGGAGCTGTTAAAAACCATTGCAAAATTATTAAAAAGAGCCGGGTTAACCATTAACATTGAGAAGAGCCACTTTTTATTAAAAGAAACCCGATATTTAGGATACATAATTGGAGACCAAGGGTTAAAAACAGATCCTACGAAAGTTGAGGCAATTAAAAGTTTCCCAGTGCCAAAAACTGTTAAGCAAACGCGCCGGTTACTTGGAATGGCAGGTTGGTACCGTCGGTTTATACCAAATTTTGCAGATGTTACTGCCCCCATTACCAATTTACTGTGCAAAGGCGTAAAATTTCAATGGAACAAAGAAACAGATGTGGCATTTGAAAAGTTAAAGCACCTTTTGTGTCACGCTCCTGTTCTTCACAACCCGAACTTTACCAAACAATTTTATATTCGATGTGATGCTAGTATTCAAGGTATTGGGGGTGTGCTTTCCCAATTAGACGACGATAATAATGAGAGACCAATTGCATTTTTTTCTAAAAAACTGAATTCAGCATAACGGAATTATACAGTAACAGAACAAGAGTGTCTAGCCGCTGTTATAAGTGTACAACAATTCCGACAATATATAGAAGGATATAGATTTACCATCATTACCGACCACGCCAGTCTTAAATGGTTAATGACGCAAAAAGAACTGAGTGGAAGACTGGCCAGATGGAGTCTCAAGCTCCAAGCCTATGATTTCACGATTGTGCATCAGAAGGGTAAAGATAATGTGGTGGCGGATGCATTATCACGAATCTACTGTGACAATATTAATGAGTTAATGGTTAATGAAAGCTTGCCTGAAACTGATTTTGGTAATGAAGCGGTAACAGATGATCAATATCTAACTTTGAAAACTCGTATAAAGGAAAATTCGGATAAATATTCAAATTTTTGCCTTCGAAACGACCAAATTTATATTAGAGTGGAGCCTAAACGAAATGTGGAACTGACTGATATTCCGTTGTGGAAATTATGGGTTCCAACACCCAGTAGAACACGTATAATGGAAAACGAACATCTATCACCAGAAGGTGCTCATGGGGGAATACGTAAAACCCTCGAGCGAGTTCGTAGACTACATTACTGGCCCAGAATGACTATAGATGTACACCATTATGTGACAACCTGCTTAATTTGCAAACAATCTAAGGCTACTAATCAACTCTCTAGACCTCCATTAGGAAAACTAACTATTCCGGAAAGACCGTGACAAAAAATTTATATAGACTTATTGGGTCCCTATCCACGATCCGCAAATGGTAAAACGACAATATTTATAGTCCTAGATCATCTAACAAAATTTGTATATTTAAAAACGTTAGCAAAGGCATCGGCACTAAATATAGTAAATTGTTTACGTGAAGATATTTTTGCATTATTTAGCGTTCCTCAAATAATACATTCCGACAATGGCGTCCAATTTGTGGGAAAAGAGTTCCAATCATTATTAAATGAGTACGACATAAAACATATCAAAACAGCTTACTATTCACCTCAAAGTAACGCTTCTGAACGCGTTAATCGATCGATAATTGCGGCAATCCGAGCTTATTTAAATGGTAAGCATACAGCATGGGACAAACACCTGGCTCAAATATCAGGTGCTTTGAGAAATTCAATTCATGAATCAACCGGTTATTCACCTCATTTTCTTTTATATGGCTATCATAAAATTGGACATGGAAAGGAATACAAACTGCTTAATGAATTAAACCTTTGTGATGAAGCTCGACTTGATTGGATAGAAGTAAGTGATAGACTACAGATTGTACATGCTGAGGTTAAGAAAAATATAGCGTTAGCGTACAATAAATATGCATCATACTACAATTTAAGAACCAGAGATAGAACCCTTAACGTCGGACAAGTAGTTTTTGTAAAACAACATCCTGTAAGTGATGCTTCAAAAAAATTTGTGGGTAAATTCGCATTTCCATTTTTAAAAGCAATTGTGAAAAAGAAATGTGGATATTTATATTACTTACTATCGGATGAGAGTGGTAAAATTTTAGGTGTTTACCATCTAATGGATATTAAGGTTTAGAAAACTTTACTTTCATGTCTTCGGAATGTGCGAATTCAGCTTAAAAATGGTTATTTCTTTGAATTAAAATCTTTAACCTGTAACGACGCACTATTTTGAGTTAGAATACCCTGACAATATTATTTATAATTTTTTTATTTTAAAACAAGTTAAAAGGGGAAACTTAATATAGAAAGATGAATTAGTTTTTTTTCGGTAGAAACCTGTTTAAAACTGGGACAATCGAAAAAAAAAAAAAAAAAAAAAGATAAAAAAATTAATTATGATGAGTGGGAAGCAAATTCTGTGGTCGAGAAGAACAAAATAAAAAAATAAATATTACAATAAAATGGAAAAAAAAATAGATAACATAGATAAGAAAAATTGTAAAAATAGTAAACTAAAAGAGTTTTTCTTGTGAAAAAAATATTGTAACACTAATATATGGACAATATGTATATAAACCAATAGTGGACATAAAGCACTATAGTAAAAATTAGTGAAATATAAGTTATATAACTGTAATAATGTATAAAAATATATAAAGTATAAACCAATATTGAAATTAAATAAATTACTATAGAAAATAAAAATAGTGAAATAAAAGTTTGTAAATGTAACTGTCTAAACTTCTTGTGAATAAAAAAAAAAAAAAAACACTTGTTATATACTTGTATATATATATATATATATATATATATATATATATATATATATATATATATATATATATATATATATATATATATATATATATATAAAAGGAAAAAAAACGTGTATGACTAAATCCAGAACGGGAAAATTATAGAACACCAATTAAATTAAAACGCAACACAAAGATACAACACCCACTTTGTTGCACAACTCAACACCAAATCCAACTTATGAATAATTTAATTGAAACGCAACACAAAAATACAACACACACCTTGTTGTAAAAATACAACAACAAATCCACCTTATGAAGAAAAAGGGTAAGCTGCAGGGAGATGAGCATCATATGAACTCAAGGGTATATCGAACGAGGCGTCACCAGCTTAATATTCTGAAGTCACCATCAAGTGAACAGCTACAGTATTTTTTTTGGGGAAGTATAGTTTTATTGTTATATTTTATACTATAAAAGAAAAGAAAAAGTATGGAAGAATAGGATAACGTTGAGGTGGGATGATGAAAATGGCTAATTGCGATTGATTTTTTTTTTGCTTGGTTTTGGAAATGACTAGTTTATTTTAAATTTATTTTTTTTGGCACACTTAAAATCGAACAACTAATTGTAAATGGCTTCCGTCACCATAGTTATTAAAATTAACCCCCCATATCCACTGAAAGCTATCGGTATTAAGAAGTGTGCAATATGGTGTCGGGCGGACCCAAAGCTATAGGTTACAAATATTCTTGGGGTCAAGACATATAAATTTTATATGAAAGTGTAAAAAAAAAATTCATAATATTTTAGTGAAAACAATACAAAAAAAACGAAGAAGAAGTGAATACAAAAATAAACAAAGAAATACTTGTATATACAAAATTGTTGTAAATAACCAAAATAAAAACACGTGCTAAAAATAATAAGTGTAAATACAACGAATGATTTTTGTGATAACCAACAAACGTTTTGTAGATAAATTAGCTTGAAAAATTTTAAAAATATTAGAAAATTTTTTTTATTAATATACTAATACCTTTTCTTCCATTTCTCCGAGCATTACTGCATCTATACCATAAATCGGAAAAATAGACGTAGGGACCACGCCCACGTCACAACGTCGGAATTCCAGTCGGAAAAGGATATATAAATTCAAGAAGTAATACAACGACGTAGGGATAGCGCCCAAGTTAAGTATTCCAGACAACACCAAGCCAGCCAACAACACCAAGCCAGCCAACATAGTTGAATCGGAGTCAATAACATCATTATTTTAGCTGACACAACAAAATAAAAAATCCCATGAAAACATTTATGTTTAAGACTTAGTCGACACAGCTAAAACACATGGAATTTTCCACTCAAGCAACGTGCTTAATATGACACCACCTTTCCGGTGCATTATTCTTTTTATAATATATAAACCCGTAGCTTAGCATAATCTTTGATTATTATTGTTTTTAACATCATAACATATTGTTTGTACTAAATATTAAATAAATAAATAAAATATTACCCTGGAATAATTTCAGAGTTCAAAAAATAATAAGTTTAAACCAGTGAAATATATAATTGGCGCAGTTAATAGCGGATATTTTTAAATATCTGTTCCTACGAAACAAAAACTGCAGTGAATAGTAAAAAAGTAAAGTGTTTTAGTGTTACGCGTAAAAAGTTAACGGAATATTAACTGTAGTGCGAACAACAGAACTCTGGACTACTATTTGCGAGTGTATATAAAATAATATATACTGTTTGGCGGCATACCAAACTTAGTTAAGTGAAAATAAAATAAAAATAAACTAATCAATTAATCAATTAATTCTCAAGAATAGAGAACTAATAATATTATTTTAATAATCTAAGTGAATAAAATATTTTTTGTTTTCGAGATATTTCGTTTTGCCCCCACCAGGGGTAAGCAAACGAAATTTAGTAAAACAAAGTGAAAAGTAGTGAGTTTTAAATAAACTAATCGAAGGAATATCGATTAATAGTGCTACGCCTAGTTTTACCTCAAAGGCATATTGGGAGTAATCTAGAAAACAATCCAGTGTAATAATAAAAAATAAAATTGAAATTTTTTTTTGAGACATTTCGTTTTGGCCCCACCAGTGGTAAGCAAACAAAAATTAATAAAAAGTTAATAAATAGACGACCGAGCGTCAATACTCGAACAGTGAAAAATTCAAATATATATATATATATAGCTACATGCCCCAAGTGGCACGTCACTGTTCCCAAATATAAGGAATCCGACATCATAACATAATATAAATATACATAATATACAATATACAGTATACATAATATAAACATCCAATATATCACATATTAATAAACAACTACGCAAAACAGTATTTACAAATATCGAACCTCATCAGCGAATTAATATCAGAAAAGCATAAACTATAAATTAAAACATAAAATATTATATATACAAACCCTTGTCGCCGCATCAACCAAATCAGCAGAAATTTAAATAAAACAAACAAAATCTAAAACAAAAACTAACACGTATATTTATAATTCAATAAAAGATATCACATTTCACTGCTGAGGCAGGAAATGCTTAACTATATAAAATCAAACTAACATTTTATTCGTTTGTCATTATTATAATCAATATTAAACTGTTAACACTTACTACGTAAAAATAAATTTGTTACGTGAATTAAAAAGGAATTGAAAGTTATTTTTTTAAATCCACGAGTGCACAAAGAACCCTCGCTTAAATCCCGTAACTGGCGCAGCCGGTAGTAGTATATACTCCAGTGTATACAAAGTGAAAAAAAAAAACAGTTTAATAAATTATTGTGAGTTTTAATATTATCGAAAAGTTACCAGTTTTTTTTTTGTGAAAAACTAGCCCAGTAGAACATTAAAACATAGTGTAGTGAATACCGAAAAAAAAAACATACTTCAGCCAAATTGAATTTTTAAATCAATGATGATTAAAGTTGTTATAGTACTATTCGCACTAATCACATGGTAAGTTGTAAAGAATTTAATTAAATCCCAACCTTACTAAATAATTTCCAAATTATCCAAGTACATGTGTATACGTTGGACCCTCTAAATTCAGTAAAAATTGAAAATACTATATTTTATACTGTGAATTAATAATTAAATTCGAATTAAATTAGTTCATAATTAAAAACAAAATACGATCTATGTAATAGCCCCCACCAGTGGCAAGCTGTAGATCAATAATAAAAAGTGAAAATTAATGAGCCAACAGTTAGATAGTAGCGTCACAAATAATATATTAGACGATAGCTTTAGCGCATCTCAATTCATAAACAATCCTCTAAACAGAACACAAATTAGTTTATTCAACGTATCAGAAACAAATTTGACAATGACAGAAAATATCGACGAACAGATAAAATTAATGAATAAATTATTCACTACATTAAAAACGCCTGATATAATAAAAGATTTACCTGAATATTTTGGGGATCAAGATACACTGCATTTCTTTATAACAAACGTAGATGATATAATAGAATTGTGTAAAACTCAACTACCAAAAGATGATGATATTCCAACAGCATTTTTAAAAGCCATTCGAAACAAAATCAAGGGCAATGCACATCGAACCCTTATTTCATATGGTACACAAAATGACTGGGAGGACATAAAACAGACTCTCATAGCCCACTATAGCGATAACAGAACGGAAGTGTCTTTGATTAGAGATTTACACAAAATATTCCAAGGAATAAACACTTTAGATAACTACTATAAAAAAATAATGAAAATCCAAACTACCTTAATAAATAAAGCCAAAATCTCAGACAATTGTGCAGACGCAAAGATCGAACTTTACAAGGAAATGTGTCTGGCCCAATTCTTGGCTAATCTTCAAGAACCCTTAGGTTCTACAATAAGATCAAGAAAACCCCAATCCTTACCAGTAGCATTAGAAGAATGCCAATCAGAACAGGATATGCATTACCAAAAAATGTTCCGGAATGCACCCAGTATGTTTACACAGTTAAACAATGGGCCTCAAATAAAACCACAAACGAATCAGCAATTACAACAACCCATAAGATTTGCTCAACACCCATCCAATTGGAAAAACCAAAATGTGCAACCATACCGAACTTTACAAAATAACCCCGCAGTTCCCAACTACCAACCAAAAACGGTACGGTTCAACAGTCAACGAGAAATATTCCCAAATCAACAAAAATATTATCAAAACACACCAATATTACCACAGTTAGAATATTACCCAAACCAACAATCAATAAAAAAGGAAGATAAAAGTCTTTACAACATAGAAATAGGAAACGAGGATGAACAAGAAGAATATGAAGATATTGAAGTGTCGGTACCAGAGCAAAACTTGGAAAAAATCGAAGAGCAATTTGATAATACTCAATTTGATAATGAGGATTTTTTTCACAATCAAGCCTTGGAATAGTAAACATTAACTCACATTTAACCAATAAATTACCCTATATAACGATACATATAAAAAACAGACAATTAAACTTTTTAATAGACACTGGATCAGATGAATCCTATATTAATCCTAAACTAATAAAACCGTGCAAAACAATAGAAATTCCAATTGTAAAAATAAAAACAATTTCAGGAGAAACGTTCATAAATAAAATAATATATCTCAACGGTCTCCCAGAATTCAAAACGAAAGATAAAACGAATTATTTCATAATTACAGGATATCGCCATCTTTAATCCAAGTATCGGACTACACAGATAATAAAGGGATTATACCGATTTTTATGGGAAACGCAAGGATAAAAATAGACAACACATACTTCCTGCATGCAATTAATACATCTTCATACCCTCCATTGATCTTACAAACCAAAATAAACCTAGCTAAGCATATGATTCTAATGAAAAATAATTCAAAAATAGAAATGTTATTCTCAAACAGAATACGAACTATTGCAAAACGACAAGATACTTTGGAAAAAACGTTTAAATTTATCGAACCCCGTCGACGTCCCAAACGAGGTATCCATATAATATTTGGAGACCTACTACAAGCAGATTTATCCGACATAGAATCAGCATTACAAAAAATCAACACCAACGAAAATATGTTAGTGAATAAAATCAATGAACAAATACAGATCAATAATAAAATGATCAACCGATTTAGGGAAATAGAAGACAAAATAGCCAGCGAAAGCTCCAACCTGGCGTCATCGGTTAATGAATTAATGAATGATCAGAAAAAGTTACAAGAAACAATAATATACGAACAAAATTTACATAGTTTAGAATATACAATAGGGGCTCTTCAAGATCACCTAAATTACATACTAGAAGCCATTACACTTGCAAAACAAAAGTACATATCACATTATTTACTTTCTCACGACGAAATAAATTTAGTTACAACTGTATTAGAAGAACAAGGTTTACAAATAGAAACTGATTATGAACTCTTTCAATTCTTAACGGTCGATATATTATTTAAAAACCCATTTATAGTATTTCCAGTTAAGATACCAAAATTTTCAAATGAAAAATTCAAACTTATACACATGATACCTATTACTATTAACAAAACCTACCATATAGAAATACCTGAACCTTTTGCAATCCTATCACAAAAACAAATTAAATTCTTGAAAACACCATGTGAAAACATAGAAGATAGCTACTACTGTCTCCAGACAGAACTAAAAGACATCGAAGAAGAGTGTATAACAAATATCATTAGAAATACACCTGCAAGCTGCAAATTAATAGAAACACCAATAGAAGATAACATACAAATGATTCACAAACAATACATCATCCTTAATTACGATAAAAACCAAGACTACTCAACAACGTGCGAAAGACAAAAAACAAAACAACTACCTAGCCAGTCACTAGTGGCATTTGTCAACTGTTCGGTAACAATAGCTGGCCGGACATTTAACAACGAGGAAACAACATACACTCATATGTTTAACGCAATTCCATTCAACAACATAGAGATAAAAAACATATTCAAACCAATAGAAATCAAACAATTATCCAACATGTCAATAAACAACATGAAAGAAATGGAAAAATTTAAAGAAATTCACATACCAAGTCATCACCACTACACATCATGGTCGATGACAACTTTAATAGTAGTATCAATAATACTATATTTATGCGTATTGCGATATTGTCCATCATGTACACCATGCCAATGGTACAAAAAGATCAAAACAGCACCAGACTTCAATTCTGTTGAGGACAACAGAAATTTAAGGGGGGAGGAGCTACATGCCCCAAGTGGCACGTCACTGTTCCCAAATATAAGGAATCCGACATCATAACATAATATAAATATACATAATATACAATATACAGTATACATAATATAAACATCCAATATATCACATATTAATAAACAACTACGCAAAACAGTATTTACAAATATCGAACCTCATCAGCGAATTAATATCAGAAAAGCATAAACTATAAATTAAAACATAAAATATTATATATACAAACCCTTGTCGCCGCATCAACCAAATCAGCAGAAATTTAAATAAAACAAACAAAATCTAAAACAAAAACTAACACGTATATTTATAATTCAATAAAAGATATCACATTTCACTGCTGAGGCAGGAAATGCTTAACTATATAAAATCAAACTAACATTTTATTCGTTTGTCATTATTATAATCAATATTAAACTGTTAACACTTACTACGTAAAAATAAATTTGTTACGTGAATTAAAAAGGAATTGAAAGTTATTTTTTTAAATCCACGAGTGCACAAAGAACCCTCGCTTAAATCCCGTAACTATATATATATATATATATATATATATATATATATATATATATATATATATATATATATATATATATATATATATATATATATATATATATATATATATATATATATATATATATATATATATATATATATATATATATATATATATATATATATATATATATATATATATTAGAAGGAAGAAATCAACATTACGGCAGGTCAATAAAAAAGCATGAAGGCATATCATCTCTTTTTATTGATATTAATATACTGGTGAGTACAAATTGAAACAATAATAATCACTGTCAATGAATTTTTCCCTTATAAGTTGATAATTTAAAAAGAAAAAGAAAAAATCACCGATCTCAAACCTCTGTCAATGGATACGACATACACAAAAAACTGTGGTATAAAAAAAAAATTGAAAAATCGTATTTAGGGTGCGAAAAATTTTCGCAAATATCTAAAGAAATTAATGAATCGAATACCACACATATCCGGCAGAAGCTAAGTAGATTAATTATTTTTCAACACGAATGAATTTAATTAATACATAATAAACTGATATGTACCATATAAATAAATGTTTACTAAATAATTAAAAAACCAAATCTTTAAATACATATTACATAATTATATGTATGAAAAATAATTTGACTGTTTGTTTACGTTTGACAATTTGACATTTAAATTCGAATTTTTGTTTGGTTGCTGTAGTTATTTATATTTATTCCAGATATGTACTTAATATTTCAAGGGTAAATTACGAAAAAAATAACTTAAATATTTTCTGAAAATAGGCAGCCCAGTGATTTATTTATTAAATAATGATATAAAAAATTAAATATGTTGAATATCTCTCTGTGAATTTCAAGTTTATCAGGAAAAACAAGATTTCGAATAATTTTTGGAACTAAACTTGCCTTAATGCGGCTCTTACTTTACATTTTCGGAAATACGATTTTAGAGTAAGAGGTATATACAATTCAAGCGAGTGAAATATAAAAAAAAGTTGTACCATTTTATTTTGTTTTTTTTCTATAGTAATTTAGTATTGTGTCGTATCCATGTGTTATTAGAACAATGGAAAAAATGTATATATATAGAAAATATAGAAACCATAATTTTCCAAAATTGATAAATACGCAAAATATAACGCGAATCGATACTTCTCTGAAAATTCTGATAGTGATACTGAAAGTGAACAAATTATTCTAGCAAAAATGGCTGACGAACAGTTTAAACTAATGGAACGTACTCTACGTCTTCTCCAAATACCTGACGCCATTAAAGACAACCCACCGTATAGCGGCAGTAGAACAGAACTTGGCAAGTTCATCACCCAAGTTGAGGATATCCTCACAATTCTAAAACCGGTATATACGGACCCGTCTTACCAAATTATTTTATTACGTGCAATAAGAAACAAAATTACAGGCGACGCTAACCATGCTTTAGAGATGTATAATACTACAAATAAGTGGGACAGTATAAAAGAAAGTTTGATAGCTCATTTCGCGGATAAACGAGATGAAAACAGCCTCATTTGAGACCTTCACTCTATTTCTCAACGAAAAGACATCGTTGAAGTTTATTTCACAAGAATTTTAGAAATTTGTAACACCTTGAAAACATGGGCAAAATTAAATACACCTGCTGAATTTGAATATAAGTCTAAATGGTATGATTCAATGTGTCTCTCAGTATTCACAACCAATTTGAATGATACATTGGGAGTTATGGTTAGAGCCATGCAGCCTCCATACTTACCAACAGCTAGACTGTACTGCCTAAAAGAACAAAATACGGCGTATATGAAAACAAAAACCTTCAGTCAACCACAGCAAATACATTATAGACCAAGTATACCTGCATTACCACCTAAACCTTTTTATAATAATTATAACCATTAATTTAATAATAATAGATTTAATAACTCTAATTCGGTACCATTTAAAAATAACATGCAATACTATAATCATCGACCATTAACAAACCAACAGTTTGCTAATACTCGAGGATTACCACCAAAACCTGACCAACGAAAATTTGAACCCATGGACGTTTCTTCAAATAAGAATGAATACAAACAACCCTCATTCCAACGTCAAATCCCACAATTTAATCAAAGATACAATTTCAATACTAATGGTCCATCCAAATTTCAAGTCAAAGAATTACATAATATAAATTCAAATCCATACAATCACGAACAAGATACTTATTTCGTTGAAAAACCTAACGAAGAACATTGCGATGCGCAAGAGTTTGATAATTATATGAATGAATACAGTGCTAAAAAAGAAATACCTCAAATAGAAATCGAGGATGAGGATTTTTGCCAAACAGCCTCGACCGAAGCAATTTCGGATACCTGAGCCTAAATTCTAACCATAAAAAGGGATACCAATTACCCTATATTAATATATTCCTACACGGAAAACAATATAAATTTTTGATAGATACAGGATCAACAAAATCATTTATTGACCCTGCAATCATAAACTCCAGCCATATTCAAGAAATCAAACCTTTAACCATTTCAACTCTTTTCAACCAAACAACAGTCAATCAGGTTGTACATCTTAAAGGTCTTAAGAAATTTAAAACGGAAGAATGCTTGGATTTCATTCTATTCAAGTTTCACAATTATTTTAGTGGCTTGATAGGCATGAAAATCATGCAAGTATTAGAGATTACCTTAGATTTAGGTAAATCAATACTTTCAACACCTAAAGTTAAAATTCCACTATCTTTTAAATTAAATTTTATGTCAGCAACATACAATATTCCACCACGCAGTAAAATTATTGCTAACATTCCTGTCACTGTGGAAAATGATGAAATATATTTAAAACCACAAGTTATTAATGGAAATTTAATTATTCCAGAAGGAATATATACTAGCTCAAAAAATTATGCAAATGTCGAAGTAATAAATTACAGTTCAAAATTCAAACATTTTGTTATAGAACATCCCATTGAATGTGTAACAGCCAATGAATATCATATTGAAATTAATAATATTGAACCTATAAAAATTGAACAAAATCCAATTAATATCACTAATCTAATTAGAACATCTCATTTAAATGGCGAAGAAAAACGAAGTATAGAAAAACTATGTATTCAGTTTGACGATATATTTTAAAAGGAAAATGATCAATTAACCTTTACCAATGCTATTAAACATGATATTGAATTGCATGATAACAAACCTGTATTTGTTAAAACTTATCGCTACCCTCATATACACAAAAAAGAGGTAGAAACCGACCAGTTAAATCAGTTATATCAGTTATATTTGGAAGGGGACCGATATCCCCTTCCAAATATAACTGATATTTTGGACAAACTAGGTAAGTGTATTTACTTCACTACTTTGGATTTAGCCTCCGGGTTTCACCAAATAGAAGTAAATTCTAAAGACATTCAAAAGACTGCCTTCAAGGTAGAATTCGGGCACTACGAGTATGTACGAATGCCCTTTGGTTTGAAAAATGCTTCCAGTACCTTCCAGCGAGTGATGGACAATGTACTCGGAGAGTTGCAAGGGAAAATTTGCTTATGTTATATGGATGACATAATCATTTTTTCCACATCCTTGCAAGAGCATATGGAAAACTTCAAAAAGGTATTTCAAAAACTCCAATCAGCCAATTTAAAGGTTCAATTGGACAAAAGCGAATTTTTACATAAAGAAATAGCTTTTTTCGGACATCTAGTAACATCAGAAGGAGTAAGACCGAATCCTGATAAGATCCGAGCCATCCAAAAATTCCCGATACCCCAAACGGAAAAACAAATTAAAAGTTTCCTTGGACTAATCGGTTATTATAGAAAATTTATAAATAATTTTGCACAAAAAACAAAGCCTTTGACAGAATGTTAACGAAAAGATCGTAAAATAATTCTTTCAAAAGAATATACTGAATGCTTTGAAAAATGCAAACAACTATTATGTAACCAACCAATACTTCAATATCCTGATTTTGAACAACCTTTTATAGTGACATCAGACGCTAGCAATGTAGCTATCGGTGCTGTTTTATCTCAAGGCATATTAGGTAAAGATCTGCCTATATGCTATGCATCACGTACCCTTTCAAAGAGTGAGCAAAATTATTCAACCACGGAAAAAGAATTACTCGCTATAGTGTGGCTACAAAACACTTTCGGCCATATCTATTCGGAAGAAAGTTTACCATAGTTAGTGATCACAGACCATTAACTTGGTTATGTAGCCTTAAAGAGCCAAATTCAAAACTTATTAGATGGAAATTAAAGTTGGAGGAATTTGACTATGATATTCAATATAAAAAAGGCACCCAAAATTCTAATGCGGATGCACTCTCTCGAATCCAAATCAATGAGTTAAATAATATTGAAACTTCATCGGAAGAAGATACATCTAGCATGTTATCAACTTCAACGGATCCCATTCCCACAACAAAAAATTGCATTAATATGTTTGAGAATAAAATAATTTTTCAGCTAATAGATAGAGAATTACTAGACAATACCATCGTAAAAAAGTAAACCATTTTTGAAACAAACTCAAGAGTTACAGTAAAAATGCCACGAAAATTAGGAATTAAATCGACCATCAAGGAAGAATTAAGGAAATTATTTGGTAGAAATCGCAAACTTACATGCGTTTATGCATCCGACGAATGTTTTACATATATATATATATATATATATATATATATATATATATATATATTAAAAGCCTATAAAGAAATGACTAACTCAAAACCTAGGACTACAATACCTGAAGTCAATTTAGTTAGATCATTATCACTTCTGTAACAAAATGCAACCCATTTTGTTGCAACTTGTACCACCAATGTATTTCACATCCATGTGAATCACCCTTTTTGTTCAATCATACAAAATAATACCTGTTCTACTAATCTACTACGAAGTAGTAGATGAGTATGGGAGAAAAGAGGGGTGATCTATGCGAATACCGTTAATTGAATTGGTTATATAAAGTGTGATCTCGTGTGTTCGGGGGAGAGTAATTTTTGTTTTTTTATGGGATATATACATAGGAATTGATTGTAATTAAAGTTATCTAAAAATAAATAAAAAAGAGGTAGTTGGTTAGTTAGTTTTTGGGAATGATATATATTCAAGTGACACAAAAACAAGGAAAATTTTTTTTTTAAAAAAAAATATAAAATACCTATGGTGGTTTTTTTATGAGTGCAATTTTGTATGCACAATATTGAATTTGTTAATTTTTTTTGAAATATTGATAATTTAAGTTTAAGTGTAGAGTGTTATATAACACTCAGTGAAAATATACAATTATAATTAAATGTGAAATAATACATCTATATATAATATATGTATAATAATAAACATAAACCTATATGTTATATATATAATTTTAAATATATATACATAATGAATAAAGAATTTTGAAAAAAAAAACAATAAACAGTTAAATCCACGTGTTAAGTGCAGCGAATTGGGTGTAAGAACATTCCCGAAAAAAACAAAAATAAATAAATAAATATTATATATATATAGAGAGAGATATATATCTAGAAATATATCACGTGGTCAGTCATCGTCAGTTCACTTAAAAAAAACAATACCATAAAATTGATCTGGTCGAAAAAAAAAAATTTGTCTGACTGACGGTGGCGTTAGTGTCTAATAAAATCACTCATAATATAATAATATAATAACAACAATAATTTTTAATAATCATCATCTAAAATTTTCTGCATAAATCATCTGCATAATAATTAAATAGTCATCATCATAAATAGTCATCATCATCATAATCATCTCATCATCTCATCATTCAACATAACAACTATTCAAACTGATATACACATATATACGAGTATCTATATATTGCACTATACAATAATTTTAAAGTACATGTTGGTGAGGGGTAAGCTTAAGTGTTAAATTTTTTTTTGTCTATATTTTTTTGTATATTTAATTTTCTTATATATATTAAATTTTTTTCTTTGTTAATAAAAAAAAAAATTTTTTTGTTTTCTCCCACGTGATGTGGTCTAAACATTAATACAGTTGTGTAACGGTTGAGAATGTTGTAGCAGTCAACGGTTTCAGGATATGGTAAGTTGTGCCTCACCTTGTTCCTCTCCTTTTTACTCCCTTTCCCTATGTTCCTTCGATTCCTTTTCCGCGGTCTAACAAGACTTGCTGATGTTTTGGTAAACCCCACGACCTACCCTGAGCTTTAGCCGGCCCTAGATGACCGCACCAAAACCTCTCAGCTCGTAAAATTCTGATAACAGTTGATGAAACTGTTACACTTCTTACAGATATCCAATTAGAAGAAGAACAAGATGAATAAATTAGAAGAACTCATGAAAGTCATGATCACCGAGGAATCATAGAAAACTATGACCACATAAAACGAAAGCATTTCTTTCCTAATATGAAAGAAAGAATCAGGAGATTCATTAATAATTGTGAGGTCTGTCAAAAAATAAAATACGACAGAAATCCGCCACAACTCCAATACTTCTTAACGGAAACCCCCAAACGACCTATGGAAATAATTCACCTAGACATATTTCAATTACAATCGCAATCCTTTCTAACCATCATCGATAAATTTGGCAAGTTTGCTACAGCATATTATCTCACTAACAAATCAGATAAAATTATTTTATCAAAATTAATTAATTTTATAAGCCTACACGGTATACCAGGAAAAATGATATTTGACAATGAAATATGCTTTGTCAACCGACAAATCAAAGAATTTGCGGAAAAACACCAAATAAAAATTCATACCACTACCCCTTATAATTCCACTGGAAATTCTCCCGTTGAGAGACTCCACTCTACCCTTAAGGAATTATGTAGTATAATTTCAATTAACCAACCTAACTTCTCATTAGAAGATAATATGAATCAAGCCATACTTTCGTACAACAACTCCACTCATTCCACAACGAAGTTAACACCTTTCGAATTATTAAAAAGACACTATGCAAAAAATAGAATAGATTTCACAAATGAAATAGATTATCTCGCACAACATAAAGTCACTTACGAACAACTTTGTAATGACATTTATGAAAAAACCCTGAACAAAAAGAGAGATTTAATAAATAAACTTA
Source organism: Tipula confusa (assembly GCA_963556175.1). Classification (NCBI taxonomy): domain Eukaryota; kingdom Metazoa; phylum Arthropoda; class Insecta; order Diptera; family Tipulidae; genus Tipula; species Tipula confusa. The sequence goes on from OY744476.1 coordinate 144,820,824, forward strand.
ATAAAAGAAGACAACCCGTTATAGCTATTAGATCAAATCAATTTGTCTACGTAAAGAAAAAGCGTAGATCAAAACTTAAACCTCCTTACAGGAAACTAAAAGTGCTTAATGACAAAGGAATAGTAATAGATACCCCCGAAGGAAAAGTACACAAGACTAAAATAAAATAATTATTCCAGGTCTCTAAAAACCACGTGCCAGGATCAAGCTAACATCGCTTAAAATTAATAAAGGAATAATACCTATAAAATTAGGAGATGCAAAGATCTACAACGGATTTCGTAAAAATATACATATCATACAATTGGAACCATACGGACAAATCATAGACAACATAAAACAACAAGTAAATAAACTGATTGACAAATTCCCTATAGAAAGTGGTTACTTAACCATTTTAAACAACAAGAAGATTATCATTCAATATAAAATAGACAAAATTGAAAAGCTATACACAGAAATTTTACCTAAACGATACAAACGAGGACTTATTAACGGCATTGGAACACTTATAAAAGACTTGACAGGAAATTCGGACAACCAAGACCTAATCGACGTACAGAGAGCAATAAACGAATTAAATCATAATACAGATAAACTTAATAATCAAATTAATAATCAGATTCAAATTAATAATCAAATAATTAACAGATTGGAAGAAATTCAAAATACTATAAATAAGAATCTCAATCGAATTCAATACGAACACAACAAAACCACAGTAGCAATTAACAGCATATCTCTTTTAATTTTGTATGACCAACATTTTTACAGAATCAACCATGTGCTAGAAATTTTAGAAGAGCACCTAGGAAACCTACTAATAGGACTTTTTTGTCTTCATTTTTTTTTTGTAGTATTTAGTTATTTTTATATATCATAATATTTAAGTATATCATAATATTTAACTTTTCGAATTTTTTTTTTATTTTTGCTTCTCTCTTGTTTTTTTTGCTCCTCTTCTTACCTCTTGTTTTCTGGGTTAGATTTTACTTCTAAAATCTTCTAAAATGAGATAAACTATAAAAGAACAGGTAAGAGGGATGTGGGAAGTGTTACTTCTGACATGGTAAGTTGTTCCTCTCCTTTTCCCAATTTTCCCTTGTTTCCTTTCCTGCGGTCTAACACGACTCACTGATGTTTCGGAAAACCCCACGCCTTTTTCCCTGAGCTTAGCTGGCCTCAGATGACCGCTCCGAAACCTCTCAGTGAGTAAATTCTTTGAAACTGTTACAATATAACTATCAGCCCTCTCGCACTATCATTCCTCTCGCCTAATGCTTGTGATGTCGTATCAGACATACTAACATGTCCGCCTGAACATGGAAGATATGAGGCACTTAAGACTGCACTCCTCAGTAGGTTAACATGAAACGGCAACGTTCCGTCGAGTGTCCCAAATTTGTTTATGGTTTATTGCCCTTAAGTAATATCATATTTAGTGAAATTTATAATACTGGTTTTCCCGGTTTAAAATAGGGAGTGGATTTTATTTGGTATAAAAAGACACAAAAATTTAGGAAAGGGGTCACCCCCTTTCCTAAATTTTTGTGTCTTTTTTATACCAAATAATCGAGAGTTTTTTTTTGAACGTGAGTTCTGTTGATCAAGTAAAGAAAAATTATAAAATGTGTAAATAGAAGAAGAAATATAAAAATTATAAATTAAAATTAAAAAATTTTTTTTTGTAGTGATAAAAAAAAAAAAATATAATAAGAAATCAGAATTTTAATTATTGTGAATTATGATTATTGTGAACTATTAACATTTTGATTATGTATTATAATTTTACGGTGAAACCATCTTGATTATTGTATGAAAAGTGGTTTCAAATCAATTATCATCCAGAATTTATCACATTTTGACTGTATGTGATACAATATTGTTATCGGCTTCGGAATAAGAATACTAATGCAAACAGTTATAAGAGTGCATCATCAGCATTAAATATGTTAACTGTGGTAGTATATAAACTCAAACGTTCAACGAAAATATATTGTTATTTTCATCGAATGTTGCCACAAATAAAAATAATAAGGCAGGCAATAATAATTTTGCATCGTCAACAGTAAAGCACATTTGATGCTCCACAACAATTAAAGAAATTATCTAAGTTTCAACGAAAAGTGTTTTATTGTATTAACACGTCAACAACCATTAAAATCTACGGTAGCCGCACCATTCGCCCAAGTAAAATTAACTGCAGCAACGACAACATGTTATCTGCGATCGTAATAACCGTTTTGGAAAGATACATTTTTTTTTGGTTAATTGACGTAATATTACGGTGGAGCGTAATAATTTTGTTAATCTTAAGATTTATATTTATAAATACATGAAAATTCTTTTATTTTATATATATATATATATATATATATATATATATATATATATATATATATATATATATATATATATATATATATATATATATATATATATATATCATTTATTTCATTTTGAATTTTTTTTTAATTAAATTAATAAATTATATTCTTATTATGTCTCTAAACATGCCACATTTTTTTTTTTTTTTTTTTTTTTTTTTTTTAATATAAGATGATGAGTAGTTGTTTATTCCTTTTTCTTCCTTTAGCTTATTTTTTCTGTTTAATTTTTTTGTTAAATGATTTTTTTTTCGGTCTTTCAAGGCTCGTTCAAGTGCAACAATCCCACACCCAACACCCAGAGTCATAGCTGGCTATAAATGACCGTGTTGCACCTCTGATCGAGCAATTCGGTTGACGATTACCAATAGAAAATCGTTACAAACACCGTCTGACGAGGCAAAACTAGAGTCCTTGTTATCATGGCAGGACATGGGAGACAGAAGGCCGTCGGAAATGCTGCGGAAAATCCGATATTTGGCTGGAATGCAATTCCCAGAACATACGGTAAAATCTTTATGGGTAAGAAAGATGCCCGAAATTATTAGAATTGCCTTGGTTGCTCAGCCGGATGGTCGGCCGCTAAATGAATTAGTAGCAACTGCAGATAAACTGCATGAGGCAATGGCACCAATAAGATTGGTAACAGCGGTTAACAGGACATCACGGTTGATGGAAAGTTTGCAGAGACCTACAAGTGATGTGCGATTACAACAACACGCTGGTACATCACAAAGCGCTACAGTCGAGCAGCGACTGGCAACAATTGAGGCTACACTAGATAGCTTAACTAGACGTTTTAACAGAAATTCGACACAACGGGATCAACGACGACAATCCCGCGGTAGACAAAGTTGGTACCGCAATAGATCTCGACAGCCTAGTCAGAGACGAGATAGCAAATGCAGTTATAGCCGAGACACCAAGTACAATAAAGACTGGTGTGAAAAACATAACAGATTCGGCAGGCGGGCTTTTAAGTGCGAGAAGCCTTGTTCCTTTTATCAAGACCATGCCCAACACAGTAATGATGGGGATTTGAACTCACAATCGATTACAAACACAAAAAACTAATATGTCACACGGTTGAGTCGAGAAACGTCTCTTCCCGTAATATACACAAGAAAATAGAGTCTAGCTCACTCTCCTCTCAGTCAACAAGACTTTTCATATTTGACAAAAATAATAAATTAAACTTTTTAATAGATACAGGAGCCGATTTGTCGGTAATCTCAATCACTGTGTTCGCTCTAAATTATTATAATAACCAAAGATCAAGTGGTCTAGTCCTTTCAGCAGCCAATGGTTCAACCATTAACACCTACGGAACGAAATTACTCCAGGTAGATATCGGATTAAAACGTACGTTCAAACATGCTTTTGTATTAGCATCTGTGAACCATCCGATTATCGGCGCTGACTTCCTTTCAAAATTCGGACTCCTTGTTGACCTTAAGCAAAAAAAGGCTGGTTGATTCAGCAACTAAGCTAAGGTGAAGGTTAATAAATGCCGCTAAGGTGAAGGTTAATACACCAACACCGATTGATTTTTCTGTCGACAATGGTTATGGTAGTCTGCTTAAGAAGTATCTTTCCTTATCAGCAGAGCCAAATTATAAAATTCCAGTCCGTCATAACGTGGTTCATTATATTGTGACTACAGGCCATTTGAATTTCAACATATGGTTGAATTAGGTATGTGTCAGGTTTCATCATCTCCAGTATCGTGTCCATTACATATGGTCAAAAAGAAAGAACACGACTGGAGACCATGTGGAGATTACCGTAGACTGAATACAGTTACGATGCCGGATAGATATCCGATCCCACACATACAAAATTTCTCCATGCATTCACATGGGTTGTAACATCCGGGATTCAATCGGCTATGAGAGAAACAGGTTTTACTTCTATCGGATAGAGAGGAAAAGATAAGGGAATTAATTTTGGTTAATCAGTCTAATTTTGGTTTTTGAATGTAAAATATCTACCTCGAAATTATGTGGCTTTAATAAAGTTAAGCGGGAAAAATAATAAAATTTACTATAAATATCTCTAATATGAAATAAAATCTTGCGAATTAGAGAAAGTAAAACGCTGAAATATATGGAAAGAACAAAATTGAAATTTAATTAATTTGTTGAATGAATTTGTTAAGTTAAGAAAACATATATTTAGAACACAAATAACTTATATTACTATAAGGGAAATCGCGTTATCATGTGCCAACATGATATCATTCCATAGTAACCATGGATTTATTTAACAACTATAAATACAGTAGAAATACAATATGATAGTACTGAACAAGATTATATATTTTGCAAAAGTAAAAACTTACGCTAAGTTGTAATAACCTAAATAAAATTATATGGCCTTAGCTCAATACCAGTTAAATAATACAACGTATCCCTATAAATTCATTTTCAAATGCCTAAATTTTTAAATAAGAGTACCGTTTCAGTAAAACAAAGAAAAAATTAATACATGTGTAGGTAGCTATTAATATCTCTTTTATTAGTTTCAGAAAAACAGGGCTTACCACTCAATTTAATCGTACAAATAACATATGTAAAATAACATTAATTTGGAAATTCGTTACTAAATAATTTTAGTATTTCGAAAGTACAATTATCCTTTGTAATTAAATATACACAATATCAATATATATACATATATATATATATATATATATATATATATATATATATATATATATATATATATATATATATATATATATATATATATATATATATATATATATATATATATATATATATATCCCGACAAACAATTGTTGACCGCAACAGGCTTTACGGTTTCGGGACCGTAAAATGCCAGTTGAAAAATTAGAGTAAAAATCAAAATCACTAAACGAAGAGTATCCGATTTACAAAAACTCAGAAAAACAAAAATAATAATCCAGCACAACTACACATTAGTTCAAAAATATATATCGTCAAAATCGATTGCAATACGAAAATAAAAATTATACGATCAAATTGTGGTTGATTCTCAACCGCATGCGATTGGTTACAGGGCCGTAAAATGTCGGTTGAAAAAGTAACCATTTTTTTTATGAAAACATAGAAAACGAGATGTAATAATTATAATACAAGTTACAGTGCTGCGAATATACTTAATAAGGGCTAACCAGCCAAATTTCATATATTTTAGTTTTTTTTTTTCGTTTTTTTTTTTTTTCTATCCTTCATAGTTTTTATTTTTGCTTTTGCTTTCTGAAATTCTCTTATTAAAAGAAAACGACACCACTGGATTACAAAAAATATTATATCGACGGCAACCGATTGCAATGCGAAGACGAAATTAAAACGTTATTACATTTTACAAAGCAAAAAGAAAAATTTTAGTGTATGTAAGTATTTGACACCGCGTTGATCATTTCGTGTTGTGGTGCAATTATCTAAGTTGTATTGCGATAAATTTTGAATTAAACTCTTGGTGCATATTACATCATTTGTTAATGTTAAACCTGTAATTGTTCAATAAATTTTGTGACAGTGATAGCTTTCTTTTGGTTAAAACTTTATTTGGTTATGATGAATCATATTATCCTAGTATGTATGGTTTATTTTTCATGCATTTCTGTGTAGCATTTCAAATCAAAATAACATGGCGACGAGTGTGATTAACTAAGTTACGCTGCGTTAATTTTTAAATGAAATTGTTGGTACATATTTAATTTCAATTATCGTGTGATTAAGCTAGTTTCCGTTGGATCATGTAGAATTGTGTTAGATCAGATGAAATTGTAATTATGATGGTTTTTCATTTTTTTGTACGCAAGACATTATTGCCTTACTGTAACAATAGGGATCTTATTAGATTATAAATGAATCACAAAACTTTGGTTTGTATGTACTGTAGTAAAATCCCGTTACATTTTTGTCTGTAATTTTTATTCCATTAAAATTAAAATTCAATTAATTTATGATTTACACTTTCAAAATTTCCATGTTCTAGGGTCGACATCATTTAATAAAATACAACGATCTAGTTTGATTGATTTTGTAAGTGGTAAATGTTTGGGCTGATTGTATAGTTTTATAACTAATTAATAAAAGTTCTATACCACCGTACTTTCATGCGAATTTAGCAAAAATGTTAAAATACAAAATGTTAAATGAGCTTTCTAAGCAATCTATAAAAAGACGCCTTTTAAACCCAAATAGAAATCACAAACCTCTCGAAGTTCAGAATCAAAACAGTGCAGAAGAATTTCCAAGTAATAGTTCAGATTACCAGTTTACATGTCAAATCCCGTGTACGATTGAAGTACAAAATGATTATAGATCATTGAATTCCGAATCAAATGACGAAGAAAACTATCGCGAAGTATTGTCAGAATTTGAAGGAGAAGATCTAGAATTTAAAAATGACATTAAAATTATAGATTTCTTACGAAATTGGGCTCTAAAATTTAACATAAAAGCAAATGCATTACATGAGCTTTTAGTTTTTTTGAATAAGTCATTAAACTACAGCGTTCCTGTGGATAGCAGAACGCTTTTGAGTACCCCAAAAACTCGAGATATGTTAGAATGTTCTCCAGGGAAGTACGTACACATCGGTTGTACTTCAGCTTTTGAAGCTTTATTGAGTAATCAAGACGCCTTCCCAGAAGCTATTATTTTAGATATAAATATTGATGGATTACCTATTACTAAGAGCAACCAAAGCTGTTTTTGGCCAATTTTAGGTAAAACTTGTAATTTTAAATACAACAAAGTATTTGTTATCGGAATTTACCATGGTTACAATAAACCAAATAGTTTTAGCCAATATCTAAGACCACTCGTCGATGAGCTTAAACCATTTTTGGTAAATGGTTTCCCATGGAAAAATGATAGAGTCCTTGTGAAAATTCGATCATTTATATGTGATGCTCCAGCACGGTCTAGTGTTCTTGGGACCAAAGCTCACACTGGGTACTTTGGATGCCTGAAGTGTAATGTAGAAGGAGATTATATTAAAAATAGAGTAATTTTCCCCATAAATACTATGGCACAAAGAAGAACGAATATATCTTTTAGAAATAGAGAAAATGAAGAGCATCATAGGAGTGACACTATATTAGAGGAGCTCCCAATTGACATGATCAAACAATTCCCATTAGAATATATGCATCTTGTCTGCCTTGGTGTAATGAAGAAAATGCTTCAAATGTGGGTTTGTGGGGACGTCAAATCACTTTTACCGTCTAGAAGCGTAAATAAAATATCCGAAAAGTTATCTAAAATATCTCATAGTCAGCCATCCGAATTTCAACGAAAGATAAGAATATTATCCGAGCTTTCCTATTTCAAAGCTACAGAATTCCGAACGTTTTTACTATATTGTGGACCATTTGTTTTGAGAGACATATTATCATCTGAAAAATACAATAACTTTTTGTGTCTTCATACTGGAATTCTGATTCTATGTCATCCCGAATTCTCCAAAACTAAACCAGATCTTGCAAACAACATACTTATAAATTTTATTGAAGGAGTTAAACGGCTTTACGGACAACATCATTTAACATATAACATGCACAGCTTATCACATTTGGCAGAAGATGTAAAAGAGTTTGGTGCCTTAGACGCATTTTCAGCTTTCCTATTTGAATCTTTCATGTTCAAATTGAAATGTTCTCTTAGAAAGCCAAATCAGCCGTTAGCTCAAATATGCAACAGAATTTATGAAATTAACAATGCGAATTTGATTCAAAATAATATAGAATCTACGTATCCCATTTAAAAAAAAAAATCAAATAGGGGTGGGAAAATATATTATTATCGAATTAAATTAAAGTTTGCAGAACTGGATAATAGTGAAAGAAATCGATGGTTTCTAACAAAAAATAAAGAAATAATAATGTTTGAATATGCTGAAATAATTGACGCAAAAATATATATTTGGGGCAAACAAATGGAAATAGTTTCTGACTTCTATGATTTACCTATTGCGTCAAGCAAATTCGATATTTACCAAACACTTTTGAATACTAAACCCATTATAGAGAAATTTGAAGTTAATGATGTTCAAAAGAAACTATTTGCCATGAAAAATGCTGACGGGGGATATTACGCATTTTTTCCACTTCTTCATTTTATTAATTAATGTTTTTTATATTTTAGCTTTTAAATAACTTTTAATTACTATAATTTATTTTCAAATAGCTACAAATACTGAAATATGTATTCTGTAATTGAAACAATTAGTCAGGACGGCGTAAAAGAGGTTTCGGTTGTGTGCAAAAGCTGGATCAAGAATGGTATGGTCTCTTGGCCACAACACTACAGTCAAACAATAAAAAAACGTCTTGATCCAAACGAAGATTGGGAAATATTTCCGTGTAAAGTTTTAAAAGATAACATTGCAAATTATCGTGAAGCAAAAGAGAAAGAAATATTTTTAGCGGATTTCTCTAACTCGGAATGTGACGAATTGAGAATAGAAAAACGGAAATACCAGATGGAAGACTTTAATGATAATTTTGATTCAGCCAAAATAATACTTGTTGAAGCATTACCACCTTTAACGCCAATCAGTCCCACCATAGAAGAGATAATAGAATTACCTGATATATCTGCAACACCGGTGTTTAAATCTAATTACTTCATTGGCGAAACTTTAAATGATATTGAGGATAAATCCGAAAAAAATGGTGTTAAAGACAAAATTTTATCTAAAATCAAAAAAATGGAGGAAAAAATAAAAAAAAACAAGATACTTATTCGAGATACAAATTCACAAATATCGACGGTCTTAGAAAATCAACAAAAAATATTATTAAACCAGGCGGATATAAAGGAATTTTTACAAGTGGTAATCAACGCTCTTCCAAAAAAGAATCAAAACATAATTCTAAAAGATACGGCCTTTGTCTTGCCCAAATTTCCCATTATTTCCATAATCCCATTATTTCCATAATTTAAATTTATGGAAATGTTTTTATTTAAAAGAAGGAAAAAAACCATATGGAAGTATGAAACATAATATGAAAATTATAAAAAAAATACTTCCATCAGGCTCATAAAACCCCCTCAAAATTCATATAAAATATAAATACAAAATTCATTAAAAAAATTAATTGATATAAAATTAATAAAAATATATAAAATATGAAAATTATAAAATAAATAAAAAATTCAAACAATTGGCATCATTTAACTCAAAATTATCTTCACAAACCCATATGGAACAAATAGTAAATAAAAGAAGTATTCTTTAATAAATTAAAACAATTAATCATTTCTTAATTTTATTTCAGACTCTGTACTTATATAAACTATCAGCCGATAAACCAAACAAAACAGTGAAAAACTGTTTGGATCATTAATGTGCTCGGGAATTATTAACCAAATATTCATGGTCTGGGCAGAATTCCCTCTCGAAAGGTAAATTTTTAAAAATTATTATTCAAAACATTAAGTTTACTTATGTATTAATCGACAACCGAGTCGACTCGGTGATGCTTGCTTTGCTTTCATTATCTATGACTTTCAAAATATATGACTAAGTGTTATGGATCAGTATAATAACTCGAAATATGACGAGCGCAGATATAAAAAGAGCAATTTTTTAATCAAACTTTGTAGTTTAAAAATTGATATGGACTGAAGATGAACGAAAGTTTTAAGCCGGTGTCGTGTTTTGTTAAGTAATATCAGTGTAATAAAAGCCACGGCAGAATATGGAAAGTTTCCATTATTATTCAAATTCATAATAAGGATATATTCACTTTAACGACAAAACACCACCGGTTTAAAATTTCACAATTTTTTTTAATTAAATAAATAAAATTATAACATATCTTAAACTGTTTTTTTGGTTCTACCAAGCGTAAATATATTTAATACAAAAAAACGAAATTATAGTTTAATTTTATTATTAAAAATTTTGTGAATTTTGAAACTGTGGTATTTTGTCTTTAAAATGAATAACACCAAATTCGTTATTAAATTGACTGGTAATTCGTCTTTTTTTCATTTTTCTTTTTTAGATATAAATAAACAGGTCTTCGCAGAATATATAAATATTTTGGAACTATTGCGTAGTGGTCCACAACTATCTAAAGGCTAAAGTGCAGTTACCACCGAAACTATAAAGCTAAGCGTCAAAGAGTTTTTAAAGCGGAGTAATTTTCGATACAACAAAAAAAATTCTTAATTAAATTAGAGAACAGACCCTTTATTTATTTATTTTGTATTACTTTTTATTTTTTAAGAGTTATTTTTAAGTTATTTATTTTACAAATTTTAATCGATTGATGAAGTAATTGAAATTTCTAGCTGCCAATAATTTCTCCATATGAATATATAGTTTTCCAAATGAATATGAATACAATATGAATAAATTAATTAAAAACAAACTTATTTTTTAATATTATTTGTAATTTCCCTAAAGTAACGATCTTTTTACGGGCTTTATGCACGACAAGAACCTACAAAGTCCTTAAGATAACCCAATCCTACCTCCAGTTATTATTCAATACCTAAGGTATTCCCGAAAACGGATATTTTATATGGCTACTGTTCACGCATTATCATAGAGTCAAATTATTATATTAAAAGTATATACATTCAAACATAAAAATAAAATAATTGCTTTATATAAACTCACTTATGTATATGTGTGTGTATAATGTTACTATTATTACTATTATGTATATGCACTTTAGATTACTATTTTGTGATGCGTTTTGTATAAATTCATTTATGTATACATATGTATGTTTGTGTATACTATGTATATCATGTTTATTATGTATATTATGTATATTGTATATATTATGTATATTATGTATAATAAATATATGTATTATATATTGGTTATATACAACTTGAGTATATTTTCTACTCGAGTTGGTTAAAATTAAATTTAGTTAGTTGTGTTTTGAATTGGCAATGATAAAGTCATATTTGTTAAAATAAAAATAAAAAGAACAGTTTAAGAATCTTCGAGTTTTATTTAATAATCTTCGAGTTTTATTCAATTGGAATAATAGTTGTGATAACAAAATCGTACTCAAACAACTATTATCAAACAGCTACTTGTCAGAAGGGGTCTGCAAAACCCCTCTGAACTTCCAGTCTAACGTCCGTTGTTATTCAATACTTATGATGTTCCTAAGTACGGTTCTTTTGTATGGCTTCATGCAAGACGATGCCCCTAAAAGTGCTTATGATTTTCCAGTTTTAAATCGGTTATTATTCAATACTTAAGGTATTCCCAAGAAAGGTTCTTTTATATGGCTTTTTGTAAGAAAAGGTACTGTAAAACTCCTATGATCTTTCAGTCTCACGTCGGTTATTTATCAGTACCAACATTTTGAAATAATACGTACAATGAGACGGTCGGAAGTCCAGTAAATTTACTTACTGTTTACAGGAAAATGGACTGTAAAAAATAATTCAATCTTCGTGTTCCGATTAAAGGGACCGCCCAAGGTGTTCCATATCGTGGTTTTTTGGTTGTACTTAAGGAATGTATAGTCTGACAAAATACTGTTCGGTCCTCCGGTCCCACATTGGTTATTATTCAATCCCAAAATTGGAAATTGTTATTCGGGTATATATATATATATATATATATATATATATATATATATATATATATATATATATATATATATAAATATATATATATATATATATATATATATATAAATATATATATATATATATATATATATATATATATATATATATATATATATATATATATATATATAATTTAACGACTAGAAGCACTAGCCTAGTTATAAAAATGCTGATTCTGTACAACGTGACTTTAATTTCATTTGCTACGTGCTATTTAGTTTCCCACATAATTATTCGTAATTTAATCATTTAAATTCCTTTGTAATTAGATTATTTAAAATCGCTTACAACAAAATTATTGATATAAAAAATAGACTAACATAAAAAATCTGCTTACTACAGATTTTCGAATATAGAAATTTCTGTTATATTTAAGTTTAGTTTTTAGTTTGGAATCGAAAAAGATCGAAATAGAAAAGATCGAAATAAATTTCATTTTTTTTAATCGCTCCGAATTGAAATTCGTAACTGGCGCCGAAACAGGGACCGCCACATCATAGTTAAAAATAATAACTCGTGCAAGTAGTGAAAGTTGAGTGAATCACAGTAACGAAACTGTAGTAGGAAAAAGTGAATAAGTTACGCGTATTAAGTCATCACCATAAGAACATAACATAATTCGCCAATCCGTACCACAAGTAGTTGGTCTGCAATATTCAACGCAGAACTTCAAACGGGAAATTACGGCTTATCCCAGTAGAAGCTACACAGAAGACACACCGACGGCTGATCCCTAAAAATACCCATCCGGCAAGGAAAAAACTAACCTCTAAAGAAACTCAAATCTTTAGACAGGAAATGCAAATCCTGATAAACTTAATGTAAGTGTAACTAAAATTTTCATTTAACTCTTAAAGCCCAGTACTCAGTTCAAATTGAAATGAAATTTTAACGCGGTCTCCAAAAATCTATTTAATTTCGTGTGAAATAGAATCGAAATTATTTTGGAGAGTTTTTATTTATTTTGACATTTAACTATGGAGACATATTATTTTGAGTTTGTTTTTGTAACAAGCTATCTATAATTAAATGTTTTTTTGTGTATTCTGCATAGTTTTTGTATTATTGATAGTTTTTTTGTGTTGTTATTTAAGTTTTAATAAAATTAAAAGTAAATTTAAATTTTAAATATGTCTAGTACCAGTAGTTCGTCGAGTGAAGATTATAATATTATTGCAACTACCGGGGTTTTGCTCAGGGCATTAATAGAGCGAAAAAAGCGTCTTCGTCGTGAGCGTCGCTTTTATATAAACCCATACATATTGGAGCGACAAACTAAAGGACGATTTTTGGTTGATGTAAATTTAAGAGTTATAAATAATTAAATTAGGTTGTTAGTTAATTATTTGTGTGAATTATTTTTTAGTTCGATGATATGAAATCAAATATGGCAATTTTTAAAGAAAACTTCCATATGACTCCAATTCAATTTGAAGAACTCTTTTTAACATTGGAGCGGTCATTAAAACCAAAGATAAACACAAGGCCTAAAGATGGGATCAGTCCGAAAGAAAAGCTAGTGATCGTTTTAGAGTAAGTATTATCTGTCACGTACTATTAATTTTTTATTTACTAAACATTTAAATTATAGATATTTAGCAAGTGGCTCTATGCAGCGACATATGGCATCCATTTACCGCATCAGTAAACAACACATGGGTGTTATAATAGACGAAGTGTGCAACGCGATTTGCAATAATTTGGCTTTAGAAGACTTAAGTCGAGAAAGCTTTATTGAAATCGCCAACGAATATAATATAAAATGGAATTTCCCGAACTGCGTTGGTGCTATCGATGGCAAACATGTTGCTATTAGATGTCCGAAAAATGCTGGAAGTTTGTTCTACAATTATAAAGTGAGTATGAAACATTATCAGTTATATCGCAGAGCTCATTATTTTTGAGTTTATATTTTTTGCTAGGGATTCCATAGTATTGTGTTAATGGCTGCAGTTGACGCAAACTACCAGTTTATTTATTTTGACATTGGCGCATACGGCAGCGAAGGTGATTCTGGAGTATTTACAAGCAGTAAATTTGGACAGGGAACGCTGCAAAATACGCTGCCGTTTCCCGAAAACCTTCCAGTCGGTAACACAACTTTACCTTTTTTTTTTGTTGCTGACGATGCTTTCCCATTAAACCCCAGAATAATGAAGCCATATGCTCCAAAAAAACCCGCTAAGCTGACCGATGAAGAAAGAATCTTTAACTATAGGCTCAGTAGAGCTAGGAGATGTGTCGAGAATGCTTTTGGAGTATTGTGCTCTAAATGGCTGTGTTTAGGCAGAACAATGTTTTGTGGGCCAGACAGAGCACAAAAAATTGTGAGTAGTTGCTGTTTATTGCACAACTACTTATTAAATAAAAGTAGTTCAACGTATTGCCCATCAAATCTTGTCGACCGATATTGTGACGATGGTACGTTGATCGAAGGTGTTTGGAGGCAGAATATTCCGGAAGGATCGATGTACTCCAACGATTTAGCAACACATCCTGGTCGACAAAATAATTATGCGAAACATATCCGGGATTGCATAAAAAATTATGTAAACTCACCGGCTGGCATTTTAGAATGGCAAAGGCGGGCTGTGTTTTTAGAAAAATAAAACAAAATTATTTTAACTAGTTGTCTTTTAATTTATTTTTTTCTAATTCCGCCAATTTTTCGCCAATCAGTTGAGTTATTTTTACGCCTAGCATTTCAACGTCATAATTCGGTATTAATTGACACATCCGATCACAATTGGCCCATAAACTATAATATTTTAGTTCCGGTTCCTTCGGTGTTTGCGCCTTTTCCATTTTTTGTCTGTTTCGCTCATCTTTGTTCTTTATCATCTGTTCTAATGAACATGATAATGAAGAAATAAACGAAAGATCCTCGTTTTTTTTATTTTTGGTATTATTTGTCTGAAAATGAATTGTTTATTATAATAATATAACATAATTTAACTTATTTTAAATGAAAATACGAACATAAAAATAATTTGAGGATTCGCTGTTTTCCTCACTTGGACCTACTTCGGGTGCAGCTTGATTTAGGTCATTGCTGGTGCTAGCAATGCTGCTACTGCTCGATCCGGAAAATGTCCTGTAAATTATAAAATAAATAAATCACATTTGTACTTAGAATCTAAGAGTATATTTCAGGTATTATGAAATAAGTTTAAATGCATGAAAATATTTACCTTCTTTTACTTTGTGATGACAATGGGCTTAAAAAACCCATGACATCGGACAGCTCCCAGTCCTCATCTATGCTTTGCTGCATGGCGTTGTCATCTAAATCCGCTTGACTCCCGGACTTTGATTTATTGCGAGATCGATAACGTAAACTATCTCGCATAGATTTCCAAATCGTTTTGCAATCGTCTACTGTTATAGAAAATACGTAAACCACATTAGAATTATATATTCACGTATGTAAATTGTATATTAATATTCTGGTTATTCATAAATCTAGTTATTTATGATGATGTTTACATATTTAATTTACATACCCGGTTTTTCCATATGGTTGGCCACTTCTTTCCATTGCGCGGAAATGGCATGCGAATTCCTATGCAACTTGGAATCTAATCTCCATATCCCTTCCTTTGTTTGGACTACCCTAGCTAATTTCCTTTTTTCAGCGTTGGAAAATACAATTTTTTCCAATCGCTTTTTTTTACTAAGATTGGTTGGTACACTAAGTTTAACCGGCTGGTTATTTTCGTTGGCGCCAACCTCTAAATATTCGCTGGCGTAGTTGAATGGTAAAATCTCTTCGAATTCTTCGTTCTCCATTTAATAGTTTATTTATGACTGGTATTTTATTATGCACAGTGAAAAATAAATTAATAAACGAATCGCAACAAAACAATTACAGATCACAAATGGTAATTATTGTAATTTACAACACGAAATACTTGTTTCCTACAAAATGGCACGGCGTCAATTTTTAGAATTTTTAATAATTTTAATGAACAAAACACAGAAAGAAACACTTGAATAATGCACGGCGTCTATTACAAAACAAACCAAATATTTTTTTCTTCAAAATCAGATCTGTCAAAATTTCGCACGAAAATAATGGGTCGATACATTAATTTCACGCGAAAAAAGATTGGAGAGTTTATGCCCGCCATCTATGGAACATGCCATGTACTTGAATAAATTTTGATTTTTCGCTCGTGATCTGAGTACTCAAAAACGAAATTTCACGTGAAATTTTTCGTTTTTGATTTCGCTTTGTTAAAATCGTATGAAGATTTCACTTGAAATCGATCTGAGTACTAGGCTTAATGCTCAAAAAACAAAAAGTAATATAAACGTGAATAATAATAAACGTACCTAATATCATAATAAAGCTATAATAATAAATTCAATTTAATTTAACTTTAATATTTTTTGACAAACTCTAAAATAAAAATCCTAAATATAATATCAGTGAATAATAAGAAAGTGTAATAATCTAAAAAAAAATGTCGCAAATCGATATATTAGTTGATCAAGTAAAACAATTGACTGGTGCTGTTAATGCTCAAATTGAATTATCAAAAAAAATCGAGCAGAGATTATTGAAACTCGAGAATCCCGTAATCCACAAACCAGAAGCACCAACATCACCAAGAACCGAACAAGATCTACAAGAGATTAGGAGACTCCCAGATTGTGTCAAAGAGCTACAAACATTTGATGGCAACCCCACTCAGTATATATCGTGGATCCATAATGTAGAAAATATATTGAAAGATTACGAAATCGTACGTAATAAACCAATATTTACTCAGTATATATCACTCAGTATATATTCACTCAGTATATATCGTGGATCCATAATGTAGAAAATATATTGAAAGATTACGAAATCGTACGTAATAAACCAATATTTAGAGCTTGTTTACGCATACAAGCAATCCGGAGCCTGAATTAAAATCTACAATTTAAAAATAAAAAAAAAAAAATTTGTATTATATAATGAATTTGAATTAAACTTTATTTACCTTATGATCAGATTATATGACAGATGATCATAATCATCAAATAAATATGTAAGAGAATAATATTTATATATGTATATTATAATGTACTAGAAGTTACATTTTTAGCTATGTATAATATTTGGTAGATGTCACTTGTTTAAAAAGCTTTGTGTAAAAATAATTTTTTGTAATGGTCAGAAAAAAAAATATTCATTAGCGATTGAGAAAACAGTGAAAAAGGGAACGAAATAAAAATTATACTATTTATATAAACTGCGATTTATTTTTATTTCTTACATCGAGAACAACTTGACTCAGCATAAAATATAAAGTGATTTCCAAAGACAGCAATAAAATTGGACTGCGATATTGAGCGTTGCAGTGAATAATACTGGACCCTGTGATTGAACCAGTAGCAACCCAACCAAGTCCATAGGCTAAACATTGGTCCTTCGAGCCGGATTTTTGGCGCCAAATAACCGCATGGAATAAAACTGTGAGTAGAAACATTTACATTCCTTTACAACTTGCGTTATAATTAAAAAATTATCAAAGTAAACTGAATAATACGTGGATAAAAATATTAAAAGCCCATCTTTGTGTACTCATATAGTGTTTCAAATTGTGTTGTCTCAAATCAATTTTATATAATAAGTCACAAAATGACTGAAAATAGAGCAATTAAACGGTTTCTAAAATCATTAGAAATCATAAATACGAAGACAACTAATTTCACTAATATTACACCTATAAGTGAAATAAGGGCGTGCTTAAAGCATCTAGCCGATGAATGGAGAGAGTTTCAGGTACTCGAAAAAACACTGAAAGGCAAATTCGATGACGCGAATTTGGATTCAGTCGAGAGGATTGAAGGTTATCATTTCGATTTGAAACAAAGTTTATTGATACTAGAAAAGGCACATGAAGAAGTTAATTCTAATCCTAATGGAAATTATACCATGGACGAACTCATGTTAAATCAAAGCCACTTTCTGCAGGAAATTGCTGGTTTAACTAAGCGAGAGAGTGAAGTGCGTTTACCGCGTGTAAACATTCCGGTTTTTAGCGGTAAATACTCAGAGTTCCCATCCTTCCGTGACCTTTTCGAAGCATCCATACATAACAAACAAAATATTTCGAAAGTGCATAAGTTGCAGTACCTAAAGGGCCTTCTAAAAGGGGAAGCGTATGCGTTAATCAATCATATAGCAGTAACAGATGCTAATTATGATGAAGCTTGGAGTAAAATAACGATGAGATATGATAAAAGAAAACACGTGGTTCACTCGCTCTTAAAACAATTTATGGATCAACCTAAAATACATCAAAGTTGTCCCAAGGCACTTAGACATTTATCCGATCTATCCGATGAAGTAATACGAGGTCTGAAGGTACTAGGAGAAGGGGCGGAAGTTCGAGATCCATGGTTGATCTACATTTTAATGAATAAACTGGATAACGATTCACAAGAAGCATGGGCTCATGAAACTTCGGAAAATGATTTTCCTACCTTAGAACAGTTATTCCGTTTCTTAAATAAACGAAGTGATGCCCTTGAAAGTCTGAATAGTTTACATACGAACAAGCCTAAATCTAATACAAGATGCAACTCATTAGTATCACAATCCGGAAGCGGCAAATGTATATTATGTTCAGACGAGCATTACCTGGGAAAATGCGACAAGTATTTAAAATTAGCAGTGACCGATCGGAAACAAATAGTCGTAGAGAAAAAATTGTGTTTTAATTGTTTGGCGTCTAATCATACATCCATGGTGTGCAGATCCAGATTCAACTGTAGGTTATGTAAGAGAAGGCATCACATTACCTTGCATCCTGAGCTCATAGCTAATTTAGTTGAAGAAATCAAACGAGAAGAGATTGAATCAAACAAACCAGCCGACTCCAGCAATTACAACAGTATATTGAACTTGAAAACACCACAACTTCAAGTAGAACTTAAACAAGCTATTTTGCCAACGGCCAGTGTCCTAATTGAAGATAAATTCGGACAAGCGCACAAATGCAGAGTATTACTTGATTCTGGGTCAGAATCTTCATTCATATCCGAAAATTGTGCACAAAAACTTCAGTTGCAACGTCAAAGAGCCAACGTGCGCATCACTGGAATTACTCCTGGTTCTGTAAATACCAAAGGCAAAACCATATTGACAATGAGATCATTATATAGTTCGGAAGTGCAAGTGGAAGTGAATGCATTAATAATAAATCATCTGCCTTCGAGATTACCACCCTACTACATAGATTCCAGAGATAAACAATTGTTCCAAAATATGCAGTTAGCTGATCCTGAGTTTGACAAACCAGCTCCTGTGGATATTCTACTCGGAGCGAACAAATTCTTTGAAATTCTTGAAAGCGGAAAGAAAGTTTTTAATTCAATCATCTTGCAAAATTCTTTGTTCGGGTGGATCGTTTCCGGTCAGCCCAAATCTACTAACAATATACAAACATCAACTTACATGTCATGTAACCTTCAATTAGATGTAGACATTGACAAAACTTTAAGGAGATTTTGGGAGTTGGAAGAAATCCCACAGGCTACTAAGTACTCGCCGGAAGATATAACATGCGAGGAATTTTACGCACAGACATACTCAAGACAAGCAGATGGCAGATTTATGGTAAGACTTCCATTCAAGAACGAGTCACCAAAATTGGGAAACTCATTGATAGGTGCCACACAACGGTTTTTGTCAATAGAGCGCAAGCTAGTAGCAAACCCTCTGCTACGCGAGCAGTACAGTGAGCAGATAAGAGATTATTTAGAGATGGGACATATGACCGAAATTCTACCAACCCGAGAGGAAGTAAATGACGAAAATTTGTTTTATTTGCCTCATCATGCGGTAATTAAGGAAACCAGTGATACGACAAAGTTGCGAGTGGTTTTTGACGGATCAAGCAAAACCACTAATGGAATTTCATTGAACGACAAGCTTATGGTGGGACCGACCATTCAACCAACGCTTTGGGCTATCCTAATACGATTTAGAAGTCATAACATTGCGATAACAGCGGACATTGAAAAGATGTACCGCCAAGTTATGATCGCACCTGAAGATTCAAATTTCCAACGAATCCTTTGGCGAGATAATCCAAACCAAAAAATTCGACACTACAAGTTAACGAGAGTGGCATTTGGGCTTGCCTCCTCCTCCTACTTAGCAATTCGTACTTTACAACAACTAGCTCATGATAACGAAGACGATAATCTTTCACAGCATATTCTCAACGATTTTTATGTTGACGATTTTCTATCAGGTGCAAGTGAATTGAGTAAAGCGATGGAACTCAAAGAAAAAATTACAAACACTTTACAAAATGGTGGATTTACATTAAGAAAGTGGCGGTCTAATAATTCAAGCCTATGCGATCCAAATTGCAGTAAAGATATAGCTAGCCTTTGTAGTGATGGTAATTTCACAGTCACGGTTCTTGGCCTACATTGGCATCCTATTGACGATACATTGACGTTTAAAGTAAGTCCAGAGCCAAATGGTCCCATAACTAAACGCAAACTTATCTCTGAATATTCCAGAGTGTTTGATCCTTTAGGGTTTCTGTCTCCCTCTATTGTCACACTAAAAATAATATTTCAAAAGCTGTGGTTCTTGAAAATAGATTGGGACGACCCATTACCTGAATGCTTCGAAAGGGAATATCAAAAGATCAGAAATGAGTTTGAACATTTTGAAGAAATCAAAATACCGCGAGTCTTCAAACCCCATGAGAACATCCAAGTACATGGATTCGCCGATGCTAGCGAAAACGCGTACTGTGCCGTAATCTACTGTCGAGTAATAGATCAAACGGGGAAAATAACGATAAGCTTGCTGACATCCAAGACGAAGGTAGCACCCATCAAGAGAATTTCCATCCCCAGGTTGGAGCTATGTGCGGCTCATTTGTTATCAAAGTTGATGAGCACCGTGCAAGAAACGATAACAACGACGGCAAAATTCTATGCATGGACGGATTCAGCCATTGTATTAGCTTGGTTGTCAAGCTATCCGGCCAAATGGAAGACTTTTATTGCGAATCGTACTAGCCAAATATTAGAGAGATTCCCCAGGCAACATTGGTCGCACGTGACATCGGACAATAATCCAGCTGATCATGGTTCCAGAGGAGTACATCCCAAAGCACTTGTGAATCTCAAACAATGGTGGTATGGTCCAGAGTGGCTAAAGGAACCTGAAGGTTGCTGGCCCACAAGTCAACCATCTCTGACTCTAAATAAAACTATGATGGAATCAGAGTCTATTAAAAATAAAACCTACATAAAAACGTTTCCAATTAATATTAAAAATGATTGGTTAGAAGCAATTTTCGAAAGAAAATCTAATCTGCGAAAAATATTAAAAATTATAGCATATGTTAAACGATTTGTTTCAAACCTAAAAACAAGAAATCAAAGGACTAGATGCTCCAGTGAACTCCAAGCCTGCGAAATCAAAGAAGCCAAAACTATTTGTATTCTGTGGGTACAAGATATTCAGTTTGGGGAAGAGATAAAGAGCTTACGACTCCACAAATCTGTCCCTAATGGGTCTAAGTTAGTGTCTTTGGCACCATTCCTTGATACCACCGGCATATTGAGAGTTGGCGGCCGAATTTTTAACGCGGATTGTGGATATGATAATAAACATCCTGTGATAATACCGCCCAATCATATATTCACCGAAAGATTAATATGGGATACACACCACCAAAACTTGCATGCGGGTCCCACCTTAACTAATAATTTAATTCGGGAAAATTATTGGATTACCAATGGCCGTAACAAGATAAGGGCAATATTAAAAAACTGCGTGATATGTGCTAAGTACGCTCGCAAAACCAGTGAGCAATTAATGGGCAACCTACCTACTGAAAGAGTTAATCCTACACGAGCTTTCACGAACTGTGGTATTGATTTCGCGGGACCTCTTTATTTTGCGTCAAAAAAGGGAAGGGGTGGCACCAATCCCATTAAAGGATACCTATGCATATTTGTTTGCCTTGCGGTAAAGGCTATACATGTAGAACCAGTAAGTGACCTTACCAGTGAGGCATTTTTAGCAGCACTGAGAAGATTCACGGCAAGAAGAGGTGTTCCGGACAAGATCTACAGTGACAATGGATCGAATTTCGTTGGAGCTAAAACAATTTTGAAAGATGCGTGTAAGCTTATTCAAAATATTAACCAAAACTATATCCTTTCAGAATATTTAAGTAGCAACGCCATAGAATGGCATTTCATTCCACCAGCTTCCCCACATTTTGGTGGGTTATGGGAGGCAGCCGTCAAATCAGTGAAGACTCATTTATTGAAATCTACTCACAAAGTTAACTTGACGTTTGAAGAAATGGCAACCCTGTTATGTCAGGTTGAGAACATCTTGAATTCTCGACCGCTTTGTGCCACAACCGCGGATGATTTCTACGAAGTATTAACGCCGGCGCACTTTTTAATTGGCACTTCTACCGGGTCTGTCCCGGAAACTTCAATAACTGCAGCTGATTCAACACTTTCCAGATGGCACAGAATACAATCCAGAGTTCAAATATTTTGGGAAAAGTATCGTCGTGATTATTTAAATAGCCTACAACAACGGCGAAAATGGGTAAAAACGGTCGAAGATCTCAAAATTGGTGACATAGTCCTCATCAAAGAAGATAGCACTCCAGTGTGTAAGTGGCCACTCGGACGAATCATCCAAACGCATCCCGGGGACGATGGTTTAGTAAGAGTAGTGAGCATCAAAACGTCCAGCTCTATCTTCCGACGTCCAGTCAACAAAGTATGCAAACTTCCAATTGGTTAATGATCAACATCATTAACGGCGGGGAGTATGTTTACGCATACAAGCAATCCGGAGCCTGAATTAAAATCTACAATTTAAAAATAAAAAAAAAAAAAAATTTGTATTATATAATGAATTTGAATTAAACTTTATTTACCTTATGATCAGATTATATGACAGATGATCATAATCATCAAATAAATATGTAAGAGAATAATATTTATATATGTATATTATAATGTACTAGAAGTTACATTTTTAGCTATGTATAATATTTGGTAGATGTCACTTGTTTAAAAAGCTTTGTGTAAAAATAATTTTTTGTAATGGTCAGAAAAAAAAATATTCATTAGCGATTGAGAAAACAGTGAAAAAGGGAACGAAATAAAAATTATACTATTTATATAAACTGCGATTTATTTTTATTTCTTACATCGAGAACAACTTGACTCAGCATAAAATATAAAGTGATTTCCAAAGACAGCAATAAAATTGGACTGCGATATTGAGCGTTGCAGTGAATAATACTGGACCCTGTGATTGAACCAGTAGCATCCCAACCAAGTCCATAGGCCAAACAGAGCTATACTCCAAAGTATAAGGCAAAAGATCAGAGGCAACGCCGATGCCGCTCTGATATCCTACAACATCTTTAGCGATGATTGGGCTTCCATAAAAAAATGTCTGTCTCTGCATTATGCTGACAAAAGAGACCTTAGGACATTAGAACACCAACTCAGTAGCATCATGCAGAGAAATATGACCATAGATGAGTTCTACACGAACATTAATCACCAATTCTCTCTGATCGTGAATAAAATAAAAACAGAGGAATACTCTCCCGATACAATAGAAGTTTTAATAGAAACATACCGGAACCGGGCATTAGACGTTTTTATTCGAGGATTAAACGGCGAATTATCTAAAATGCTAATCATTCAACGACCTCAGACGTTACCAGAGGCATACGCTTCATGCCTCGAATTTCAAAATCTAACCTTTAGAAATTTAGTATACAAAAGGAATTTTAACAATCCAATAGTAGCTCCAATAAATCAGCTAACTCCCACGAACAATCAAAATCTACCAAGGAAGCCTACGTATACTCCAATGACACAACACAATATGACCACGCCACAACGGAATATGGCCTATAACATACAACATAACGCACAATATCAAAATAATAGAATGCCGCCCCCTCGACCAGTTGAACCTAAACCACCAACACCAATGGAGATAGACTCATCTATTAACTCAAAGCGGGTTAACTACCAAAACCGCCCAGTAAACGCTAACTATCAAACAGCATTTAAACGCGAAGCTTCGTATCAGAACGAGCCACGAAAAACCCAAAGAATTTATCACCTTGAAAATGTCGATGAAGAAGAACAATACAATCAATTAATCAACGAGAATTCGGACATCAATGTATCCGAAGAAGAACAGGAAGAAGAAGACAACTCCGAATTAAATTGTATGATGGCAGCCTCTCTAGCGTACCTTACCTAGAGTACAAAACTAGAGATAATAAAACTCTCAAGTTCCTGATAGACACAGGAGCCAATAAAAATTTCGTAAAACCAGAACTAGCAATAAATTCTATTCCCGCAGAGGCGCAATTCAACATCAGGTCCGCTGGTGGGACCATCTTAATAACAAAGAAGATTGTGGGAAAATTTTTCGAAAGTATTGGAATTAACAAAAACATAGAATTTTTCGTGCTGCCCGGACTTAGATCATTTGACGGAATAATCGGTGACGACACCTTAAAGGAACTAGGAGCCATCATCGATAGGAAACACAATGTCTTACTCTTAACACCAAATATTAAGATACCACTGAAGGAGAAAACATCATCTCAAGTGAATAATCTGGAAATAAGAGATGGCCATCTGTCACAAAAAATGAAACTAAATCTTCAAAAGATGCTATCAAGATTCAATACATTATTCGGACCAGTCAATAATATGGAACCAATCGATACCGATATAAAAGCCGAGATCAAAACGAATACAGAAGAACCTATTTATGCTAAATCGTATCCATACCCCGTTAGCATGAGAAGCGAAGTCGAGAAACAAATTGAAAAACTATTGAAAGATGGAATTATAAGACCATCTAAAAGCCCGTACAACTCCCCAATATGGGTAGTAGAAAAAAAACTAGACGCATCAGGCATCAAGAAATATAGGATGGTCATCGACTACAAACGATTGAATGCCGTAAGAACACCAGATGCCTACCCGATTCTAGATATATCAAATACCCTGGCAAATCTGGGAAATTCTAAATACTTTACGACAATCGACCTTACTTCTGGATTCCATCAAATCCAGAAGAAAGAAGCCGACATACCCAAAACATCATTCTCAACGATGAACGGCAAATATGAGTTTTTAAGACTCCCCTTCGGATTGAAGAATGCTCCGGCCATTTTACAACGAATGATCGATAACGTTCTGAAGAAGTATATAGGGAGAATATGTTACGTCTATATAGACGATATTATCATATTTGGTGGAAACACCGAGGAAGAACATCTGGCTAATATTGACCGAATATTCTCGAAATTGGAAAAGGCCAACCTACGGGTTAATCTCGATAAGACAGAATTCCTAAAACAAGAAACGGAATTCCTTGGCTACGTTATAACAAATCAAGGCCTTAGACCCGATGAAAAAAAGGTGTTTGCCATTCGGAAAATTAAGAGTCCAGAAAACTTAAAAGATCTTAAATCATTCCTGGGACTCACTTCATATTACAGGCGCTTCATTAAAGATTACGCTAAAATCGCCAAACCATTGACAAATATCACCAGAGGAGAAAACGCTCAAATTCCGGCCAACCAATCAAGAAAAGTTAAAATCACCTTTACCGATGAGGAACATCGCGCATTTCAACAAATTAAGGATTTATTGTCATCCACGGAAATACTGATCTTTCCCAACTTCGAAAAACCGTTCATCTTGACAACAGATGCCTCGAATACAGCAATTGGCGCTGTACTGTCTCAAGGCGAACTCGGCAAAGACAGACCAATCACGTTCATCTCCAGGTCATTGAATAAGACAGAGGAAAATTACGCCGTTAATGAGAAGGAAATGCTTGCCATTATCTGGGCTCTGGATAGCTTAAGAAACTATTTATATGGCGCGAAAAAAATTAGGATTGTCACAGATCATCAACCTCTGACATTCTCCTTAAGTAACAAAAACCATAACGCCAAACTAAAAAGATGGAAGTCAAGACTAGAAGAGTATAACTATGAGTTGATTTATAAACCTGGTTGTACCAACAAAATTGCAGATGCTCTATCCCGACTAGAGGTAGAGACCAATATTCTATCAACAGATGGCACAATTCATAGCGCGGATCAGGATAGTTCAGATTTGATTCCATACTGTGATGCACCGATAAACGTCTTTAAGAACCAACTTATTTTTACAGAGAATAAGAATGTTTACGGCTATGAAGAACCACATCCAAATTACCACAGACATTTTATCAGCTTACAGAAAATAACTAAAGAGGCCTTGATGAACGCACTCAAAGAAAGACTGAACCCTACAACAATTAATGGTGTGAAGATTCCCGAACAATACATCCAAATTTTACAAGAATTATACACAGAACATTTCGCTGGATTCAAACGAGAATCGTACGAGACATCAAGAATGAAGATAATAAATTCAACATTATTCAGCAAGAACATAAGAGAGCTCATCGCAACTGGAAGGAGAATAAAGAACAAATTCTGGAAAACTATTACTTCCCACACATGGCCAACTTGATAAAAAAGTACACACGGAACTGCGAAATCTGCCACACAAATAAATATGATCGCCACCCGGAAAAGGTTAAACTTCAACCCACACCAATACCGACTTATCCAACGGAGATTATCCACATAGACATTATTGACATCAAGAAAGAAAAGTTCATCACTTGTATAGATAAGTTCACGAAATTCACGAAATTCTTCCATATTAAGAACAGATCAGCTCCGCATATTAGAGATAAACTCATCAAAGTGTTGCATTACTTCACGACACCCAGAGTAATGGTGATGGACAATGAGTCAAGCTTTATTAGCCCCATGGTATCGGATTACATCAAGATCGACCCAGAATACCTCCACGATTTACACCTAAACAACGTGAAACATCTTTAAAATTTATTCTCAAAACATAACGTATCAGAACTTATGGACCTTGGAGTTATAGCTGTGATTTGCATAGCTATATTTATCTTCTCAACACAAAAAACCATTCATCAGTATAAAATAAGGCGGAACAGATCAACTCATCAACCAGAGATCATCCAACAACTCGGGATTCAACCAATTAACTTAAATATCTGACCCACGGGCCGTGGATATTTAAAAGGGGAAGAGTTAACGACTAGGAGCACTAGCCTAGTTATAAAAATGCTGATTCTGTACAACGTGACTTTAATTTCATTTGCAACGTGCTATTTAGTTTCCCACATAATTATTCGTAATTTAATCATTTAAATTCCTTTGTAATTAGATTATTTAAAATCGCTTACAACAAAATTATTAATATAAAAAATAGACTAAAATAAAAAATCTGCTTACTACAGATTTTCGAATATAGAAATTTCTGTTATATTTAAGTTTAGTTTTTAGTTTGGAATTGAAGAGAAAAGATCGAAATAAATTTCATTTTTTTTAATCGCTCCGAATTGAAATTCGTAACTTATATATATATATATATATATATATATATATATATATATATATATATATATATATATATATATATATATATATATATATATATATATATTTGTAAAGTTTAATAGAGATAAGTAGAAAAATTCAAATTCAAATTCACTTTTGACAGAAATTAAAGAAATTAAAGTAGACATTAAAGTAGATTCATATATTTTTATTATATAACTATCAGCCCTCTCGCACTATCAGCCCTCTCGCCTAACGCTTGTGATGTCGTATCAGACATACTAACATGTCCGCCTGAACATGGCAGACATGAGGCACTTAAGACTGCACTCCTCAGTAGGTTAACATGAAACGGCAACGTTCCGTCGAGTGTCCCAAATTTGATTATGGTTTATTGCCCTTAAGTAATATCATATTTAGTGAAATTTATAATACTGGTTTTCCCGGTTTAAAATAGGGAGGGGATTTTATTTGGTATAAAAAAGACAAAAAGACAAAGATCGAGATTTTTTTTTTAACGTAAGTTCTGTTGATCAAGTAAAGAAAAATTATAAAATGTGTAAATAGAAGACGAAATATAAAAATTTTAAATTAAAATTAAAAAAAATTTTTTTGTAGTGATAAAAAAAAAATAAAATATAATAAAAAATCAGAATTTTAATTATTGTGAATTATGATTATTGTGAACTATTAACATTTTGATTATGTATTATAATTTTACGGTGAAACCATCTTGATTATTGTATGAAAAGTGGTTTCAAATCAATTATCATCCAGAATTTATCACATTTTGACTGTATGTGATACAATATTGTCATCGGCTTCGGAATAAGAATACTAATGCAAATAGTTATAAGAGTGCATCATCAGCATCAACTGTGGTAGCATATAAACTCAAACGTTCAACGAAAATATATTGTTATTGGCATCGAATGTTGCCACAAATAAAAATAATAAGGCAGACAATAATAATTTTGCATCGTCAACAGTAAAGCACATTTGATGCTCCACAACAATTAAAGAAATTATCTAAGTTTCAACGAAAAGTGTTTTATTGTATTAACACGTCAACAACCACTGTAACGACATGCTGCACCTGTCGTTGCAAGTTTTTAAAATATAGGAATTCTTACTCCAGATGGGTCACCCTTTCATAATTTATAAATATGTAGATAAATATTCATGTATTTAAAATAGCGATAATATATAGCGGTAATTGAACATAAAAAAAAAAAAAAAAATTTAAAAACGGGCCGGTCCATGTGGCAGGACAGTTCGACGAGAAGAAAGAAAACAAATATGAATTGAAAAAGATTTTAGTTAAAAATTGGTCGAGCACGAGAATAGAATTAAAATTAAAATTAAAACAAAATTAAAAACATTTAAATTAATATAAATCGAATGGAATTAAAAATTTAAAATAAAACTCTCGCAAATAATGAATATAAAGTTAAAATACATAAATAAAATATGTTAATGGAAAGTTACAAAATATAACTATAGTTTAAATTATGTAAATCTAATTAAAATTAAATATATAATTATGAATAGTAAACATTTTATATATCATTAGTTTAGTGCGTTAGTGAAATAACATTGTATACAATATACATATAATAATAATTTTCGTGTTATGATGGTGGTCCTGAAGACAAAGAAACGCCACGTTGACGTAAAAAAAACAAAAAAAAAAAACCTTGAATCAACAGTATAAGTTTGATAATTTTCGTGGTTATTGTGGAATCGTTAAATAAAATAAAAAACCAACCCGTTGATGGTAAAAATGCTATTTGACCATCACCAAATATACCGTCACTTAAGAAATCAAGTTTATTAACGACGGCATGATTCCAACAAATGAATCAAAAAATTATAACGCATTTTATTGAAATGCATCATTAAAACCCAAATTGGCACAACAACAGCAAAAGTAGCAGTAGCACCACATACGGATTACTACGTAAAACTTCAATTAGTTAAGTTTATTTGATTATATAATTAATTTTTCTTAGTTAAGTTAGTTAAGTTTTGTTCTAGTATTAGTTTAGTTTAATTAAGGTGTTGGTGGAATTTTTAAAGTTATTATTCAATTTTTTGTTATTTTTCTTTAACCTTTTGAATTAAAATTTATTTAAATAATTAGTATGTTACATTAAATTAGAGTTTTTTTATTGGAGTGGGATGATTTGAGACGAGCGTTTATAGGTATGACGTAATCATTTTTCTTTCCTTTCTTAAATTTTTTTTTATTTATTTTTTTTTTAAATGCAGCTGTATTAACGTCACTGAGCTTCCCCAAAAACCCCACCCAAAACCGACATCAGCTAGCGGATTAATGGCTGCAGGGGAAGCAAGCTCAGTGGCATTCTGTTAATGGAGGCCAACCTTGTGTTGGTCCCGTTACACCACTAAAATCTACGGTAGCCGCACCATTCTCCCAAGTAAAATTAACTGCAGCAACGACAACATGTTATCTGCGATCGTAATAACCGTTTTGGAAAAATACATTTTTTTTTGGTTAATTGACGTAATATTACGGTGGAGGGTAATAATTTTGTTAATCTTAAGATTTATATTTATAAATACATGAAAATTCTTTTATTTATATATATATATATATATATATATATATATATATATATATATATATATATATATATATATATATATATATATATATATATATATATATATATATATCATTTATTTCATTTTGAATTTTTTTTTAATTAAATTAATAAATTATATTCTTATTATGTCTCTAAACATGTCACATTTTTTTTTTTTTTTTTTTTTTAATATAAGATGATGTTGGTAAGCGTGAGTAGTTGTTTATTCCTTTTTTATTCCTTTAGCTTATTTTTTCTGTTTAATTTTTTTGTTAAATGATTTTTTTTTCGGTCTTTCAAGGCTCGTTCAAGTGCAACAATCCCACACCCAACACCCAGAGTCATAGCTGGCTATAAATGACCGTGTTGCACCTCTGATCGAGCAATTCGGTTGACGATTACCAATAGAAAATCGTTATAAACACCGTCTGACGAGGCAAAACTAGAGTCCTTGTTATCATGGCAGGACATGGGAGACAGAAGGCCGTCGGAAATGCTGCGGAAAATCCGATATTTGGCTGGAATGCAATTCCCAGAACATACGGTAAAATCTTTATGAGTAAGAAAGATGCCCGAAATTATTAGAATTGCCTTGGTTGCTCAGCCGGATGGTCGGCCGCTAAATGAATTAGCAGCAACTGCAGATAAACTGCATGAGGCAATGGCACCAATGAGATCGGTATCAGCGGTTAACAGGACATCACGGTTGATGGAACGTTTGCAGAGACCTACAAGTGATGTGCGATTACAACAACTCGCTGGTACATCACAAAGCGCTACAGTCGAGCAGCGACTGGCAACAATTGAGGCTAGACTAGATAGCTTAACTAGACGTTTTAACAGAAATTCGCCACAACGGGATCAACGACGACAATCCCGCGGTAGACAAAGTTGGTACCGCAATAGATCTCGACAGCGTAGTCAGAGTCGAGATAGCAACCGCAGTTATAGCCGAGACACCAAGTACAATAAAGACTGGTGTGAAAAACATAACAAATTCGGCAGGCGGGCTTTTAAGTGCGAGAAGCCTTGTTTCTTTTACCAAGACCATGCCCAACACAGTAATGATGGGGATTTGAACTCACAATCGATTACAAACACAAACAACTAATATGCCACACGGTTGAGTCGAGAAACGTCTCCTCTCGTAATATACACAAGAAAATAGAGTCTAGCTCACTCTCCTCTCAATCAACAAGACTTTTTATAATTGACAAAAATAATAAATTAAACTTTTTAATAGATACAGGAGCCGATTTGTCGGTAATCCCAATCACTGTGTTCGCTCTAAATTATTATAATAACGAAAGATCAAGTGATCTAGTCCTTTCAGCAGCCAATGGTTCAACCATTAACACCTATGGAACAAAATTACTCCAGGTGGATATCGGATTAAGACGTACGTTCAAACATGCTTTTGTATTAGCATCTGTGAACCGTCCGATTATCAGCGCTGACTTCCTTTCAAAATTCGGACTCCTTGTTGACCTTAAGCAAAAAAGGCTGGTTGATTCAGCAACTAAGCTGTCAATCAATGCCGCTATGGTGAAGGTTAATACACCAACACCGATTCATTTATCTGTCGACAATGGTTATGGTAGTCTGCTTAAGAAGTATCCTTCCTTATCAGCAGAGCCAAATTATAAAATTCCAGTCCGTCATAACGTGGTTCATCAAATTATGACTACAGGCTATTTGCCAGTGTCAAGACCACGCAGGCTAGATCCCATTAGACACAAAGCAGCTTTTACAGAATTTCAACATATGGTTGAATTAGGTATGTGTCAGGTTTCATCATCTCCAGTATCGTGTCCATTACATATGGTCAAAAAGAAAGAACACGACTGGAGACCATGTGGATATTACCGTAGACTGAATACAATAACGATGACGGATAGATATCCGATCCCACACATACAAAATTTCTCCATGCATTCACATGGGTGTACAATTTTTTCGAAAATAGATCTGGTGAGAGCATATCATCTCATTCCAGTTGCTCATGAAGACGTTTATAAGACCGCAATTACGACGCCATTCGGTCTATTTGAATTTATTTGAATGCCATTCGGTCTGCGCAATGCCGCACAAACTTTCCAACACTTCATGGATCAGGTCGTTAGAAATCTAGATTTTGTATTCGTCTATATATATATATAGTTATGTACCATACCCAGACCAAACTCAGCATAATGTACAACAAACATGATATCGTATTGTAGCATAAAGCAAATATACAACATACATTATATTACGCGCCATCAGCATTAATATAAATGTAATACAATTATTATTGTATCAGCAAAAACAAAAGAATACATTGAAATATGTAAAATATAAATATGTAAAATATAAATATGTAAAATATAAATATGCTAAGAAAATAAAAACATTTGTTCATAATTTTATATAACTCACAAAAACAAGTTCATTTATTATAATTATTGTGAAAACATTTGAAATATAAGTAACCTATAACTGGCGGAGTTGAAAATGTAAGTTTGTTTTTTATATTCTATAATTATATTGTTTTGTATCAGTTTTCATTGTTATGATAACTAGTTAACATCGCGGCCCATTGCAAAAGCAAATTCCACCAACACCGTATAGTGCAATGATATCTTACATTGCACAAATTCAAGATTAACCTACACTGAAAAAAATATTTAGTGGTTCTTTTACAAATTTTGCATCGTAAAAGAAAAACTTGTAAATTTTTCAAAAAAATTGTTAAGTTTAAACCTGCTTTGTAAGGGGTTTCATTGTAAATTTAACAAAGCAATTGTAAAACCAAACAAATTTTCAATTATAACTTCTATCTCTATATAATTTAGAATTTACAATGTAATTTCGTAATATCACGAAGTAAAATGAATAAAATTTAACATGTTTTTGTGTAAAAATAACAAAGTATTCATGTTAATAAACGCAGCAATCTTATATCATTTCAACATTTCTTTAGATTAAGCCAAAAAAAAAAAAACATTACATACTAAAACCTACACACGAATTTCCTTTACGTCAACAAAAATCTCATGTTCACTTTTTTGAATAACAAAAAATAAGTTCTGTGTGGCATGGTAGACTTCTTTAAATATATTATAATTGCGGTCATTTCTGATTTGTTGTATACTCTTAATATTTTAAATTTGTGAAGACGAGAGATACGAAATAGTGTAAGCCAGCCGGCTACCACGACTGATTTATGTATCGTTTTGAATTATGTGCAGCGAACGGGATTGGCCACTTGTTTCGTGCTATTATTATGCAAAGTTTATGTTACAAAATCGACCTCTACTTAAATTTGATCGTCCGGTAGTCGCTTTGTATAGAACATAGTATTCCGTATTGGCCGGTCTGAACCTTTCTACTGATATTGTTAGCTAT
Source organism: Tipula confusa (assembly GCA_963556175.1). Lineage (NCBI taxonomy): Eukaryota > Metazoa > Arthropoda > Insecta > Diptera > Tipulidae > Tipula > Tipula confusa. Next base: position 144,854,300 of record OY744476.1, read on the forward strand.
TGTCATTCGATTTCGACAATAAACTTACAGCGAGACATTTTTTAATAACATGAATAACGTCACCGGTTGTATATAGCGATGGTTATGATACTGGCTCATACCACGTCACAACCCGAAGTTCAAATCATGCCATTGGCCAAAAACTAATAAATATAATGTTACATCCGCCCTTCGATCGGCCGTTTCAATGTACGTGGTGAATAGGTGTACCTATTCACCACGTACATTGAAACGTGGTGAATAGGTGTACCTGAAATACTTTTTTTTTCTCTAACAATGATTGGTAAAAGTGGGAGAATCCAGTTTTAAAGTACGGGATTGGTTTTTTTATCATTGAATTATCGGCATTTAAAAAAAAAATAAACCATTGAAGTTTTGATCTGTAGCGGTAAGAATTATTCATATTTAAATAATTCAACACCGCACAACACTTTCACTTCAATTGACTTAGGCGACAATAAATATTATTGTAACTGTGCTATGCAACAAAATCATTCAATCTTAGTGACTACACTGCCACCTATATTCAGAATAATTATGTTTTGTGTCTCCACTCATCTTTCAACAACAAATCATAATTCCGTATTTTGTGCAGCGGACAAATGAAAGTCAAACAGGGTGACTCTTCATAATTGGTGCACATTCATATTGATATGCGTTTGGTCAATATGAAAATCAGAACAAAAAGCATCACCCGTTTTTCTATTGCGCTCGTTGGCTATGGCAATAAAAAAAACGGGACAATCAAGAATGTCGGTCTTGTGGGGTATAAGAGAATAAAATAGTTAGTCAGTAGAAGTTCGCGGGTGCGAAACGATTGGTGATTTCTTAAACAAAAATCTAAAATTTTAAATAATAACAATATTGTTAAGTTTAAATAGTGAATAAAAAAAAACATTATATAAATTAAATAAATTATAATATTGTAATTGGAAATAGTGAACAAAATAAACTTTATATAAATTAAACTTAGATAAAATAATCTTAGATAAATTAATCTTAGATTTGATAAATTAATCTTAGATTTAAATTCATTATAAATTTAATATGTCACGAAGATTCGTTTTATTAAATGTAGATGATTCCACGGTTGCCGCTTTTCTTTCAGAAAACCCGCAATTAAACCGCAAACCAACGGCGGGAGAGGTCATCGACTTCGTCGATGCCTTACCTCGGGATATGCGGCAGAAAATTTCTGCTGCGTTATCTCAACCGATCTTAGATCGGGAACGACGGACACAACAGATCATTCGATCTGTGGCGCCTACAGTACCGTTAAGGGGAAATCCTTCCAAAGGAACGATTCCCAAAACAAATAAAGCCCCGACTAAAGTCAGGTTAGATTCTCTACGAGATTTAGCCACGACAAGTCGTGGAACCGTTCCGAATCCAGTAAATATGGAGCCGGAAGTAATGGCCGCTAAAGTTGCATTGGAAGCAGCTAAAGCGGAAATTGTCAAATATCGTACCAACTTCTCAAGAATTGGTCACGATTTTGATTCGTTACGTTTCAAGGGACCTAAGGTCACACTTGAAATGATTGAAAATCTAACTCAGAACTTAAGTTCTGATGAAGATAAAAGAAGGGTAATAAAACGTGTTGTTCTATTATTCATCGATAACAATCAACACGTGCTGTGGAAATCACACCGTTTATTGTTTCCGCAAAGCAGCAGCAGTATAAACAAACCTGGTTAATCAAGGTCAATACCCATTTCAAAGAAACCGACTGATATCCAGTAATTAGCTTAACAAACTTAAATCTTAGATTTAAATTCATTATAAATTTAATATGTCACGAAGATTCGTTTTATTAAATGTAGATGATTCCACGGTTGCCGCTTTTCTTTCAGAAAACCCGCAATTAAACCGCAAACCAACGGCGGGAGAGGTCATCGACTTCGTCGATGCCTTACCTCGGGATATGCGGCAGAAAATTTCTGCTGCGTTATCTCAACCGATCTTAGATCGGGAACGACGGACACAACAGATCATTCGATCTGTGGCGCCTACAGTACCGTTAAGGGGAAATCCTTCCAAAGGAACGATTCCCAAAACAAATAAAGCCCCGACTAAAGTCAGGTTAGATTCTCTACGAGATTTAGCCACGACAAGTCGTGGAACCGTTCCGAATCCAGTAAATATGGAGCCGGAAGTAATGGCCGCTAAAGTTGCATTGGAAGCAGCTAAAGCGGAAATTGTCAAATATCGTACCAACTTCTCAAGAATTGGTCACGATTTTGATTCGTTACGTTTCAAGGGACCTAAGGTCACACTTGAAATGATTGAAAATCTAACTCAGAACTTAAGTTCTGATGAAGATAAAAGAAGGGTAATAAAACGTGTTGTTCTATTATTCATCGATAACAATCAACACGTGCTGTGGAAATCACACCGTTTATTGTTTCCGCAAAGCAGCAGCAGTATAAACAAACCTGGTTAATCAAGGTCAATACCCATTTCAAAGAAACCGACTGATATCCAGTAATTAGCTTAACAAACTTAAATCTTAGATTTAAATTCATTATAAATTTAATATGTCACGAAGATTCGTTTTATTAAATGTAGATGATTCCACGGTTGCCGCTTTTCTTTCAGAAAACCCGCAATTAAACCGCAAACCAACGGCGGGAGAGGTCATCGACTTCGTCGATGCCTTACCTCGGGATATGCGGCAGAAAATTTCTGCTGCGTTATCTCAACCGATCTTAGATCGGGAACGACGGACACAACAGATCATTCGATCTGTGGCGCCTACAGTACCGTTAAGGGGAAATCCTTCCAAAGGAACGATTCCCAAAACAAATAAAGCCCCGACTAAAGTCAGGTTAGATTATCTACGAGATTTAGCCACGACAAGTCGTGGAACCGTTCCGAATCCAGTAAATATGGAGCCGGAAGTAATGGCCGCTAAAGTTGCATTGGAAGCAGCTAAAGCGGAAATTGTCAAATATCGTACCAACTTCTCAAGAATTGGTCACGATTTTGATTCGTTACGTTTCAAGGGACCTAAGGTCACACTTGAAATGATTGAAAATCTAACTCAGAACTTAAGTTCTGATGAAGATAAAAGAAGGGTAATAAAACGTGTTGTTCTATTATTCATCGATAACAATCAACACGTGCTGTGGAAATCACACCGTTTATTGTTTCCGCAAAGCAGCAGCAGTATAAACAAACCTGGTTAATCAAGGTCAATACCCATTTCAAAGAAACCGACTGATATCCAGTAATTAGCTTAACAAACTTAAATCTTAGATTTAAATTCATTATAAATTTAATATGTCACGAAGATTCGTTTTATTAAATGTAGATGATTCCACGGTTGCCGCTTTTCTTTCAGAAAACCCGCAATTAAACCGCAAACCAACGGCGGGAGAGGTCATCGACTTCGTCGATGCCTTACCTCGGGATATGCGGCAGAAAATTTCTGCTGCGTTATCTCAACCGATCTTAGATCGGGAACGACGGACACAACAGATCATTCGATCTGTGGCGCCCACAGTACCGTTAAGGGGAAATCCTTCCAAAGGAACGATTCCCAAAACAAATAAAGCCCCGACTAAAGTCAGGTTAGATTCTCTACGAGATTTAGCCACGACAAGTCGTGGAACCGTTCCGAATCCAGTAAATATGGAGCCGGAAGTAATGGCCGCTAAAGTTGCATTGGAAGCAGCTAAAGCGGAAATTGTCAAATATCGTACCAACTTCTCAAGAATTGGTCACGATTTTGATTCGTTACGTTTCAAGGGACCTAAGGTCACACTTGAAATGATTGAAAATCTAACTCAGAACTTAAGTTCTGATGAAGATAAAAGAAGGGTAATAAAACGTGTTGTTCTATTATTCATCGATAACAATCAACACGTGCTGTGGAAATCACACCGTTTATTGTTTCCGCAAAGCAGCAGCAGTATAAACAAACCTGGTTAATCAAGGTCAATACCCATTTCAAAGAAACCGACTGATATCCAGTAATTAGCTTAACAAACTTAAATCTTAGATTTAAATTCATTATAAATTTAATATGTCACGAAGATTCGTTTTATTAAATGTAGATGATTCCACGGTTGCCGCTTTTCTTTCAGAAAACCCGCAATTAAACCGCAAACCAACGGCGGGAGAGGTCATCGACTTCGTCGATGCCTTACCTCGGGATATGCGGCAGAAAATTTCTGCTGCGTTATCTCAACCGATCTTAGATCGGGAACGACGGACACAACAGATCATTCGATCTGTGGCGCCTACAGTACCGTTAAGGGGAAATCCTTCCAAAGGAACGATTCCCAAAACAAATAAAGCCCCGACTAAAGTCAGGTTAGATTCTCTACGAGATTTAGCCACGACAAGTCGTGGAACCGTTCCGAATCCAGTAAATATGGAGCCGGAAGTAATGGCCGCTAAAGTTGCATTGGAAGCAGCTAAAGCGGAAATTGTCAAATATCGTACCAACTTCTCAAGAATTGGTCACGATTTTGATTCGTTACGTTTCAAGGGACCTAAGGTCACACTTGAAATGATTGAAAATCTAACTCAGAACTTAAGTTCTGATGAAGATAAAAGAAGGGTAATAAAACGTGTTGTTCTATTATTCATCGATAACAATCAACACGTGCTGTGGAAATCACACCGTTTATTGTTTCCGCAAAGCAGCAGCAGTATAAACAAACCTGGTTAATCAAGGTCAATACCCATTTCAAAGAAACCGACTGATATCCAGTAATTAGCTTAACAAACTTAAATCTTAGATTTAAATTCATTATAAATTTAATATGTCACGAAGATTCGTTTTATTAAATGTAGATGATTCCACGGTTGCCGCTTTTCTTTCAGAAAACCCGCAATTAAACCGCAAACCAACGGCGGGAGAGGTCATCGACTTCGTCGATGCCTTACCTCGGGATATGCGGCAGAAAATTTCTGCTGCGTTATCTCAACCGATCTTAGATCGGGAACGACGGACACAACAGATCATTCGATCTGTGGCGCCTACAGTACCGTTAAGGGGAAATCCTTCCAAAGGAACGATTCCCAAAACAAATAAAGCCCCGACTAAAGTCAGGTTAGATTCTCTACGAGATTTAGCCACGACAAGTCGTGGAACCGTTCCGAATCCAGTAAATATGGAGCCGGAAGTAATGGCCGCTAAAGTTGCATTGGAAGCAGCTAAAGCGGAAATTGTCAAATATCGTACCAACTTCTCAAGAATTGGTCACGATTTTGATTCGTTACGTTTCAAGGGACCTAAGGTCACACTTGAAATGATTGAAAATCTAACTCAGAACTTAAGTTCTGATGAAGATAAAAGAAGGGCCTTGGCATTAATGCCAGGTTATAGGGCGGCTATTCTCGCATTAGAGAATGCCAACCAAAATCATGCTCGCATCCGAGAGGAAACGAGTAAACGTTTAACATTGTTAATCGAAAATCGCCCCGCTTCCAGTGGAAACGGTTAGGATGGTTGTTGAACACTACACCGCGTGCGTTGGAAAATATAACGTTCATTAATGCTGTAAGGCAGTTGCTCAACATATTTACGGTGTTCATTCAAGGTCATCAGCATTCAATTAACATTCTGTGGTCAACTGTAATCCAAAGTTAAATCAATAGTCGTCGATATAATTGAGTAACCATCGCTGGTTATTACTTGAGGTCAGTAGCTTGGGTCAACAGTTAATGCAATTCTAATACCTGACATCATCGAGCAACAACTATAATCATCGCCTGTGTCGCAGTCATCTTGTAAGTTTAAATACAGATAATCGTAATTTTATTTCAGTTAGACTTTAAGTATTATTAAAACTACTGTCTTTGTTATATTAGAATGAGAAATCAATAAGTTCTCAAATTGAATTTTCATATTGCAAATTATCGTTAAAATCATTTCGGGGAATTCTTGTAGTCGTGACGTTCGATTGAAACGAGCTGCTTAGGCCGTTTCATTTTTGTTATTTTTGTAAGTTTTGTGGTGGTACTAAATACATTTTTTTTATTATTATTTTTAAATGCAATAAAACAATAAAATGAATTGATGAAATTTAAATTTAAAAAGAATTTTAAGGTTTTACCAAGAAAAAAAAAATAAAATAAAACAATAAAATGATTGAGTGAAATTTAAATTTAAAAAAAATTTTAAGGGTTTACCAAAAAAAAAAAAAAAAAAAATAAAAAAAAAAAAAAAAAAAATAAAAGAAACAACAATAGAGTAATAAAACCATTAAAGGACAGTTTTTCATGAGCAATAGTATCATAAAACAATAAAAATTATAATACCATTTAAATATTATGTATCACAACAACCTATTATGTATATAATATCAAAATATCTATCTATATAAATATATACATATAGGTGTTTCTATAGCTTAGATATATAGTTTTAGTATTTAGCATTTAGGAATAATTTAAAAAAAAAAAAAAAAAAATGTGAATTTTGATTGGCTAGGATGAGGGCGAGAGAGATAGAGGATAAAGATTGATGAACTTGGAAAGAAAGAAAAAATGGGACGATCCGCGAGGAGCGAAAATGAAAGATGGGGAGTTCAAGAAAACGTTTTAACGAGAGCAGTCGATACGAGAAAGGATTGTGGTAAATGTTTTTTTGTTAAATGTGTTTGATAAAAAAAAAAAAAAACAATTAAAGATTAAATAAAACAAGAAATAAAATAAAGTTTTAATGAGTAAAGGTGAATAACTAACTAGATACCGTGGGATAACTAGGACCCAACCAAACAATATATATCCACACAAATTACAAATTAAACAGTTATAAATTTACGGTGATCAATAACAGGATGAATTAAACAAACCGCAGCAATACGCGCACTTCCTCGCTACGCATCATTGTCCATCAGCAAGCTATATAATAGGGACATATAGATATAATTTAGTATTATGTAAGTTATAGTTATTTAAGCTTTATTTCTTTGATATGTTTTTTTATATATATTATTTTTTTTAAGTGTTAATATTAAGAAAAAAAAAAACCAAAGGCCAAATTACCTCTTTAAAATAGAGTGGTAGTATGTGTATGTATTATATTGATATGTTTTAAGTTTTTTTCTATTTTTTTTTTAAACTGACTTTTATTCATGTTAAATTTGTTGTGCTTCAATTTTGTTTTTATTCAGAATAAATAAGAAAACAATTATATTTTTTTTGTGTTTGTTAAATTTTCATCTCCGATTGGTAATTCTACCACGACCCCGCTGAGTTCTTAGCCGGACGAAAAATATCACATAAGCCAGGTTACGAGAAAAAAGTTTTAATTAGATTTTCCCCCTTGTTAAAACATAAATTTCGTAACACGATTTTCAAACAGTTGTTGATAAACCGTTTACTTAGAATAAATTTAATTTTCGTGAACGTACAGATCATTTAATTTCAAAAATGTCAGATACCGAAACCCAATTTGAGGATAAAAAGTCTAAATCAAAGGAATCGTTAAAAAGACAAAGAAGTGCTTTTAAAGGGCAATTAACTCAATTTCGAAATAAGCTTCCCAATATTGAAACTATTGGATCAATTGAATCAAATTTACGAAGACTTCAAATCATGTACGATAAATATCAAAATGTTCAATTGAAACTCGAAATGCTAGATGATTCCACTTTAGCTGATCGGGCACTTTTCGAAGAAGACTACGAGTACGTAGAGAGTAATCTATTGGATAAACTTTACAATTTAAAGCGACTAGAAAATATAACAAAAGAACCAGTTGTATTTGAATCGTCAGCAAATAGCACACAAATTGAGCAAGCTATTCCCTCCATGTCCGTTAAACTGCCAGAATTGAAATTACCAACTTTTAGTGGTGCTGAAAGTGAGTGGTTATCATTTAAGGATGTATTTGTAGATATTATTCATCGGAAAACTAATATAGAAAATACTGTAAAATTTGTTTATTTAAAAACGCATCTTCGCTCTGGTAACGCGTTCAGTTTAATTGAAAGTCTTCCAGTCACATCGGACAACTATGCAATCGCGTGGAAAACTCTTTGCGATAGGTATGACAATGCTCTCATTATTCAAAAGGCTCATATGAGAGACATTTATAATATTAAATCACCAGTCGAAAATTCGTCAAACTCATTGCAATTTTTCATTGATCAGTCGGTAAAAAACTACACTGCTCTTAAATCATTTCATGTACAGGTTGACACATGGGATCTAATGTTAATACACCATTTAACGGAAAAATTGGACACTTCTTCAAAAATTCATATTATAAAAAATTCAGATCCTAAACAATTAATGAACTTTGAAAAATTTATTATATTACTTCGGAATCGGGTTCGTGTCTTAGAAGTTATCAAAGGAACAACTTCATCGTCGAAAATTGCGAATGATAACAAACGATATCACTCTTCTAAAAATAAATCTTCCTCGCTGGTTTCAAATTCACCACAATGTCTATATTGTCGAGGATCACATTTAATACCGAATTGTCCCGAATTTAGGGATTCAAAAATTACACCACAGATGCGTTTCCAGTTTATCCGGAATCATAGATTATGTACAAATTGTTTGAAAGGTAATCATACAGTCGCTAATTGCGATGAACCAAGTTGCAATATATGCGAGCAAAAACATAATTCACTTATGCACTTTGGTAAAACGTCTTATTTTAAGGGCGTTAGGCAAATTCCAAACAATGTTGCTACTAGTGTAGAAAAACCAGTAACTCGGTGGAAAACTCGAAACGATGCATCGTCAACTCCTTCGCAAATAAGTGGTATATCTTCATATAGACTCGATCAAAATACAATAAATCGACCTTCTTGTTTATTAGGAATAAGTCAAATATTAATCGGAACAGCTCTAGTCAATGTTATGTCGGATTCTAATAAGCAATTAGTATGCAGAGCAATGTTGGATAGTGGCTCACACTTAAACTTCATTACAAAAGCCATGGTCAACCTAATGAAAATCCAGCCACAAAGAACTAATACAATTTCTGGTATTGGTGGCAAAGAAATTGAAATTAAAACCAAGGTATCACTAACTATTTCGTCTCTAGTGTCGGATTTTTCAATTTCGTTAGATTTTCCTAATATAACAAGTTATCTTCCAACAACTACTGTTAATATTGATTTTAATTTGATTCCCGCTAATATAAAACTAGCTGACCCGTATTTTAATGTTCCTAATGCAATTGATATGTTGATTGGGGCAGAAATTTATAACGAATTGTTTTCAGGTGGAACTTCCATTACTCTATTTAAAAACCTTCCTCCATTATATTCGAGCGTGTTTGGATATGTAATTAGTGGGAAAGCTATGTGTAATAATGTCGTACAACCACAATCGTCGACAGCTTTATGTACCTTCGAAACTCTTCATAATAACATAAAGCGGTTTTGGGAGCTAGAGACTATTTCAGTTGAAAATAACTATTCTTTAGATGAGAAATATTGTGAAAAGCACTACAATCAAACTCATACTCGGTTACGTTCGGGCCGATACTCTGTAGATCTGCCTTTGAATGATAATATACATCAGCTTGGGTTTTCAAATTCTTCGTCCCTAATGCAATTTTATGCTATTGAAAAAAGATTAATGCGCCAACCAGATATTTATATTCTCATGGCCGAGTATTTGTCCTTAGGGCATATGAAACTAGTTCAGAATCTAAGTGATATTAATAATTCTTATAGCAAAACATTTTACTTACCTCATCATTTCGTGTGTAAGAATACCAGCACCACTACTAAATTACGGGTAGTTTTTAATGGATCTTCGAAGTCATCATCAAAATTGTCATTGAATGATTGTTTATATAAGGGACCTACTGTGCAACAAGATTTGTTGTCTATCATTTTAAGGTTTAGGAAACACGTAGTAGCTTTCACCGCAGACATTGCAAAGATGTACCGGCAAATCCGTATTGATCATAATCATCAGGATTTACAACGGATTTGGTGGAGAAATGATCCGTCAGAAAGCGTTAAATGCTACAACTTATGTACCGTGACGTATGGAACTAAAAGCGCTCCTTTCCTCGCCACGCGTACTTTACAACAATTGGCATCAGACGAAAATATGTCGTTTCCTGTAGCATCCAAAATTTTAAGCTCAGATTTTTATGTTGATGACTGTTTGACAGGGTCTGACTCAGTTGAAACTGCGTTAAACATAAAATCGGAGTTAATTCAACTATTGGAAAAGGGTGGATTCCATTTACGTAAATTTGCTTCGAATATATCTATGCTTTCGTCACATTCCGATTCTCCGTCAAATGTATCTCTAGTACTCGGTCTATCGTGGAACACATTAAATGATGAATTTGAAATGAATTTCTCCAAATTTACGTTAAGTTCTTCTTGCACTAAGAGAAATGTATTATCCGAAATCTGTCAATTATTCGATCCATTAGGCCTGTGTTCGCCTATGATTTTAATTGCAAAAATCATTATGCAAAAGATTTGGTCATTTGGTAATCTAGATTGGGATGATCAAATCCCACAACAAATTAGAGATGAATGGTCCGAGTTCAAAATGCAATTAATTAAATTAAATAAAATAACATTTCCTCGATGCATTTTAGTACCAAATGCAACGTTGATACAACTTCATGGGTTCTCAGACGCCTCTGAGAAAGGTTACGGTTGTGTGATTTATCTGAGGGTCACAGATAGTAAAAATGAAAATTTTGTGAAGTTGATTTGTTCAAAATGTAGGGTGGCTCCTCTTAAAAAACAAACGATTCCTCGTCTTGAGCTGTGTGGGGCATTATTGCTCGCTCAAACTTTAAACAAACTAATCCAGAGTCTTGATGTGCAGTATCAAGCGACATATCTGTGGTCAGACTCAGAAATAACTCTGCTTCGGATTAAATCGGATTCTTCGAAATATGCTACATTCGTAGCCAACCGAATAAGTCAAATACAGGAACTAACGCCAGTTCAAAGTTGGTGTTATGTGCCGACAGCTCATAATCCTGCTGATTTGGTGGCACGAGGTTTAATGCCAAGTAAGTTCTTGGAGTTTGACTTATGGTGGTCAGGTCCTTCATTTCTTAAAGAAAATTCGTCCAATTGGCCAAAGAACTCAAATTCAAAATTAAGCTCTGAACTTTTAAGCTTAGATATTAATCAAACTGTTTCAATTGCTGCGTGTAAGTTGTCGTCACCTTGGGATTTATTTTTTCGTTACTCATCTTTTTTGAGGCTTAATCGAGTAACAGGCTACATTCTTCGTTTCATTTATAATGTTAAAGCTAAAAATGGAGTTAAGAAATCAGGTGAACTAACGTCTACTGAACTAAAAACTTCGTTAAATTGTCTAATAAAAATAGTTCAGCTATCTGAATATTTTAGTGATATTATCCAGTATATGAAAAAACATTCTGACATTCCAAATTATAGCAAGTTAAAAACATTATCACCCTTTCTTGATGAAATTGGAATCATTCGTGTCGGTGGTCGACTATCTAAGTCCAATCTTCCCTATGACAGTAAACATCCAGCTATATTGCCTGCTAAACACATTTTTACTAAACTTTTAGTTCGATATGAACATCAACGTTTATTACATAGTGGACCACAAACACTATTGTACAATATGAGAGTACAATACTGGATCATTGGTGGTCGAAATTTGTGCAGACAAGTTGTCAACGAATGTATTCCATGTTTTCGGAGTAAACCAAGACTGGCACATCAAATAATGGGAGACTTACCTGTAGACCGAGTTAAACAGTCTAGACCATTTTCCGTAGTCGGCATAGATTTTTGCGGACCCTTCTTCGCGAAGCCTAGTGCACGATCTAAAACTAAAAGTAAAATCTATGTCTGTTTATTTATATGCTTCGTTGTTAAGGCTATCCACATGGAAATTGTTATGTCTTTATCGTCAGAATCATTTTTAGCTTGCCTTCGCAGATTTATATCCCGGCGAGGATATTGTACAAGAATTTATTCGGACAATGCCACAAATTTTATAGGTTGTCGATCTGAATTGCGCGATCTAAGGGAGTTATTCTTGTCAGAAAAATTTCAAAGTGACACTAAGATATTTTGTGCCAGTAATCAAATCGAGTGGTTAACTATTCCCGCACGATCTCCACATTTCGGAGGATTATGGGAATCCGGAATAAAAAATTCTAAATGGCATATGAAACGTGTTGTTGGAGTACGCTCTTTATCTTTAGAGGAATACCACACTTTAATATGCCAAGTTGAAGCTTGCCTGAATTCGAGGCCTTTAACTGCAATGTCGAATAATCCAAACGATTACTCTGCTCTTTCTCCAGGACATTTCCTGATTGGTTCCCCACTGTTGGCGTTACCAGAACCATCGTTATTAAATTTAAATATAAACAAGTTATCTCGATATCAAGTTATCCAGATGATGTTCCAGGATTTTTGGAGGCGCTGGCACATCGAGTATTTAAATGAACTGCAGAATAAGTACAAATGGCAAAAAGCTTCGAACTGTAACTTTAAAATTGGCATGTTGGTTATTTTAATTGAAGACAATGTTCCCCCTATAAATTGGATTTTTGGTAGGATAATTGAGACGCATCCAGGCTCCGACGGCCGCATTAGAGTCGTAACTATTAAAACAGTTAAATCTATTCTTAAGCGATCGGTCACTAAAATTTGTGTACTACCATTAGAGTCAGATCCTGTAAATTAAGTATATTCACGCTTGAGTTTGTCAGCTTGAAGATTCAATTTGATAACCATTTATAAGGAAATTGGATTATAAATAATTAAAATAAATAAATAAAATTAATTATGTATTTAAATAAAATAAATTATTTCTGATTAATGTTTTATATAATTTATATTTTGAATTAGTATTTCAAGGGCGCGGGTATGTTTACGCATTATATAATCAAGTTATTATCTTAAAAGTATATACATTAAAATATAATTGCTTTATATAAATTCATTTATGTATGTGTGTGTGTGTAAAATATTATATTATTATTACTTATGTATTGCTTATATACTAATTTTAGTATATATCGCTTTGGTATATATTATATATCTTTATATAAATTCATTTATGTATATGAGTGTATACAATATTATATTATTATCGCCATATGTATTGTTTATATATAAGTTTATATACTTTCTAGACTAATTGTTAAAAAATAAAAATTATACTGGACTTGCCTTTTTAATTTTGAAACAAAATCATCTTTGTGAAAATAAAAATAATATTTTTAAATTCTTCGAGTTTTTACTTAAATGGAATAATTGTAAATAGAATTCAATCATACTCTTACAATTATTACCACATTAAATAAATTTGTAATTTTCTTAATATACGCCGTGGTTACAAATATAATGGTAAAGTGGGTTGTAATACTATGTAACCTTTACGATTTATTGTTTGTTATAATCAAAAATCCTTTGTAACTTTTACCAATATTTTTGTTATAAACTATAGAAAATGTAAATGTGTAACGCTTACCTTGTGGCGCCCGCGTTACAAGCGTACACGAGGGTGTTGCCCTCTAAATTTATTAATTTTACGCATTATTTTTATATTTTTTTTTCTGTATGTGTTTGTATGCCCACTCACTCCTTCTACTCTCTTTGCTTGCAAATTGAGTAACGGGATGTGGGTGGGTATATAAACACGTACATTTTCACGTGCGGGAGAGTCGGTAGGGAAAAATTGAAGATTGATAATGTATATGGTGATGATAAATAAAAAATAAAAAAAAAAAAATTTTTTAAAATTAAAAAGTTTGCAAAAATTAAATTCGTGAGTCTATAAAGTAAAATTGATTGTTTTTGAAAATGTTAGCAGTCATTTAAATAAGTAAAATTATTGAAGAAAAGAAACTATGAAAGTAATGAAAATTAAAGTGAATGGATGAAGTTAAATGGCTACATGATATACTTGATTGTAAAATTATTTAATGTGTAAGAAACTATAATATTGTTATATTAATTGAAAATCAATAAAATAGTGTTAATATTAAGAAAAATAACTAAAAATAAAAATATCTGTGTATAAATTAAAACTATATAAATCAAACAATAAATTCAACGTGGTGAAAAAAAAAAAAAAAAAAATTAAAAAAAAAAAATATATAAACCTTACGCGTTATGTGCAGAAATATTCTTAAGGAAAGATATAAGTATATTCTGGCTTAAAATAAAAAAAAAATGTTTAAATACTTTCTGACAGAAAGTATCAACAATTTATTCATGTATGACAAAATGTTCCTTCCAAGTTAAAACGTTACTCATAATAATCAAAAGAACAATAATAAGTTCAACACTAATATAATAGTTCCAGAAATTTCTATAAAAAAAAAAAAAAATCATAAACCTAATTCGACATCATAATAATAACTGTAATACGAAAAGATATTATACGTCTGATCAGCATCATATCAACACAACAACAACTACAACAACTACTACTCAACGCAAAGCATTTCGTTTTTTTTAATATTAAGGTTTATGTTGGTGACGGGGTGGTGGTAAGTTAGCATTTAGTTTTTTTCTTTTAGTTAAGTTTGTTTTTTTTTAAATTTTTAAGTTAAGGTTAATTAAGTTTTTTTTGAAATTTGTGGTTCATTGAACTTTGTAATCCATTCTTGATTGAAGTTTTAAATTTCTTATTTTTTTTTTTTTCATTAAATTTTAAAGTTTTTTTCTAATGTTTAACTAAATTTTTATCTATTTGATGATGTGATGTTTTCGACGGTTCGGTCTCATGCGTGTGGGGGGCGCATGATGGCCGAAGGGTGAGTATATCCCCTTTCCCTTCCTTTTCCTTTCCCGCGGTTATCAAGCTTCGGACTACGCTTGGCAAATCCCACGCCCATCCCTGAGTTTAGCCGGCTCAAACACCGCAGCCAAGCCTCTGGTTCGAAGATTTCTGTTAACGCTATAGGGGTGCGGATCCCAATGGTGTCGTTTTTATGACACTATAGGGGGACTCGCACCTTGATCCGTTACAAATGTTACAAAGCATTGTTTGTAAAGATATTCTTAACGTGTTGTGGCAGTGTTCACTATTGTTTCATTGTGCTTAGAACTACCGTGTGGATTGTCTCGCCGTAGTAAATAAATGTGTCCTGTAGTGAAAAAAATTACGACGAACAAGTGAATTTTTTTTTAATTAACATAAATGTTTTTTTCAGCAATATTATTTAAAAACATAAAAGGTTAGTTAGTAAACAAAAATATTAAATAATTTATAATTTTTAAAATAAATTGTGATTGTTCTTAAAATGTATTACTATAAACGGTATTTTTAATTTTTTTCATTGGGCCTCGTGTGTTTTTCAAAATTGTTAGTTGTAACAAAAATGATTTAAATAATAATATTATGCAGTAATTACGGTAAACCGATATTTATTAATTTAAAATAATAAAAAATATTATATAAGTACATAAATTGTACGCACTGTGATAACGGTAATAGTTTTTAAAGTATGTTGCGATCGGGTCGTTGTTCGATTAGGCTGAGAGAAAAACAAAATAAAAATGTTTCGGTGTCGGGTTTGTTTGGGTGATTTGATAGTGAATATGTAAATTGTGAATATGTAAATTAGTGATTATATGGTCGGGATTGGGTGTAACAAAATATGTAACATGCAGTGACTATAGGGACTATGATGAATTTATAAACAGCGTTGTAGTTTTGTGGTACAAACACGTTATTTTAATTAAAGATACGTACATCACATGGAAGCGAATGATTATAGTGTATAATAAAAAGCAACATAAAAAAATGATGATTCCTGTGACATACACCTGAAACCTGATTTAATCTAAATAAAATGAACAAAATAAAAATTATGAAAATGCATGTGTGTATGATTGGTATTTCGGCGATATTCGGTACAAGTTGTTGCAATTTAAAAAAAAAAAAATTTGTGGAGTTATAGTTAAAAATAGAAAAAAAATGAAAAATGATGGGATAGAGGATTAGAAGTTTGACTGTGGAAGAGGGTGGTCGCCAAAAATAAATACAAATTAAAAAGTATAAATAAAATACGGTGACCCAACGAAAACAAAGTTAAAAAATATATATTTCTATATATACATATATATCTTCCATATATAGCTACAGTGAAATTGTATATACATTGGAAATTGTATCGACATTGAAAAAATATACATATATACATAATATACATATCAGATATACAAAAAAATTTAATACACATCAGAAGACCAACAACGGGTGGCGAGATTGGAGTTGTAGTACGGTTAATTAAATAACAGCACGACGTTGGGCGAGCTAATGCAATTGTGGTCAACATCCGGGCAACGTTACCAGTTGATTCAGGCAACCACGGCTGATTGTGATAATCAAGATATCGTATAAGTTAATACCTGTAGTGAAAGCTAAAGTGAAGTGTGGCGGGGATCCCAGTATTGACCGGAACACAAGAGGGACGTATATACACCAATTTTTCCAATTACGGGCGGCAGTGTGATCTTCAATTTTGTTTATTATAACCCCAGTTATAATTATTTAAATTTTAACAGATTGTTCATAATCGAATTTACAACCGAGTATATATCTTCCGGTGGGGTTTTTTTTTCTATGTTTATATTTTTTTTTAGATTTAATGACTGGGAATTGCCGAGCTCGTCGACCTCATCATTAGTGATTTACAACGTAATGACGCGAAATTTGAATGTGAAAGATTTGTTTGAGTAAGAAAAAAATACCCAAAAGAAAAACCAAATTATATTTTCTTTTGCGATATTATTATTATTGTTATTCTTTTAGTTAGATTCAAATATAAAATGTACGGGGTTATAATTGTGAAACAAATGAAAATGTGTCTTTAAATTTAACAAGATTCAGGAGATGCTAACGTAGCAATGTGTGCGTGAGATATAAATTGTATGTTCTAATTAGTATGATTTTTTGTATGTGCTAATTAGCCGTGTAGTAAGCAGCAAACTAGGTCCTTAAGGGCACCACCAACAACTTCACACCCCAGACTGAGCGTAAGCTAGACAAAATGCTTTAGGATGAATCTGCTAACGGCGTGGCCCGAAGACCGCGTTTGTTACAAGTATTTAGATAATATTACCTAGTGTTTAGATAATTTTTATTCCTACCTAATTTGTTAAAATGCATAAAATCATTTTAAACTTTATTTTAAAAGTATTTTATATCGAGATTTTTATTTTTATTTATTTTTATTAATCGATTTTTATTCAGAGGGTAGAATGTGTATTAACCAATTGAAAATAATTTTATAATTAATCAGAATAAAAGCGGCACTTTACTTTCGCATTCAAACAATTCTAGATTTTAAATTATTAGTTCCTTGATTTCAACTTTCATTTTTATTCAATATTTATTTTAAGATCGAAAAGAATTTGATTATACTTAATTACAGTTACAGAAAATGTTAAATTTTTGTTTAACAATATTAAATTAGGTAATCGAATATTGTATGAATATTATTTGGAGCAGCTAAAGAAGCAATACCAAAAATCAATTGATTCTGTAAGTAAATACATATTACATATAAATGATACATATATCTATTACAACATAAATAAATACATTTAGCCACGACCAAACCATTTTTAATATTTTTAACGATTGACCAATATTAACCCTCCCAATTATGCCAGAGTTGGTACTATAAATTGTTTTTAGGAATTAGAATATACTTACGATTTTTTATAATTTTTTCACAGATTGATATTGATGTTGCCTCTATTTATCCGGAAAGTAAAACATTGTATTCAAAATGCGATTTCTTTATAACACATATTAAAATACATATAAGGCATATTAAAAAGGTCTGTAAAGCAACCAGAACATTTAGCCGAGCTATCAAAACTGTTACATAATAAACACGATATAAATGCAGGTAAATTATTGATGCTTATTTAAATTTTTACGTTATTCATCTTTGTACCTTTTTAAAAATACTTATTAAGATGTGGTTTTAATTTAACAAACGTTTTTTTTATTTTCTAATTACAGATACATACAATATACAAATTGTAAACTTATTTTCTTGCATAATACCACCATCCGTCAAAAACACATCAAAATCGAATAATGTTAGCTACGCAAAATCTACAATTAAGGATAGCCAAATATTATTTGTACATCAAATATAGTCTGTACATGAGCATTAAAACTAAAACTAAAAAAAATTTAAAATTGCAACCCTTGTTATAGGGATTGGAGAAAGCATGGATATGCAACAATTCATTATTGTTATTGATGACCACAAGTTTTTTAGAGTCTTTGAATAAAATATTTAAGATATGCTAAGTTTTCCAGTTAGAATACTCTAAACCAAGCTACAATGTTTGGTTATTTTTACAACAATATTTTTATTCTAACCATATAAAATTTAATGAAAAAGTGCCCAACATGATAACTTTAATTAATGATTTGAATAACAATCAGCTAAAATTAAATTAATAAATATTAACTAAATGAACGTAAACAATAAAATTAATTTTTTTTTAATTTTCCTAAGCATACAAATTCTGAGGTTTTTTTTTAATTTCTTGTTTTATATAACTGTTTTAAATTTGAATTTTCATATATATTACATTTAAAAATTTGCACTGAAATACATATTTAAATTTTAAATAAAAACAAAAATAAAATATTTTTTGGTGTTGTTAGTTTGTTATCAGCATTTTTAGATAGTATTTCTCTGGGACATTTTCCGTGTAGCGATATTTTTAATACAGCCATATTTATTTCGCTCCGTAAAGTTTTTAATGTACAATATTTCGTTATTTCGCCTCTTATTATATATATATATATATATATATATATATATATATATATATATATATATATATATATGTGTGTGTATATATATATATATATATATATATATATATATATACATATATATATATATATATATATATATATATATATATATATATATATATATATATATAAATATATAAATATATAAATATATAAATATATAAATATATATATATATATATATATATATATATATATATATATATATATATATATATATATATATATATATATATATATATATATATAAAGAAATTTCGTAAATAAAACAAAAATATCTGCTACTACAAGTTTTTATAAAAACTTTCGGTAATAGAACAAAAAAATGTAGTTAATATAGTAATTAGTTCGTAGATTCTACGAAAAGATTAGTAAATATGTAAAGTCCTATGGCAAGTAGGGCGTTGCAAGTCTACTGACAAGCATGACCTTTTGGCGAGAGAAAGATGAAACTGGATAATTAAAATGTTTGCTTTTAATTTTTTTTTTTTCGGAATTTCACCCGTTAATCTGTTTTTTTTTTTGTTTGGGTGGGGGAATAATCAGTGGCTATAAAAAAAAAATTTTAAAGAGAAAAAAAAATATAAAAAGTTAACTAGTTAAACTGTCGAGAGTAATATTGGAATTATTGGTGATAAGACCACAAAGAAAATGAATTTAAACGAAATGTGTCAAGTAATTAAATAAAAATTATAAATATGAAATTAATTTTAAGTTTGTAAGTGCTAGACAATTATTTGAAATGAAAAGTTGAAAAAAATTTAAATTAAGAATTTTGCCATAGGTACATGTGAAAAAAAAATGTATAACAATAAATTTTAAGTCATCGAAAAATGAATGATATGCCATAGTGTTATTATCATTAAGTTATTCATACCATGTGGACATTTATTACTTTAATAAATAAATTTAAAAAAAAAATTTTTAAATAAAATTGTTGCATAATATAAGAACAAAGTAATAAATTACAAGTTAATAAATCTACAACTTTTATACTCAAAAAGTGATCTAAATTATTCTTTAAATATACAATTGAATTAAAATTAAAAATAGTTCATTGTTTAACGTGCGTTTGCATCAAAAACAAACCTTTCAAAAGTGCATAAAACTCATCTCAACGTCAGTCAAACAACGTCATCAATCAACAACAACAACAGGAGAAAACATAAAATCTGTCATATTTTTAAAATCTATGTTTGTGGATGTAAGTGTATACATGTTTGTGACATGTAAGTGTATAATATCATTAAGCATTTTTATAGTATAGTCAGGATTAATTAAGTATATTTTTTTTCTCTATTATTAATTAAGATAGATAAGATTTTTTTTTTTTTTATTTCTTAGTTACGGTGGCAGGATATTAAATTATTTTTTTTTCTCTTAAAACTTTTTTCCGTGAAATAAATTTTTGTATGAAACATTATTTATTGGGTTTTCTCTCTCTCTCGCCAATCATATTGTCATTTTGTGTTAAACTTTTTGATATAATGAACGATATGATGAACGGTTAAAATCATCGGTAAGGATGGGTTGGTAAGTTGGGACACCTCGTGTAAGGTAAGTTGGTCCATGCCTTGACATCTTTCTCTCTTTCTCTCTTTCCCTCTCTCCTGTACTTTCCTCTCCCTTATGGTCTAGCAAGCTTCATTCTATCTTCGGCAACCCCACTCCCAAGCTCCTGAGTTCTAGCCAACAGACTATGATCACGCCGAAGCTCTGGATTGAAGAAACCAAAATTCAGTAACGGATGGCAGAGTTTTTTTTATATATAGTGAACCTGCCTAACAAACCTTGATCCGTTACAAATACAACAATGTCAACCGATAATCCCACTTAACATATTTGGAAATATTACAAATAGATTTGTTGTATTTAGTAATTAACTTTGAAAATATAACTAGTTACTTCGTAAATTCAAAAAAAAAAGATTTGGAAATATAACAATAATTTGTGTCTAGTCTTTTCTGACTGCCTTTGTTAATGCTACAATTATTTGTGTAAACTTTACGAAAAAGGTTTTGCAAATTTTACAAATAAGATTCGTACAAATACATTTTGATTTTACATCCTTTTTTGTGATTATTACAATGCTTTTTGTAATTTTACAATTGTTTACGTAGTTTTACGAAATCCTAGTCCAATTTACAAAACTGTTGATGCGTTGACTGAAAACGAACAAACTGTTGATGCGTTGACTGAAAACGAACAATTTTTTTTGTAAAGTTTACCGCTAACAACATGTTAGCGGTAATACGACACTATCTCACATTCTTTAGAAAATTCATAAGAAACATGCCATACTGCATAATTAACAAAGATTTTGTGCTAACTTGAATTATAATGTTTTCATTGGCTTGCATGGGAAAATAAATGTAATTTAACCCATTTTATGTTTTAAGGAAATGCTCTAGTTGATAAGTTAAAATAAATTTGTAAAATCAGTTATAAATTAGTAGCGGAATAAAAAGGTATGCTTTTAAACCAAAAATTGTTTTTTTTTACCTTGCTGCGCACCAACTCACTTAACTTATATATAATAATAAATAGATATACCGACAACTTGTTGATAAGGGGAGAATGTAGTTGATGGAGTGGACGAAGAAAAAATACGGGTGTTGATGGTTTTTCTGTTTCTTTTTGGTTTGGTACACAACAAGAGATGGTCGACGAAGAGAGAATAATTGATATCGTTGTATTGGATAGTAAAAAAAGCCATTATTACATATACCATTATTAGTACTAGCCAAGAGATTTATTGGTATACTAGTACAAGAAACTCTAAATCATTATTGGGTTGTAGCACTAAAGTAACATCAGTGTGGTAAAACAACACATGATTACGGTGCATGTAATAAAGACAGGAAATGAGAGAAATACTAAAGTTGGGTAGATTAGACCCGGAAACGTAAAGAACAACTAATCGAAGGGAAAACGCGACGCACAATACTTTGTGTATAGTTAGCGGAAGTAGGATAACGCGACATTGTTTATAGTTAGCGGAACCAGGAAAAGTCTTGCTAATCTACCGACGATCCGGAAAAGAATATTCAACGGCTCAACAGATTGCTGAAGACCGAACGAAAGCGTATTGCTGGCGAGATACCGGTGACGGATTTAATTAAAGTTAAGTAACCAGTTGTAATGCGTGCCGCGGGGTACGCTTTGCAAAGTGTTCCCACATCTTGTGTTTTTTTCTTCTTATACATGTATTGGTTCATTTAATTTATGTTTGTATACCCGCTCATTTCTCTTACTCTTTTTGTTTACAAATTGTGTAACGGGACTTGAGTTGGTATATAAATGCGCACACTTCCATGCGGGGGGAGAGAGAAGATAATTATTGAGTCAGCCAGTTAACAATTATGAATGCACTAGATCAGACGCATACAATTTGTTACCATATAATTTTGGAAAAATAAAAATCTAGGTGCCGACTTAGTGAAATCTTAATATAATATTCTTAGTGTATAGTATCCAATATTTAGTGCACAATTAGTAAAATCAAATTGGTTATTCGAGATTTTAGTGTATATGCTAAAATTTTATTTGTTTCATGATAACATGCGACACATCTCTTAACTGGAACAACCGTTTGTTATTTAAATATCGAATTGATAAAGAAATACCTCGAAAGTAAAAAAAAAGAAACCAAAGAAAGGAAAAAAAATAAAAGAAATATAAACAGTGATTTAACGGCGCAAGCCCAGTGCTTATATTTATATGTATGAAAATTTTGTAATGTTCACACCTCAAACCAACACTCAAAATGTATCATATTTGATTCTATTTTGAAATACATTATATTAATCAACACCAATTCATTAACGGTGCTCCATAACAACAATTAAAATTAACAACGAATTCACGATATCAACTAGTTGTTACTTTAGCCGTTTAACAATAATTAATTGTCCCGGTAATCGCATAACCGGCCCAATTAAATCAACAACATCACTAACAACGCAACGAATTTGTTTTTTTTTATAATTGAGAAGCCCATGATGGTGTTGGGGTAGTTGTAAGTTTTTGTTTATATTGTAACGAGCGACTTGTTGTGCTCGTTCCCTTGTGTCAAACTTATTTATATGTGTCCATCACTGATTTTTTGTTTGTTTAAATTATTTTAAAATTTATTTATTTGTGTGTTGTATACCTGCTCATTGCCCCTACATTGTTTGTTTACAAAATAAGTAACGGGTAATGAGTAGGTGTATAAAGGCGAGGTTTAGGTCAGTCGGATGGATTTTTTGAGAAGCAAACAAAACAAATAAAATTAAATAAATAAAACTTTGTGTCAGATTGTGAAAGCAAAATAAAAAAAATTTAATATTAGGAAAAAATTATATAAATTTTTATACTTAAAATTATTATTAAAATGAAGTAAATTTATTAAAGAAAAGTTAAGAAAGAAAGAAGTAAAGAAAAGTTGCGTGAATTACGTTTTTGTAGTTGTGGTGTTTTTAAAAAAAAAGAAATCACTTTTTTAAAATTCACTTGATTTAAAATTTTTTTTCACTTAATGATTTTATTAATTTTATTCACTTTTAAAAAACGTAATAAATTTATATTATACGTATTGGAGTTATCTGGTTAAGGTATAAAATAGTTCTAACCCGATTGTATCTTAATTATGAGTTTATATAATGCAAAAGAATAAAGAAAATAATCTACGTTAACTAACACAAGTGTGTAAAAGAAAATATTATGATATATGAAATCATAATATGATAAAGTATATATCTACGTTAAAATAACACAAGTGTTCAATTTGATTTGAAAGCAAAAATTGATATCGCAAAATATTCTTTATGAGAATATTTTGTAAACAAAAATTGAAAGCAAAAATTTGATGACCCAAAATATTCTTTATGAGAATATTTTGTAAACAGAAAAATGATTACATTGTTTTACATTGTTGCATTGTTTTATTTAACAGTTGCAGAGGTTTGTGTTGGTGAAGAAGCGGGTGAAGGCGTAAGACGTAACTTCTCCCCCCTAAGAGATGGCCATAAACGACGTTTGTGGACATCATCTGAAGTGCTGCTGTCTTCAATAGGTTGTAATGGAATGTTGATGTTAACGGCTGATTTCTTTTTGTGTCTTTTAATGCAGGTTACAACGGTGTATACTCCAATGAGTACAGTTATTATGATTATTGTACCTGAAAATATACTTTTGTGCATGGTATGCGTTATGTTATTAATATGAAGTAATTCAATTTCTTGGTTATTTTGAATCGTCCAATTTTGTAAGGTAGGTAAATCGACGTAAGTATCAATATTTGATATGTTGATATCATTATAAGGTGATATAAAGATGGTTTTATCGTAGTATATATTAGTTGGGTTGTCATATTCCTCATTATTGATGTTGATGATGCAATTGGAAAACTGGATTAAATTGATTCCTTTTACCGATTTTTGCAGCTGTAAACATGTTGAATTAAATGGTAGTTCCTGCTGTGTTGCTACATATAAGTGTTGCGGATGTAAATAAGTGATTTCCGTTTCAAACTTCTGTTTGGTGAAATTGCATATTGCTGGTTTGTTTAATACGATGTTTGGTATGCAATTATCTGCTACTGATTTTAATTTGTCTTTTCCACAATATTGGATTTGTTCAATTTCTAGGCATGGTTTATACACATATTGATACACATGTTCATTTAGTAATAGGATTTGGGATTCAGGTTTTAACATTAGTGTTTGGTTAATAGGTATTGCTTTTAATTTATAATAAGAAAATATGTCAGAATGAAATTTAGGAATTTGAATGCTAAAAATTAATCTTGTATCATTATAATATGCTTGTAATTTTAATAATTGGTATATATTTTCCTCCGAATTAATACTAATATTATCTTTGGCTAATCTGATATGAATATATTCTATTTCCTCATTATATAATAAATGTCTAGAAATAGTTTCTAATTTTGCGAATGCTATTGTTTCAGTTATATCTAAAATATGATTGTTAAGTGTATCTATGTTATAATTGATTTTGAAAAAATATTGATCTAGTTTTAAAATTTGTACCAAATTTTCCGTATAATTTTTGATAGTTTTAATTTCAAATTCTATTTTCCGGGCATGATTGTTAATATATTTTTGAATTTCGTTGAATCTATCAATCATTTTATTATTGATTTGTACCTGAGAATTATATTGATCCTTTAGCGTTTCTTGATTTACATAAAGTTTATCAATCGCGTTTCCAATTTCTATATAATCGTCATGGTCCATGTTACCAGTAATTGATTTGAGTACTGTTCCTAGTCCGTCAATGAGTCCTCGTTTCGGTCTAAATTTTGGTCTTATGTGATCTATATTTTTTACTAAGTCGTTATATTTTAATAATAATATTTCTATGCGAGGTTTATAAAGTGGTTTTAAAAGAGAATTATTTGTAACTAATTTATTAATTGATTGAATATTGTCGTATAAGATTTCAGTATTATGGTCATAGTTGTCTAATTCGATGATATGTAATAGTCGTGAATAACCATCGATTATTCTAGCTTCTGATATTTTAAGTGGGAGTATCCCTTTATTGTCGTCCAAGTTAATTATGTTTATCGTTTGTGTCAAGGATGTCCGGATGAACCTGAAATGATAGGTTTCTTTATTTTCTTTTTATGAATTTTACGTTTACCGGTTGTTACTGTAATTTTGTTATCTTTCTTTACTATGTGCTTTGTAAATTTTGCAGCTAGTTTATTTCGTCTATTATCTGCTTCGTAAACTATGTCATTTTCTTTAAAAATTGGGGGATCTACTCTTGTTTTATTTAAATTTTCAATTAGATTCTGTTTTGTCTGTGTGTTTCGTAAATGTATTAAGTTTGTTAATTTATTATATTTTGATTTGTGGTCTTGTAAATAATCTTGTTCAGTATTAATGTTCGTTTCTGGTGGAAAAGGATTTGAGTCATTATAATGTCCTGTCAGTAATTCAAAGGGTGTCATTTTTGTTGTAGAATGAATTGAATTATTATAAGTCAACACTGCTTCGTTCATAGCTTCAGATATTAATTTAGTTTTAGTTTCTGTGTAAATTACTCTAAGGATTTCCGTTAAGGTTGAGTGAAAACGTTCAACTGGAGAATTTCCGGTTGATGATTTTGCTGATGTAATATGCATTTCAATTTTGTAAAGTTTTAGAAAATCTTGGAATATAAGTGAGGTAAACTCAGTTCCATTATCTGTTACTATTTTTTGTGGAATTCCATGATGAGAAAAGTAATGCTTCATGTGCTGAATTAAATCCAAACTATTTCTTGAATTTAACATGTAAGCACTTCCGAATTTTGAAAACTTATCTATGATGGTTAGGAAGTTACCTTTATTTACTGAATATACATCTATATGTAATATTTGTAGTGGTTTGGTCGGGGTTTCCGTAATCTCAAATTTTAATTTTTTCCTGTTTCTTTGATATTTAACCGTTTGACAAATTTCGCATTTATTGATGTAACTGTTAATTATTGACTTCATGTTAGGAAAGTAATACTTCCTTTTTAATTTTTCGTAGCTTTCGGTTATTCCTCTGTGATTTGAATCGGAATGATAATTTTTAATAATGGTTACCTGATCTTCCTTTTTTGTTATGTCTTCGACTAGGGTTGTGCATCTGATTAATTTAAAATTACTACAATGTTTTTGGTATATTAGCTCCAATATTTTGAATATTTTGTCACTACATATTATTCCAACTAATTTATTTGGATTTATATATTCTTGAATTAATTTAAGGATTGTTTCTTCTGTTCCTAGATTATTTTGTTTAATTACGTATCTTCGTTTGTTTCCGAATAATATTTTAAATTTAATGTCTGGTTGAGGATCTTCGATTTCCTCAAAAATAACTTGATGGGAAAATTCGTTTACACAGGTTTTTGAAATTGGTATTTTGTTTATATTAATAGTATTTTCTGAATTATTAGAAATTGGTGAACTGTTATATTCTGAATCTGAATAAGAATGTTCATTTATGTTTAGTTCAGTAATGTTATTATTAAATTTGTTATTGTTGTTTTCATTTAAGTTTTCTATCTCTATACGAGATAACGCATCTGCGTTAGTGTTTTTTACACCTTTCTTGTATTCGATAGTATAGTCGTATTCTTCTAATCGTAAACGCCATCTAACAAGCTTTGAGTTAGGTTCCTTTAAGTTAAATAACCATGTTAACGGCTTATGATCCGTTATAATTTTGAATTTGCGACCAAAAAGATAGGGTCGGAAATATTTTGTGGACCATACTATTGCAAGTAACTCCTTTTCAATAGTGGAGTAATTTTGCTCCGTTTGCGTTAATGTTCGGCTTGCATAACATAAAGGTTTATCGGATCCTATTGGTCCTTGTGATAATATGGCTCCCAATGCAATATTACTTGCGTCGGTAGTTAGAATGAAAGGTTTAGAGAAGTCTGGATATTGTAAGATGGGATCATTACATAGTAATGTTTTACAATATTCAAAGCAATTTATGTAGTTATCATTTAATATAATATTTTTACCTTTACGTAAACATTCGGTAAATGGTTTTGTTACCTTTGCGAAGTCCTTAATGAACTTCCTATAATATCCGAGTAAACCGAGAAATGATTTTATTTGTTTCTCTGTTCGAGGAATTGGGAAATTTTTTATAGTTTTTATTTTTTCCGGATTTGGTTTTACTCCTTCGGTAGTTATAAGGTGTCCAAGGAATGCAATTTCCTTGTGTAAAAATTCGGATTTATCAATCTGTATTTTTAAGTTGGCTTCTTTGAGTTTTGTAAAGACTTTGTCTAAGCTATCAATATGTTCCTGAAGGGAAGTAGAGAATACTACTATATCGTCCATATAGCAGAGGCAAATTTTACCTTGAAGATCTTTGAGTACATTGTCCATGACTCTTTGAAACGTTGCCGGGGCATTTTTAAGACCGAATGGCATTCGAACATATTCGAAATGTCCATTATCTACCGTGAAGGCAGTCTTTTGAATATCTTGTTTCCTAACTTCAATCTGGTGAAATCCAGATGCCAGATCTAACGTAGTGAAATACATACACTTGCCAAGCTTGTCTAGTATTTCGTTAATATTAGGAAGGGGATAACGGTCATCTATTGTTTTTTCGTTTAATTTGCGATAGTCTACAACTAATCGCCATTTGACTTTGCCTGAAGCATCAAGTTTCTTTGGGACTATCCATATAGGTGCTGACCAGGGGGAATACGAAGGGCGTATGATACCTTGATCCAACATTTTATTAATTTGAGATTTAACTTCCTCTTTATGGATATAGGGATATCGGTAACTTTTGTTAAAAATAGGGGTTTCATTGCTAAGATTTATTTCGTGTTTTATTTGATTCGTAAATGTAAGTTTTTGGTCTTCTTGGAAGAAAATTTCTTCATACCTGTGAACTAGTTTATGAATTGCTTTTTCTTCTTCTTTATTTAAATGATTTGTTCTAAGGGAATTTATTACTTTAGTATTATATTTATGATTTACGATTTGAGATGTAGTTGAATGATGATTGATTTCGACATGGTAATGAGAATGCAGTGATTGAACTTTTAGAGGTTGTTCAATCATGAAATTTTGAACTTTATCTGAAAAATTCACTACTTCTAAGTGTGAATACCAATTTTTACATTTATAGATACCTTCGGGTATGGTTAAGTATTCGTTAATTTTTACTGGAGTTAGGTAGATATCTCCGTCTTTTATATCTACAGGTAATAAAACTATAATTTTACTTCTGGGACTAACGGTGTATGGTTTTGACATTAAGTTGGGTTTAAATATTAATTGAATTTTTACTTTATCGGTTTCAATTAAAGAATTTTGAAAGTCGATTTTTATTTTAAGTTGTTGCATCATTTCGAGGCCAATTAAACCATCGAAATAATTATGAAACTTGAAAACTAAGAATTGAAGAGGTTCACGTGTTTTAAATTCCATTAACCCTTGTATTTCTACTTGTTGATCTATTTCATGAGTATTAAATAATGTCTTGATATTGACTGGTTTTATTTTTGTGATCCGTGAAGGATGTACATACTTGGGGTCGATAAATGATTTGTTGCTTCCAGTATCGATTAGCATTTTAAGTTTGGTAGTAGGGTTTAATGATATGTTTATATAGGGTAAGAGAAAAGATTGATGCGAATTTAGATTTATGTATCCGATGGGGGTTCCAAGGCTTCTTGATGAAAATCCTCATCATCGACTTCATTATTTGATTGAATATCCAAACTTGGGTAATAATTATCGTCTTCTTGATAAACGTTAGGATAGTTGAAATAATCTTCCTCGGAATATTCTTCTTGTGGAATTTCTGAGTGAAATAATTCCTGAGAATGGAATCTTGGAGGCCCATTAGTTGGGAATTGATAAGGAGGTCTATATGGGATTTGTTGAGGAAACCGTGTAGGTTGTTTGTATTTGTCCATGTTAGACGTGGTATCCATGGGTTCGGGTTTTGTTTGATAATTGTTACTAATATTTGGTTTGTTGTTGGTTTGTTGGTAAAATTTCGGTTTTTCCTTACTAAAATTATTTGAAAAATTTCTTTGAGGATTGAAATTTTGGCTAGGGAATGGTTGGAATGGTTTATAGGTAGGGGAATTATTAAAAGGTTTGTGGAAATGAGGTTGTTGTAATCGAGGTTGAAATGTTTGTGAAGGATTTCGCTGTGGAATGAAATTTTGATAGATTGGTCTATAAGGAATGGGTTTCCTTAACTGAGGTGGATTATACGAATTATTTTGTTTATTTTTTAAGTATGACATATTTTGTTCCTTTACACAATTTGTAAAGGCATCTGTTAAGTTTTCGGGCTGCATTGCCCTAATCATTGATCCCAATGGTTCTTTTAACCCTGACAGAAATGTACTTAAACACATTTCTTCATATAAGATTTTCTTGGCCATTATTACCGAACTATTGGTTTCGTTGAGTTTAATGTGATTGATTATTGTGCTTTGAATGTCAATAATCTTTGAGAAGTATTTTTCGACCGTGTCACTTCCCTGACTTAAACTATACAAGTCTTTCACCAGACTTGTCTCATTACGTTTATCTGCGTAGTGAGTTATTAAGTTGTCTCGAATAGCTTCCCATTCGAGAGGAGTACCATACATGTTTAAAATTTCATTGGCTTCACCAACGATTTTGTTACGGATTGCTCTTAGGAATATTTTTGAGCATGGCTCACCATCTATATCATTACATAAGCTAAGGATTTCTTGAATATTTTCAATAAAATCGAAAAGTGTATGTCTATTACCATCAAAACGAGGTAAATCTTTAATAGCATCAGGGATTCTGAGGCAATTATATAGGCTTGGGCTCACTTTACTTAAATCTTCGCAAGACATCTTACAAATTTCAGGTAAATTATTTAATTGTTTATTAATTTCTAATTTGTCTAACTTTAAAACTTTATCAATATTTAATTCTTTATTTACTTTAAATTCTTTAATATTTCTTAATTCACTTATTTTAAATTTTAATTCTTTATTTAATTTTCTTTCAATATTTATTTCTTTATTTGATTTTTCTTCAATATTTATTTCTTTATCTATTTTCAAATTACTTATTTTTTCTATGATCTTATCTATTTCTATACCTAATTTAGATTTTGTACCATAAACCGTGGTACTGTGAGAACTATTAACCACACTATTGTTTGTAATTTGGGGATTATTTTTCTTGAACATGTAAAAAAAATACGTGTACTCACCATCCAATTAACAACAGGACCAGCTCCATATGCGTAGGTGTGCGGCTCAGCAATTCGTGATTAAAATGTTGTTCGTCGATAAACCGTCGATTCACTTTCACTTTTCACTTATTGTCAATAGTTTTTATATATATATTTTTTTTTTTTTTTTTTTCTGACACTTTCACTAGCACTGATAAACCGTCAGTGTGGATTTCTCCCGAATAATGCACTTGAATAAAAAAAATTTTTTTAACTATTTCTGAACGCACTTGAATATTAAAAAATATCCTATCAACTGCGCCAATTACGTTTTTGTAGTTGTGGTGTTTTTAAAAAAAAAGAAATCACTTTTTTAAAATTCACTTGATTTAAAATTTTTTTTCACTTAATGATTTTATTAATTTTATTCACTTTTAAAAAACGTAATAAATTTATATTATACGTATTGGAGTTATCTGGTTAAGGTATAAAATAGTTCTAACCCGATTGTATCTTAATTATGAGTTTATATAATGCAAAAGAATAAAGAAAATAATCTACGTTAACTAACACAAGTGTGTAAAAGAAAATATTATGATATATGAAATCATAATATGATAAAGTATATATCTACGTTAAAATAACACAAGTGTTCAATTTGATTTGAAAGCAAAAATTGATATCGCAAAATATTCTTTATGAGAATATTTTGTAAACAAAAATTGAAAGCAAAAATTTGATGACCCAAAATATTCTTTATGAGAATATTTTGTAAACAGAAAAATGATTACATTGTTTTACATTGTTGCATTGTTTTATTTAACAGTTGCAGAGGTTTGTGTTGGTGAAGAAGCGGGTGAAGGCGTAAGACGTAACTCGTGCCGAGACTTGTTCAAGTGATCCCGTCTTCCTATCTTCTAATCCTTTCCTGCGGTTATTCCAGCTTCTAAGCATGCCTTGCAAACCCCACGCCCACCCTGAGCTCTAGCCGGCTATCATACCGCAGCAACGCCTCTGCTAACGCCATCGGGGTGCGGATCCCAATGGTGTCGTTTTTTAATGACACTAATTGGGACTCGCACCTTGATTCGTTACAGTGGCGCCCAAACCTTCATGGCTAATAATCCCTTCTCATCCCATCCTAATCCCGTTTATTATTATAATTAGTTTTGTTTATTTTTTTTGCGTTTTTTTTTACTGTTTATAATTATACGTATATTAAATTTTTGATTCCAGTTTATCAACTGTTTTGATTTTAAAAATTTAATGTACCATTTGTTTTTTTTCGGATTTAGTTTTTTGCTTTTGTTTTTCATTTTTTTTTTAACTAACCCATGCGCGCATTTGCATCCGTATTTGAAATACGTTGAATCAAATGTTTGGCACGCATGGGTTAACTATTACTTTTCTCCGGTTTTTTTTTTTTTTTTGTTATCAAAATTTATTTTTCAATTTTTGTTTTTGTTTTTTTCATTTTTTTTAGTTAACTCATGTGCGCATTTCTTTATTTTATATACATTGAATCAAATGTTTGGCACGCATGGGTTAACTAATACGTTTCTGGTTTATTTTTTTCCATTTTTTTTGTTGCGTAGAATTTCATATTTTTTTTCCAGTTATGATTTTTTTTCAGTATCATTTTTTGTTATTTTAGAATCCGGTTTTTTTCCAAATTTATTTTTCACTTTATGTTTTGGTTTTCATTTATTTTTTTTTTAATTAACCCATGCGCGCATTTGTATCCATATATGATTTATATGTTTTGAATCAGATGTTTGCCGCATGGGTTAATTATTTGCTTTTGCGTTATTATTTGTTACAAAAACAAAAAAAAAAAATAAAATTCAAAATTAAAATTAAAAAATTTAAAAAAAAGTTAAATATAAAGAAAAATCCGGAAATATCCTGATTTCGATTGGGATTGGATTAGACGGTTAGTACCAGGGGAATATGCAACATATGGTAATGCATATGAAGCCATTGCAGGTAATCGTTTTTATGGATACAGACGTGATCTAGGACCTGCCAAAAGTACCGGATTTAAGACTTTGTTCTATACTGCGCGAGAATTATTTAGAGTACTCGGAGGTATAAATACTTTTAGACAATATAAAAATATATTAGTTACTAAGTAACGGATAAATTTTATAATTTTACTTATTGTGAATTTATCAATTATTGTGAATTATTATTTTTGTGATTATTATTATTATTATTATACGGCGAAACCACGTTGTGCCCATTCTTCTGCGAAATTTGTCACATTTGACCGCATGGTGAAATGTATCTTCATCGGCATCGAGTGTTGCATCATATAATACTGTTAATGCAAACCGTAATAGTATTTCATTGTCAACATTAAAAAGCATTAAAAACATTAACAGTTGCAATAACCGCACAACACTACCGGCTGAGTCAATTAATAGCGTCAACAACAACTACATAAAATTTAAAATAAACGCATTTATTTTTTTTGTAATATTAAGGCTTATGTTGGTGGAGGGGATAGTGTAAGTTTTTTTTATTTTAATTAAGAAATTTTTGTTATTTTCTCTTTTCTTTATCTAAGTGATGTAATCGAAACATAAAAAAATTGTATAACAGTTGAGAGTGGTGTGGTACGTGTGGGGTTCCCATTAGACATGGTAAGTTGTTACTCGTTTTGTCCCTCTCCTTGTCACCCTCGTTCCTAATTTCCCCTTACTTCCTTTCCTGCGGTCTGACAAGACTCACTGATGTTTCGTGCAAACCCCACGCCCCCCCTGAGCTCTAGCCGGCTATCATACCGCAACAAGGCCTCTGCCGGAAGAATTCTGTTAACGCCATCGGGGTGCGGTTCCCAATGGTGTCGTTTTTTAATGACAACAAATGGGACTCGCATCTTGATCCGTTACAATATTATTATTATTTTTTTATTATACACATTAGTTATGATTAGTTAAGTGTAACGACTGCTTTTGAGCCGTTCCAATGTGAACGAAGGTCATAAGCAATGTTTATCATTAATCGTTAATGTAACCACACCTGCTTTGTGTTTTTATTTTTGGTTTGTTGCAACTTTGTGCTATACAACCTTTTATGTTGCATTATTAATATTTTTTTTATCAAAGTGTATATGATATGTGTATATGAATTTGTAGGAGTTTTTTTATTCCTGATGTTATTGAAGTAACGTTTAAACAAACCCGATTTTTTCTTTGGTTGTATTAAAACGGGACGTTATCAGTTGTCTCGTTTTTTATTTATTTTTTGCTAGTTTAAAAAGATAATACAACATTTTAATGATGATCAAAACGTGGATCTAGAAGGTATTACAACGTCTGATAAGAATAATATACCAAGTCAAGTGCTAAACTTTCAATATATATAATATAAATTAAAATTTGTAAATAATATTGAATATTATTATAAAAATAAATTAATATAATTTCTTGTAAAAATTGTTAAATCTATAAAAGTATATAAGTGATTGTGAATCCAAATTAACTTAAAACTATATACTATTTTAATAAATCAATATTAATTAATAAAGAAAAATCAAGTGTTTTGAAGTTTATGGTGTTTAATTAATCTATGATTATACTATTTCGGCATATAGTATATTATGTATAAAGTGCTAATATATACCTGCATATATATAGGTGTATTGAAATTTTATTTACAACTTCTGGTGTTCGTGTAGATTTCAATTTATCAGCCAGTGGAATTAATTACGTCAATTTGGATACATTGGAAGTAATTATTGTTTATGGATACTATGAGGTAACCATTACATAAGTTTAGTTAAGTTTTTTTGTTGTATTAATTGGATAAGGTTATTATTGCTATTGGGTATTAGTTAAAATTTAGTTAAGTTTAGTTAGGAACAAATATTTTATAATAGTTAAGAATATGAGTGGATTAAATTGAAGTTGTTTATATATTTCTTTTATTCTTTCGTTGTGTATTTTTCTTCTTGCTTAAGTATTTTGTATAATGACTAATTGATTACTTTTACCATTATAATGTGATGCTCGTTGGTTCGGTCACGTGCGTGGGGGCGCGTGATGATCGAGTGGTGAGTATGTCCACTATTCCCACCTTGTCTTTCTTTTTCCTCTTCCTTTTCCTTCCGCGGTTTTCAAGCTGCGGACTATGGTGAGCAACTCCCACGCCCACCCCCTCAGTCTAACCGGCTTGTTGTCAGAGGTGGCATTTTTGATTTTTTTTTTGGTTGGGGTTTTTCTTTTGATTCTGTTGCAGCTTGGATTCGGACCGGGGCTCTGAGGCCGTATCTATGAGAGTGGAGTGGTGTGGAATATTTGTGAAAAATTTGTAAATAACACTGTACAGTCAAAAATAAAAATCTTGTGCATGATGTGCAAGAATTCACGATTGTTTCACAAATCAAATGTAAGTCAACCCGAAATTTATATGAGTATTTTATATATTCGTATATTGATTTAAATTTAAATATTAGAAAATGAGGAAAAATCAATTATCAAATTATAACACATTCCACAGTTTTCAAGAATTGTTTTA
Organism: Tipula confusa; assembly: GCA_963556175.1. Lineage (NCBI taxonomy): Eukaryota > Metazoa > Arthropoda > Insecta > Diptera > Tipulidae > Tipula > Tipula confusa. The sequence goes on from OY744476.1 coordinate 144,889,273, forward strand.
TACAAAACAGTTAGTTAATCCACTCCGCAGTATTTTTTCATTTTATATTTGGCTGATCATGGATTGTATTGCATGTTAAATTTTGACCGTTACGCAAAAATAATTGATTTAGATAGACATAGGGTAGGAACCGGTTACACTGCATCTATTCCTTCTGTACCCCGATTTTGTTCGTTTTTTTGTAATTCTCATGCGTACGAATTGTTAAACCGAAGCGTATTAATATTGGTGTTTGTGTTTGTGGTATTGTACATGCGCACTGTATTTGCGCATGTTGTTTACATTTTTTTGTTAGTTTTTTACGGTACATCATTTTTGAAAAATTCGTGCGCATCTAAAGTTTTAGTTGTGTTTTTAAATACACAAATAATTATTTATATTATAAATTTAAATCGCTTTTAATTTTGTAAAATTGTAAATAACTTGTCATTTACCATTTAAAAAAATTAATTTAGTTCATTTGTTTCGATGAGCATACAAAACGATTTCTTGTTAAACGTAATAATATTCTAGCTTGTTTTTGTGTGAGTGTACATGCGCAGTGTATATACGCATGTAGTTTACTTGTTTTTTGTTGATGAAGTGACATTTCGAAACTTCATTTGTAAACAATTTGTGCGCGTTTTCTAATCTAATTTATTTCCTTCCAATAATTTATTATAATTTCCTTCGTATTTCATTCCTTTTATACCTTTTCCATTTTAAAAATAATGAACAGTCTAGTTCCATTTATTTATTAGAATAAAAAAGTTAAAACTCGACGATATAATGAGTATCTACGAGATATCTTGGATCCCTTCGATATTTCCGATCGCTGGTAAGTTAAATCGTGTAAAACTATAAGAATTAAAATTGAATGAACATTTATGTTTTTTTACAGTTTCATTGATAATTATCGGATACCAACACATTTGGTTATAAAATTAATCGATCAAATCAAACCTCACATTGAAAATCAGGAAAATTCAGAACATGCTATGAAAATCCCATTGCATTTGGAGGTATTGGCTACATTAAATTTTTTTGCCAGCGGAAGTCATTAGTGCCGTGTGGGATTGGATGCTTTCGCTATAATGAGTCAAAGCAAAATTTCAGAGAGCATTTCAAAAATTAGTGGTGTTATCGGGTTAAAACTGGCTGTACATTATGTGAAATTCCCTTCTACAGCAGCGGAAGCCAAAATAAAACAAAATGAATTTGCTGTTAAATATGGAGTTCCAGGGATTGTCGGATTGAGTGATTGCACGCATATCGCAATCGCAAATTTAAAAAAATGCGAGGAATATGCATTCGATTAATGTTCAAATGGTAACTATGACCTATTAATTAATTAAAACCGAATGATTCATTAATCTACATAATTCATTTGTATACATATTTAATTTATTAAGTGTGAATAATTTTCTTTATTTTATAGATATGTGATTTAAATTTGAGGATGTTGAATATATTTGGGAAGGAAACATCATCGTGCCCATATTACACCAGTTAGCTTTACAAGATCCGAAAACATGGCTATTTGGTAAATTAAATAATAATTAGTATGTAAAGTATTTTAAAAAATAATTTATTAACCCTTGTGTCAACACGACATACCCGGGTGTGATTTTCAATTTTCGAATGTGATTTGTGCGGAAATGGAGGTACCTATCGAATTGATCTTTTCAATCATCTCCTAAAACTGACAGATAAACAAGTTTCCAAAAGAAAAAAAGAAAAATTCCCATCTAGGAACTTGAAGGACTACTCATTCTAGCTTTTATGACATAATCAACACGAACACACCCAGGTGTGTACGTTGATATTCACTTGGTTTCGCGATAATTATTCAAATCTTTGGTTTTACTGTATGTTTCTGGGCATTTTAATTAATGTCTTTTGACTGTATTCTACACAGAAATTTTTTTTACGAAAAACTAACGGTATTTCCTGTAACGTTTGGTTTTTTCATGAAAAATTATTAGTCCGATGAATATAGTCAAATGTGTTCAATCATCTGTAATAATTTAACGAGTTAATTGATTTTTATTTTATTTAGACAAAGTGTTACCGTTATTTTATTTAGGAAGGACATCGTAACAAGTATATCGTTGGTAAGTCATTTCAATGATTAAATGTTATCGTGTATGTATACATAACAACGCATACATATTTAGATTTTTTATTGTTTCACAGTTATGGCAAACCGAGGAGATCAATTATATAATCGTATGTCATTTGAGGAGAAAGAGGCACATCTAAGATTGTTATTTGATGAAGTCCAAGTATCTGACGAAGATTCAGACCATGAATTGGTCGAGGATGATGACGATGTTGATGATGTGAATCATGTCATTTTCAATGATTTCGAGGCTTCAGATGAGGAACAGCAAAACGTCCTACCCGAATACAACACAGAAAGTGAATCTGACGATGAGAATGAAGAACCTAATATTGACAAACTACATCCGGAGGCTGAAATATTAAATAAACCGTTTGTTGCACGTGATGGCACAAACTGGGAACGGCACTATAACATTTGCCAGACACTTTCACATAACATAATGCGACAACGTGGTGGCCCTCATAGTTCTACGAAACATTTAACATTGGTGCAAACATTTAAATGTTTCATCACCAACGAGATGAGAGACGTTATTGTTAGGGAAACCAACCGTAAAGCACATCGCTGCTATGCACAGTGGAATGCAGAACACCCTAACAAATTGAAAAAATGGAAAATGTTTATAGAGCAGGACTTCGATTCATACATAGGTATTTTGCTAATGGCAGGTGTATCGCGATCAAATTATGAGCATACTTTGGATTTGTGGAAAACCTATTCCAACCCATTATACCGTGCAACAATGGGACTACGCAGATTTTGGGAAATTACAAAATATTTACGTTTCGACAACGAACTCACTCGTGTCGAGCGCATTGCAAGCGACAAAGCCGCCCCAGTTAGAGATTTATTCGAAATGCTAAACGCGAATCTGCGTAAAAATTTCACGCCATACGAAGCAATAACCATTGACGAACAACTGTATCCTTTTAGAGGTAGAACGAAATTTACGCAATATATTCCATCAAAACCAGCGAAATACGGAATAAAAGTCTGGTGGATGTGTGACTCCAAAACCGCCTACCCTTTAAAAGCTGATATTTATACAGGCAAATTATCCAATGAGGCCCGAGAAGTGAAGCAAGGTGAGCGCGTAGTAAAGCAGCTCATAGAAATTTATAAAAATTCTGGTCGGACACTAACCATTGATAATTTTTTCACATCTCTCCCTTTGGCTAAAGAGCTGATGCGATGGAAATTAGGTGTAGTGGGCACACTGAGAAAAAATAAAACGTACGTACCAGAAGAGTTCAAAGCTTCAAGACGGCGTGAAATACTGTCATCAGAATTCGGGTTTCACGAAAACGTAACGATGTGCTCTTACGTGCCCAAAAAAAATAAAGCTGTGATAATGCTTTCAACCATCCATAATGATAAAACGGTTACTGGCATAAAAAAAAAACCCGAGATTATAAATTATTATAACGCCACTAAAGGAGCTGTTGACACGATGGATAAGATGCTTGGTGAATATACAACTAAACGACGTACTAAACGATGGCCCCTTGCATTTTTCTACAATATGTTAGATGTTGCCGCATTAGCTGCACATATAATATACATCACAAATAATCCAGAAGTATCAAAATCTACATGTATACGACGAAAAAATTTGCAGCAGCTTAGTAACGCATTGGTTATGCCATCAATAGAGGAGCGCGCAAATAATCCATTAGTGTATCGAAATTTTAGTACCAAAAATGGCCTAGAGGCAATTTTAAAAAGAAAAGTGGGAAATGCGTATGACCCTGCAGATTTCAGCCCTGGTCCTAATTCTACTCAACAGGAGCCCCAACAAGAAAGAGATGCATCTGGACGCTTAAAACAAAAGGGAAATTGTTTCATTTGCCGAGAAAATTCAAAAAGACGGCCGTCCAGGAAGGCATGCCACATTTGCCGTAAGCCAGTGTGCGCTATTCATAGCCAGGAACAAACAACATGCCAAAAATGTTAATAATTTTTATATATATGTAAAAAAAATTTAAATATTTTTTTTTGATTTTCATTTATCTGAATTTTTATATTTCACTTGAGTTTTGATTTAATAAAACTGAAATTTCAGCTAACAGCTGTAACATTTTTAACTGACTAATATGCATTTTGTTCCGTCAATGTGCTAAATTTCATTTGGTCCTATTTCTAACATACTTTATTTGTAAATTTGCTATAAAGAATACATGGTGAAACAAATGACACACCCGGGTGTGTCGTGTTTATTAGTGGTGTAGAATACTCGTGTTGACACAAAGGTTAATCAAATCATTGTATTTTTATATAGGCGATGGTGGGTACGAATTAAAACCATTCTTGATGATACCTTACCGACAGCCTACAACAGATGCGCAAGAGTTATATAATAGCGTACACTCAAAGATTCGGAGAGGCATAGAAAGATGTTTTGGAGTACTAAAATCCAGATTCAGATGTTTAAAAAAATCATCGGGCGCTTTACATTTTGATTTTTGATCAAACTAATATACTTCTATAATATTTTTCTTTCAATGGAAATACAAAACGACATTTGATTTTTGATTGTGTATGTATAAGCCATCTATCGTCATATCGAAAGGTTGGGAAAATAATACTCATGCGGTAATCGATTTTAACCGCTTCGACATTTAGGCTTTATTGAAACAACATTTAGGCGTAATTTACATGAGAACTAAACTAACACATTAAAATAAAATTGAATCACACAATAATAAATGTGTATATTATACACTGTATACCAAATTTTCAATTCTCTTGCGTTAGGATGAATGAAAAAACGAACAAAATCGGGGTACAATAGTGGTGTTAGTGCTTTTAAATTATTACGGAACCAATAAATTATTAATCGATATTTTAGAAAATTGGGATATTTCTTATTATTTGTTGAAAGAAGATATAAAGCATTTGGACAACAAAACAATGGCCATTATTTAAAACTGTAATTAAACCACCACTGGTAAGTGTATGTGTGTGTTTTTATACGTGAATGTTACTTATTTTAAACCCTTTTTGAAAAAGAAAAACAAGAATATGGGGAAATACTTTATTATTAAATTTTATTGCAAGGTGCCAAGCTTGATAATAGTGAGAAAAATCGTTGATTTTTAACGAAAGCCAAAGAAATTGTGGAATTAGAATAGGCAGGGTTAAGCAAAAATACGATAAATTTGGGGTTGAAAAATGAAAGCACTTACGACTAATATGGTTTGCCAATTTCGTCAAGCAAATTTGACATTTACAAAACTTTCTTAAGTTGTGGCGATAAGATTGAGGAATGGAGAATAATGGATGTTGAGAAAAAACTATTTGAAAACTATTTTCCGGCAGCATGCATTCAGTGTTTGAAACCATTTTCGATTAAGGGATAAAAGACGTGTCCGTCGTTTTTTCAAAATGCATTAAACATGGAGAGGTTGCTTGGCTTAACAAAAATTTCTATAAGCCCGCAATTAAAAAATATATTGATCCATCCCCAGATTGGGAGATATTCAAATGTAGCATTTTAAAGGAAAACATAAAAGATTACAGGACAGCCAAACAAAAAGAAAAATTGCTAATAATTTCACAAACCTAGAATTTCACAAAGCTAATTAGAGACCAAACAGTAACCTTAACGAGATTCCAATGCCATCCTGTATAATAGAATGGAAAACTCCGAATAACATTGAACTATCAAAACTCTCTCCTATATGTTAACTTAGTTCCAACAGAAACGAATACGAAAGTTCAACAAAACATATTAGATTTGAATCAAACCGCCACTGAAACGAACTTCATCACTTTAGATGCCACACCAGTATATAACTGATTTTTTCCTTGATGAATACGCAAATATTCAAAGTTCCCGGGAATATATTATCAAAGACGTCAGATTTTAAAAACGTTTTGCTGAATAAAATAACACAATCACGAATGAACATGATTTTTTATACTGTTAAATTCGTTTTGTAATAATTACAATATTCACATAATTTTACATGAAAGATTGTGCTTTTAATTTAATTGTCTAACAAATTTCAACTGGTGAGCAAAAATGTATGAATATGTGTGTAGTATTCCGGTTTTTTAAATTTTACTGAATATTTAATGTAGAGTTATTTAATGTATAATATTTAATGTAGAACTTTTTGATCTTGACATTTTTGATTTGCATTTTGATTATATTTTGATATTTTGACACAAGTAACGAAATGTGTCATATTTCGATGCAAGCGTTAACAAATACTTCGCCTTCAACTCCAGGTGGATCACCCTTTAAATTATACCTGTACATAATATGTATGGTAGTAATAGTATACATATTATGTATATACTACTACTATACTATTGGATAGCGGGATCGTTAAAATTAATAAAAAGACGGGTAGAACCATGTGGACAGGTAGTAAATGATCAAAAATTGAAAAATATTAAGCAGATTATCTTTGCAAATGTGATTTAAAAGATAATAAAAAATTATAAAATGAAATAAAAAAAAATAAAATATATTCTAGAATCTGATATATTTTAAAATCTAAGATTAATAAAGATTAAATTTTGTAAATTTGTGTAAATACTTTATAAATCTATAGTTTTAAGTGAACGAAACCAAAAAAATCTAGTTATAAAATAAAAATGTTTCTAGTATACTTGAGAGTTGTATACACGAGCATCAATTGAAACTAGTGATAAAGGCTTATTGAGGGCTCTAGTGTTAAAAAAACAGCTATACAAAATATGTGTGTTTAAAACTATAAATTATTAAAATATATTAGTTTTCAAACTAAATAATAAAACCTAAAAATATAAAAATTATTATAATAATTATAATAATTATTTAAATTATTATTTTAAAAATATAAAAATTATAACAATAATTATAAAATAATCACCCTTATTGTGGTTGTCGTAGTAATTTTGAAACGACGTGACTACGTCGTGTCGTGAAGATTTTTATTTTGCATTGTGTAAGAAAATCGAAACGACTTATTAGTATTGCTGTAGTAATACGAGAACTTATAGCATGTTTGTGAATTTTTTCGTAAAAATTAACTATTGTGAACTGGAATTAATTATAATCGGTCAAAATAAATATGGCGTCACTTATAAAAATAAATTTAATTGTAATAAATAAATTTGTGTGAAATATAAATAGTTATAAAAAAAATTGTGTCAATCAAATAATAATATACAATTTTTGTGAAATGAATTCATTCGAATTATTTTTTGAAGAAGACGATAAAAGACAAATTCTAGACGATTTTACGTAATGAAATATTTTATTTTCAAATATGTGTATACGGTGTACGGTATTTTAGTTTCTAAATATATTTTTTTTAGATTTAGAAAATATTTCCGGCTATCAAAAGAGGCATTTATATGTGTATTGGATGATGTGGAGCCACACCTAAAAATTCAAATACGGTTGTCCTCAATCCCCAACATTTTGAAATTAGCATTTAGGACAGTTACCAAAAAGACACTGGTCTTGATTTGTATATCGGTGTAGCACAGCTAACATTTTCGTTGGTTCTTACCGAAATGTTAAATGCTTTAGAATCTAATTTATATAGTAAATAAATTCAATTTAATTCGAATGAAAATGAGAAACGAACATGTAAAAAATATTTTTATAAAACATGTAAAACCATGTGTTATTGGGTGTGTAGATGAAACACTCGTAAAAATTATCAAGCCAAAATAAGACGTTCAGTACTTATATTATAACCGAAAAGGATTTTTCAGCATTAATGTGATGATAGCAAGTTAAAAATTGAAATACGTTTTTACTGCTTATTAAAACGAGTTTATTTTGTATAGGTGTGCGACCATCAAATGAAAATTAAATATATAAATGGAAATCATCCAGGCTCTTCTCATGACGCTATGGTTTGGGATTTATCAGAATTAAAAAATAGCTTGATGCAAGCTTACAATAATGGTGATAAGAACTCCTGGGTTTTCTTTAATTAGATCCACTAACTTTTCAAATTGATATTTATTTGTAATTTTCCTATAAATAAATTGCATATTTTTAAATATTAAAATTTAAATAAATTTCTTCATAATTTTCAACAAATTTGAAAACTTACATTTTTATAATAGGCTACGTCGTTTACGAATGCAACAAGTCGTGTATTAAAATTTCATCGACAAAAATATCGCAAAATTACGACTAACGTCGCATCGTATAGTCGACATCCACAATGCAATTTTTTTCATGTGATACGTTATTGAAGTCGAAACGACAACCACAATAAGGGTGAATATTCATAACAGTAATAAAATACTATTTTCAACAATAAAACCAACAACAACAACGACGACGACAACAACAACTATAACAACGATAGTAAAAATTTGAAATTTATATTACTGTTAAAGTTTACGGGTAAGGTTAAGATTAGTTAAGTTTAGTTAAGGTATTAGTTATTTGTAAAATTTTTTTACATTTTTTTGTTTTTTTCAATTTACTTAAAAAAATCATGTTAATATAAACTAGTGTTTTGTATAAAAGGAGTGAGAGGATTTGAGAAAACAGGACTAGATATGTCGCGGTAATTGTTTTTTTTGTTCTCTTCTCGATTTTTATTTTTTTATTATTAAAATCAGCTGTATTTAAGCCACTGAGCTTCCCTAAAACCCTACCCCATACCGATTTAAGCTAGCAGGTTAATGGCTGAGAGGGAACCAATCTCAGTGGTAAACTCTGATAATGGAGGCCAACCATGTGTTGGTCACGTTACACACAATAATTAAATATTTCAAAAGATGCTATACCAATTTTAGCCGAAACTTAAAAATAATTGTATAAGTTTTTATAAGTTTTTTATAAATTATGAATATAGTATTTAAATATTTTTTTATAAGTATTTTATAAATCAGCTTTGTACTACCAAAACTTCCAATTACTACTGTGGAGCAACTTATATCGTTCAACACTAAACTGAGACATATATTCTACATTTGCGTAAATTTGCCGATGAAAAAACCAACAAAAACTATCAAAAACTGTATGAAACTGTTGTGTTCGTACGATTTAATACTGAAATATTCCTGGTCAGAGCAGAATTCACAGTCAAAAGGTAAAAATTAAATGAAAACCTCAAAACTTCTATAAATGACATTTTGAAATTTTTTATGTTTTAGAGATTGTTTGCTGCCACACTAAATCAATTTGAATATTGGAGTACTTAAACTTTGCAAATATCAAATGTCATATTTGTTATTATCACTACGTCTCATAGATGGCATGGTGTAATTTTTTAGTACTTTTTGTTTGTTCAGTACTTTTTACTTTTTATAATAACATGTTTGATTCAGTACTATTGTTTTATGTAGTGAGTGAACACACATTCAATACAATAAATAAAATAAGGCAAGAGAAAATAATCACTTTTACTCAACAGAGATCAATAAACAAGTATTTGCAGAAAATGTCAATATATTGGAGTTATTAAGAAATGTCCATAATTATTTAAAACCAACTAATGCCGTACCTACCTGAGTCATTAACTCGAATATGAAAGAGTTTTTCAAACGTGTCAATACCCGGCCGAAAAGTAATCATTATTTAATTAATGGAGCTGTTCGTAATACGACAAACTGATTATTATTCGTTCGTTGATCGTTGTAGATTGCAGATGCATAATTCATAAAAAACAAAAATAAAATGGGGATAACTGTATAAAGGTGCATTTAAAAGTCTCTCAATTGAAATAAGTGAATTTCATCTTTCCACTAAAATAAAATTAAAACTAAAATTAAATTAATAAATCTTTGGATCCTCTCTATTTATAATGGTTAAAACTAAATAGACTTTGTGTTTGGTTTATAATTCAGTGTTTCAATCTTTCATTAAAAAAATATTTTCTTAAAATAAAAATAACAATAATTTCGGTCGATGCTCAAAATAATGAACATTTCTCTCGACATCGAAATCTGTGTACCATGATGGCCGATAAAACTGCATTGTCTGCTCAAAATAATGAATATTTTGATAAAAAGTTTGACGAGTTTGCAAGTCGCATTAAAAAAGACCTAGTTTTATGCCTTGAAAATCGATTACAAGATTTTAAGAAGGATATTAATTGTATTCTGGAAAAAGTTATTAAAATGTTTTGGAAACAGCGATGTGCTCCTCCACCAAACATTGAAAACATGGACATGGAACAAAGGTCGTGTGATCATAGTCACTGGTATTCCTATTATTATTAATGAAAATATCAAGGAAATAGTGCGAGAAATTGGTCGGTCGATCAGTTTTCAATTTGAAAATAACATTTACCAAGCTTTCCGCATATCAACAAAAGGTAGACCTAGATCCGCACCACCGATCATTATAAAGTTCATTCTGAAATATTTAGCGAGTGAATTTTTTCATAAATATAGAATTTAGTAGGACTTGCGTTTAAGTGATATTGATATGGATTTCACATCGCGTATCTACATAAATGGTGGTCTGACCGCAAGAAATGGCCGTATATTTAATGAAGCGAAAAAGATGCAAAAATCTAGGATTATTCTTAAAGTTTATATTAAAGTTGGACTAGTTTTTGCCATACAATCACCTTCATCTGAACACCGGTATTATTGAAAAATACTCAGTATATTTACTGACTGATTGAAGCTAATAGAGCTTTGGCAAATACTTGTTTATTGTCAACGGTTAATGGTAATGTGTAGTGTTTCTTGCATGTGCTCCATGTCACTTAGTGCTAATCCGTGCAATGCAAATTGCGTAATGAAATGCGCGCTCAAGGCGGGCATTAGTTTTATTAAAATGGCGTACTTCAACTCCAGAAGTCTAAATATGGATTGGAAATTTGCGGAAATATTAAGGCTGATTGATGGTGTAGATTCATCAAAATCTATGTGGAGGTTCCTGGTTATACGATAATTAGAAACGATAGATTAAAGCATGCTGGAGGAGTAGCAATATATATAAAGAATAGCACAAACTGGAAGATTAGTGACAGTTCCACTGACTCAAAAGTTGAATTTCTTTTTATGGAAGCTAAATTACTGAAACATAAAGTGTTGGTTTGAGTTATATATAATTCAGCTGGTGGTAATGTTGATTAAATACAGGAAATACTTTTTATGCACGATCTTAACATTAACATGCTCTCCCATAACTTAATGGTAAATCGTTTTAAAACTGTGCTTCAGTCACAGGGGTTGTCATATTTCCCATATGATCAACCAACATATTACTCAGTTCCATATCAGAATAACTCATTACTTGATAACTCAAATGATGAGGCTCCAATTAAGAGTTTTCAGTTTCTATCATACAACCGATTAAATATCCAGGGGCAACATGTTTTCGATACCCAAAATATCGATTGTAAAATTAAAATGTTTAATAAATTTATATCAGTTTCAATCCTTTAAAAAAATTTAAAAAAAGAATTCAAATAACCCCTGCATGGTTCAATCGTGATATTGAAAAGGACATTGCTGTTAAAGAGTGGTGCGTCAAAATTTTTTAAGGGGTAGACGGGAAGTAAAAACGCTTATTATGATGGCTAAAACTAAATATACCAGCCGTAAATAAGACCCAAGCTTACCTATACGAAAGTTATGGAATAACGTCCGCAATCTGGAAAATCTGCCAAGTAGTTCCGTTACCTAAAATTCCATTTCCCAAGATACTTAATCATTTACGTACAATAAGTTTATTACCAGTTTTATCAAAATTAATGGAAAGTATTATTGTTTCTTGAAAAGTACAATATGTTAGAAACATTTCAGTCTGGGTTTAGAGCTAAGCATAGCACAGTTACAGCACTACTAAAGATTACTAATGATTTATTTTCTGCTATGGATAATACCTTCTTTTCAATACTTGTATTATTGGATTTACCAAAAGCCTTTGACATGGTTTCTCATAATATTCTATTATACAAACTAAAAGATGTTTTTCATTTTTCCCCGAATGCAATTAAAATACTTAAAAATTATTTGTGCGGTCGTACACAGTATGTAAAATACAATGGTGAAACATCAGCAAGCATTAAAACTACGTGCGGTGCCCCGCAAGGTTTCGTACTGGGACCACTGCTTTTTCAATTATTTGTTATCGACATTTCTTCAAGAATAAAGCATTGCTATTACCATCAGTAGGCTGATGATCTTCAAATATATATTAGTGGCCCTTTGGAAGAAATTACAATAATGGTGTCTAAGATGAATATGGACCTTGCATTAATACATGACTGGACTAATAGTAATAACCTCAAAGTGAATTCCTCGAAAACACAAGCTCTTCTAATCCATAAGGGCAGTTTAGAAGTTTACTAGTTACTTAATTGGTAAAATCGCGGACCGCTCGGAACAATTATCGCGGTCCCCTCGAAACATTAGTGTTATTATAGCAAAACATAAATTATTAATTCGCGCAAATTAATTTTTCGTTTATGGGTCTCAGAAGTGGAACAGCCTACCATTAGATATAAAAAGAATTGACCATTTCGCACAATTCAAAACTAAATGTTTTAATTACTTTGCTAGTCAATAGAGTTTTACCGGTAAACAGCGCCGGTCGAAACAGCATTCTCGCTTTGCTATATATACCAAAGTTATTTTTCATTATTATTATTATTATTATGCTTTATTTATTATTATTATTATTATTATTATGGTAATTTGACATTGTATAATGAAGTAGTAGGGACAACCAACTTGGCCTTTGGACCAGATTTGGCAGCAAGCCAGGCTGCAGTGGCTAGCTTTGGTCACCTTATACCAACGGCCGACTTGGTTGATGCTGAGGAGAGGGAGGACATCCTATTCGACATCTGTTGGTCCATGTAATGGGCCATCTGTTGGTCCATGTAAGTAAATTTTTAATGGTCCATGTTGGTCCATGTAAGTATTTTTTTCCCTGGTTGTGGTTCGCTAAATATTAACAGTCCATACATTTGTAATGAACTCTTCCAGTCCATTCATTAACCCTATCCATTTAACCGAATTCATAAGTGTTGCTTAAATCCAATTAAGCAAAATTTTGAATTATCCCAATAAATGAAATTCCGCATTTTCACAATTATAAAATAAAGCAAATAAAAATACATATATGCAAAATTTACAAAAATTCCATAATTAGGCCAATAATCCAATGCACTCGCAAAGAAAATAATAAGTTTTTAAGTCAATCTTTCTTGGTGCCTCTTCAAAAGTAGATTTAAGTAGTTAGTAAGTTTAAGAGTGAATAAAATTTAAGATTCAATAAAATTTAAGTAGTTAATGAATTTTAAGTAGTGAGTTCAAGTGAATAATAAAGTTATAAAAATATAAAACCACAATTATACTAATTTTACATCACATTTTTGATCCCCTTTTAAAAGTGAATTAACCAACCCCTTCCCTTAAGATCGTTAATCTTATGCAGCTAATCTAGGTCCAGATTCAGGCCCACCAAACCATACCCTCGCACTGAGCTAGCGGGATATATAAAGCTGCGGTGGTGATCTGACTGGACAATTTTTCTCGTTGCGTTAGGGGTGTCATGGTGATACCAAATCACTAAGCGTAACAGCCAGGTAATGAAGGGTGAAACACCAAAAGCACCGAAAGAGGGCGGTGCTATACGTAAACTACCGCCTTTATCATTAAAACAAGGTGAAAATAACAACCCACAATAGGCGGACGACGATATACAATATACCTCCCCAAAATCAGACTACATCAAAAAGTTGAGGCAAGTAGAGGAAGAGGAGCTGGAAAAATGTAATGAAGTTCTGCGTAAAATGTAGTCGGCAACCTCTAGACAGAAGAACATCTCCATGGATGTCAAAAATGACTTGGGGCAACTGGTGGAATCAATGGAGGTAATTGCTTCTTATATAGAAGCATTTGGTTGAAGGCAGAGCGAATGCAGAGATCAATTAATCGGACTGAGCAAGGAACACCTAGTCTACTGAAAAACACAACTGGAGCCAAACATAGGGGATCAGACGAACCAGCAGAACGTGGAGGTAGCAAACGGATTGCCTCTAGTCCTGCTGAATCTGATCTTGTCAAAAGACAAGATAGAAAAAGGTAGAGCAGGCAGACTTCTGGACTATGACCCGTTCTAAGAAATCCCGTAAAATAGAACAACGAAAAGAGGAATTGGAAGCGACTGGGAAAGATGTACCCACCGATGCACCTGCGAAAAGAAAAGGAAGAGGAAAACTCGAGCTCCCAGAATAACGCACAAGTGCTTAGGACAATTACGGAGAAAGTTAACCCGGAATCGACGAACACAAAGATAAATCCTCCTAGAATTCGGACCTGGGTCAGAGAAGAAGGAGGAATTCTACGAGGCCCTGAAAGGTGCTTTGGTAGAGACAGCAGCGGCACATAAAATCGAACACACGACCACTCTCGAGATTAGAGACATCGATTGTCTAACATCGGAGGACGATGTTAAAGGTGCCATCAAGCGAGACTTGAAGGGTTTTGCTGGTTATCTTAAAGTATCATTGCCAAGGCAAAATACCAGGGAACAATGGGGAGCTATTTTAGAAATTGGTACTCAAGAGGCCTCCAAACTCCTTAAGGCGGGCAATATCAAAATAGGTTAGGTTTACTGCAGGATTTTACGCAGAGTAATGGTGACACAATACTTGTTTTGGATTCGGCCACTTTCAGGCTAACTGCAAAGGGCCAGACAGAAAAAAGCAAGGCATATGTCTTAAGTGTGGTGCAGAGGGCCACATTAAGAAAGACAGTAAGGGGAATCCAAAGTGCTTCCTATGCGCTGAGCACGGAGTTGCCCCCGATCATACTAAGCACATCGTTGGTTCAGGCACTTGTTAAATCTTTAGGCAAGCTCAGAATCAAGTAAGGAGAAAAAAGCAGTAAATGAAGGTCCTGCAGGGAAACCTTCGTAGAAGTAAGGTACTGAATACCCTTTTAGACCAATTGAGACTAGAGATGGGTGCTGACCTGTTTATTATTGTGAGCAGCACCGTAACAGAGCGGAACCTGAATCTGATAAACTTGAAACAACCGCCATCTGGACTCCGCACCCGATAAGGGTCGAGAACTATGGAGCCGAAGAGGGTTTTGAATGGACTAAAAACAAAGATAGCATATATGTCAGCTGCTATTTTACACCGAACGAACCAGTGTGTTGTGAATCCACCTTAACAAAAAATAAATAAAACTTAACGAACTCAGTTGAACCAATATGTTTCATAAGTTCAATCGAGTTCGAAATTACAAACAACAACACACGCGAAAACAATAATCGCAAATTTAACAATTTAGTAAAAATTAATAATTGTCAAAATCAGCAATTAATTCGAACACAAAAAGTGTTGTTGTTTGCAATATAAAATTTTAGTATATAAGTTGATTTTTAAAAACAATAAAGACAGTTCTACAATACCAATCGGACAAAAGGGTAATTTCAAATTTAAATTGGAGAACGCACAATTTACGGGTATTGGTAAGTATTTAAAATTCTACTACTAACACTTCTACCGCCCGTTGAGAACTAAGAACTTTGGCCAGCTCAGAGCAGTCGTGTGTCGCAACGTGCGCTAAGACTATCGAGCCAAAAATTAGTTCCTCAACTAAAACTCTAATACTAACTATTCACATCATTATTCACACTATTTTCAAACTTCATTCACATCATTGGCGCTGCCGAATTCGCACCTGTGGCGAAATAGGTTAAGATATTTTAAAAGACGCACGACCCGCAGCACCAGCTAGAAAAACCCTACAAAAAAAAAAAAAATATATATATATCCAACAAAAACTCACCTTTTGCTACCAGATCTACCCTAATACCACGATCTCCATCACCAAAACCCAGATCAGTATACCGAAACTTACGCAGCACAACAAAAACACAGTCATTAGAAGACCTTACGACATACTCAGAACATAAATCAAAGACGAAACCAATACAAAAATTAGATAAACCTTCAACACAGATAACAAATCAAGAAACAGAACAAGTCAATACAGATACCACCACTACAAAATCAACACAAATAAAAAACATAGAACCCAACAACGAGACAACCAACTCTACAGAACACGAAACACACATAATACAAAAAACAGTCGAAACAAAAAAACTTACACAAGCAAGACCCACACCAGAAGAACCACAAGAACAAACAAACAGTACAAACAAAGGAAAAAACGAACCAACATCCATAACCCCATTACCAGACAAAAACGACCCAACACAGGAACCTATCGTAGTACAGATAGCGAAAAAACCAACAAAAATGAACCAACGAGAGATTCAACAAATAATCGCGAGTTGTATTCCAGAATTCAACGGCGAGGAACCCCATCCAACAAACAATCTCACACGATTCTTGGACGCGACATACATCACATACAGAGATCTAACCAACGAAGAAAAAAAGATATTTAACAGACTAATAAAATTCACACTTATAGGTGACGCATACTTCAGAATAAGCAAACGAGAAATCCCAGACTATCCAACCCTAAAAAAGACACTGACCGACATGTACCCGGTAACATATTCACTAGAAGAATTAGAGAAAGCCTACACCACTATACAACAAAATTTCGGCGAGACAATACGCGGATACGGAAACAGACTTATAGAGACGATAGACCAGTACAAAAACGGGTATAAAATTAAGTACGGACTAAACGAAATAGACCAAACATATGGAACACATTTACAAACCGCAGTACAGATTTTCAAAAGAGGACTCAACAATACTATAGTACGAGAGAAAGTCGCTACAATTAAAGCAAAAGACGTAAACGAAATAATAGAAGAAACGGACACAATAGAAAAAATGTTAATGATGACAACAAACACACCAATAAGAAACACATACCTGACTGAACAAACAAATCTACCACAGAACCAACCACATGCACTACAGCCAAATCTAACACAATACAACACTCCCAACCATGCAACTCCAAGAATTCAATCAAAACCAGCTCCAATCCTATGCAACTACTGTCAACGACCGAACCACACCTAAATTTTTGCAAATTTAGCAATAAAAAGGAAGTTAATTTTTTCGTTCAATTAAGTACACAACACCAAGTGAGTCCGTACGAGCAGGCTAAATCGTAATAAATTAAAGAGTATTAAATAAGTGAATTTCAGATTTTATGTGAAATAGTGTTTAATTGTAAGAAATAAAAAAAAATTAAATAAGTGGATATTGTATATGAAATAGTGTTTGATTGAAATAGGTAAGGGTAAATTAAATAAATGAGTTTTATCTATATGTATATTGAGATATATACAAAAATAAGTTTATCCAATACGTTTGGTTATATAAATACATATACAACATAAATATATAACATAAACATAAACACATATAATATAAATTCATAAACAACAATAAAATTATTATATATACATAACTACAACAACATATAATAAAATTATATTTAAATTATAATTATATATAGAAGATAATTTCGGTTAATTCGGAAATTACTTTTAGTTAATATACGGTTTAGAAACTCCTTCTCTTTCAAACTTCCGTAGGCAAAACCTCGGGTTTAACTCCCACATGCGAAACCACGTCGACTAGATCTAACTAAACATAAGGCTACACAGACCATAAACCACTAATTAACGCGATACACTCAAAAATGGAACGCAATCCGTGACAGATTCGCTATTTGGATTTTAAATTCTAGTTCACGACTGACATACGAAACATTTCAGGTAAGTAAAATGTATTCGCAGACACTTTGTCACGTTCATGTGACCCATAAACTGCCTCAAAAATTGTCATGCCAGAAAGCGAAAAAAATCAACATAATAAATCACAGCATGGCCAATTCAGAAGGCAAACAGTACTTATTAACCATCGTGGCAAATTCATGCGTTGGCCGGTGAGTCATATCCCATAGATAAGTTGGATCATCATAAAACCAACAAAAGCAAAACCAACGAGTCATATGGCATAGCTAGTGACTCGTATAAAATCAACAAATACAAAACACACGATGCACATTCCATCGATAAGAGTGATCAACAAAATACCAAGAAATGCACAACACATTTTCCATTCAAACTGTGGGAAATGTCATATCAGCAAGATGCAACATCAAGTACCAATGAAACGTTGTGCTAATTACACAATAAGAGCAACAACACACAATAACAGCAACAACAACACAAGACAAAGACTGAGATAACAGAAACGACGGAAAGAAGACTATAAAAAGACAAAACAGAAAGATAATGACGGCTTTTTCATTGTTAACGATCACCATATCCAGATCAATCAATAAATAAAATTAATTGTAAAATTTAAATAATATTTTAAATAAAAAGAAAAAAATACTCAGGAATAATTTTCCTGAGTTTAAAAAAATAAAATTCGTTATTCCTAAAAGATATAACTGGCGCAGATTGGTAGCGGATAATTTTTATTATCTGAGCTCGCTCCAAAATAATAACTGCAAATAATAAAAATAAATAATAATAAAGTGTATAATAATAAAAGTGATTTAGAGGAAATTGTTTTACATAACGTAAAAAATTCAAGTGAATATTGAATCATAGTGCTGGACTCAATTAAATCAGTGTTATGTTATATGCTTTGATTAATTATTAAGTTGAAGGAAAATCAACTTTAGAATAAAGCTAATGGTATATTAGCTATAGTTAAGAACAAAAATAAAATAAAAAGTTAAAGAAAAAGAATAATATATATTTTTAAATTACATATAAATATATAAAAAGTGAAGAAAATTTTTTTTTAAGTGTACCGTGAAACAAAGAAGGAAGAAACAAGATTTTTAGTAAACAATCATACATAAGTCTGATGATGGTATTATCAAAAGATATTGATTGTAATTCTCTGGTAAGTTAACAAATTGAAAATCCCCTAAATAATCTTAAAAATTCCTTTAATTAAAGTAACGTAAACTAGAAAATACAAAAAAAAAAAAAAAAAAAAAAGAGAAAAGTAGACAATTTTAATTTGATATAAGTAAACATAAAAATCTCAAAGTGAATTTAGAAAATAGTGTTAGAATTATACAAATCCTGTCTCAAAAATTTTTAAAAATGAGTCAAGAAAATGTAAACTTGTCGGATAGAAATCCTCAACGGAATCCACAAGAAGAATATTACGCGCAACAAGAACTATTAAAACAGCAAAAATTAGACGATGAAAAAATTAGATATGAAGCAATGAACAGAATGCTTCATCAACTTAAAATCCCCGACGCTGTAAAAGATTTACCACAGTATTCTGGAACAAAGAATGGTCTGTATAACTTTATACAGAATGTGGAAGAAATTCTTTCAATTTGCACAGATTCGTGTCAATACAATCCAAATTACGCTAAACTAATTGTTAGAGCAATTAGAAACAAAATTGTAGGCGATGCTAATGACGCCTTAGAAATGTACAATAGCGATGGATCATGGGAAGAATTTAGAGATAATCTCATAAATCACTATGCTGATAAAAGAGATGAAACTAGTTTAATCCGTGATCTACATAAAATAACTCAAGGTTATAATAGTATAGAAAAATATTTTTCGAGAATTTCCGACATATTAAATTCCTTAAACAACTGGGCCAAATTAAACACACCCATTGACCGCAACCGAGAAGTACTAATTACTGCCCAGAGAAATTGGTACCACTCCATGTGTTTATCTGTATTTCTCGCCGGACTTAAAGGCTCATTAGGACCCATGGTGCGAGCCATGCAACCATCAAATTTACAAACAGCAAGAGCTTACTGTTTGAAAGAGCAAAATACAAGTTATTTAAGAACAAAACCAATTCTGGAAAATCCTAAACCTATTCCAAGACTACCCATGAAACCTCAATCTAACCCAAATTATAAACATTTTAATCATCAACCATTTCAAAGAAATCTGTATTATAACCAACCTCAATACTATAATCATCGTCCCTTTACGCAACAAAATCCAGGACCACCTAACAGACAACTGTTACCTCCTAAACCTCAACAGAATATGAAACCAGAACGTATGGATACTTCATCCAATCTTGATAAATACAAACAACCCACCTATAATCAGAGACCTTTCCAATCTGGACCATTCCAATTCCAACAAACAGGACCGCCTAGATTTAGATCTCAGGAACTATTTAATGTTGAATATTCTCCTTACGATAATCATTCTTGGAATGAAAACTATCTCGAAGAATTTGAACAAACCTCTGACAATGACATGCAACCTACATTTAACTCAGCTTTAATACAATTTATTAATGGGGTACACGATCAACTAAATGGAAAAAAAATTGTTGGGGCTCTGTTTATTGATATTAAACGTGCTTTTGATATGGTTGACCATAATTTGATTTTGCATAAACTTTATTCGTTTGGGTTTAGGGGTGTACCGCTTAAATGGTTTAAGTCATACCTTAGTGGACGATTCTTTAAAGTTAAAGTTGCTAGTAGTTATAGTTTACCTTTTAAGGTTGAGTATGGGGTACCACAAGGCTCTGTCCTGGGTCCACTTTTATTTTTAATATATATTAATTCAATATTTAATTTAAACCTAAAAGGTAAAATTATTGCATTCGCCGATGATATGGCTTTAAGTTATTACGGTTATAGCCATCAGGAAGTTACTTTTTATATTAATTCGGATTTAAAAATTCTTCGTTCATGGTTTGATGACCATTCTATGGTTTTAAGTGAAAAGACTAAGGTAATGTTTTTTGGATTATCAGGTGATCGATGTGTTAATAATATTCCCGATATATTTTATCACGTTCCGAATTGTGACTTACTAAATTGCAGATGTTTGAAAATAGAGCAGGTTAATAATTTTAAGTATTTAGGGTTGCATCTTGATACTAATTTAAACTGGAAAATCCACTACCACAAAATCAAAGAGCAATTAAATGGCACTTTGCGTGCTATGTATTTGCTACGCCCATTGTGTCCATATACAGTTTTACTAAAGTTTTATTTTGCATGTGTTGACTCTAAACTAAGCTATGGATTACCCTGTTGGGGCGGTGTTAGCTTGAATACACTCAGGCCTTTGCTCGTATTGCAAAAATTTATAATTAGAACTATGTTTTTTAAACGTCGTCGTGATCACACATGGCCAATTTTTGTGGCATCGAAGATACTACCATTGCAACATCTTTATGTTTTTAGAGTTTTAAAATTGTTTTTTTCGAGAAGTGGGCATCGATTGCGAAGAATTATAACTATTTATAATATAAGAAATAATAAGAGATATTTATTTTGTATTCCATTTTTTAATACTGAAGCTTTTCGAAAATATTTCTTAGTTTCAGCACCGACTTTTTTTAATCGTTTGCCACTTTGTTTACGGGAGCAACTTAACTCTAAAAACTTTCCAAGTTTAATAAAAAATTGGTTGTTAGATAATAAAGACATTGATTTCATGTTTGCTAAATAAATTTTTTGGTATAAATTCATATGTTTTTAATGATGTATCTTGTGTATAATTATTCATTTATTTTTTTTTTTTTTTTTTTTTTTTTTTTGTATTATATTCTTTAAAATAATAATTTATATGGCCCCACGCCATTTTTTATTTAAATATTATATTTTAAACTTTTAAGGTTAATTGCTACTGTCTGTGGACAAAGATTAACCTATCTTCATAACCTTTTATTTATTTTATTATAAAAAAATTATTTTTATATAGTTTATATTGACTTGTGTATATTAATGATTGTAAATGTATTTAGTGGTTATGAGAATAAAAAAAAAAAAAAAAAAAAAAAAAAAAAAAAAAAAAAAAAAATTCAGATATTAACGAACAATACCCAATACAAGATATTGTAAAAGCCAATTATTATCCTTCATTAGAAACTGAAATACAGGACGAGGATTTTTACCCAGAAGCCTCAGTCAACCAATTGGATACCTAACTCTAAACAACCACTCTGGTTCCATCGATTACCTTTTATAGAAATTCAAACACAAAACAAAAAATTAAAACTGTTAATAGACACCGGTTCGACTAAATCTTTTATAAATCCCATTCTAGTTAACAAAAATTCCATAATACCGATTGAACCAATTAATATTAAAACCTTGTTTAACACTCACACTGTTGATAAAGCTGTAAATATAGAGGGTTTCGACGAGTTTAAAACGAAACAGCCTTTGGAATTTTTACTGTTTAAATTCCATGACTATTTCGATGGACTTATTGGATTAGAATTAATGCAAAAATTAAAAAAACCAAATCGACCTCGCAAAATCTCATTTAATTCTTCCAAAAGTAACTATCCCACTTTTATTTAAATTAAATTATATGTCCCAACAATATAAAATCTTACCACGTAGCAAACTTATTGCTAGTGTACCCGTTAACATAGAAAATGGTGAAATTTATATAAAACCCATAATCCTCCACGGAAATCTAATAATTCCCGAAGGTATCTACCATAGTAACAATCACTATGCTAAAGTGGAAGTCATCAACTACAGTAACAAAGAACATACGTTTATGATTGAACACCCAATCGAAGGTGAAAAGTTCGAAAATTATCATATGGAATCTCATGATGAGAAAATGTATGATTGCCGCTCCTCAAACGAACCAATCACTAATCTCATTAGAACAAATCATTTAAACAATGAAGAGAAAAAATCCATTGAAAAATTATGTTTGCAATATGACGACATATTTCAAAAGAATACACAACAACTCACGTTTACAAACCAAGTTAAACATGAGATAAATCTAGAAGACGAAAAGTCTATTTTTACAAAAAGCTATCGTTACCCGCATGTGCATAAGGCAGAAGTAGAAAAGCAAATAATGGAAATGCTTTCACAGGGAATTATCAGACCAAGTTACTCTCCTTGGAGCTCCCCAATATGGATAGTTCCAAAGAAAGCGGATGCTAGTGGTACAGTTAAATGGCGTTTAGTCATAGATTACCGAAAGCTTAATGAGAAAACCATTTCCGATAGATACCCGCTACCCAATATAACTGATATATTGGATAAACTCGGCAAGTGCATGTATTTCACTACTTTGGATTTAGCTTCTGGTTTCCATCAAATCGAAGTTAGCCCAAAGGATATACCGAAGACTGCCTTTTCAGTAGAGTTTGGCCACTACGAATATGTTCGTATGCCATTCGGCCTTAAGAATGCACCCAGTACTTTCCAAAGAGTAATGGACAACGTACTCGGAGAACTACAAGAAAAAACCTGCTTGTGCTACATGGATGATATCATCATATACTCCACGTCGCTACAAGAGCACATTGAAAGCCTAGGTAAAGTATTCCAGAAATTACAATCAGCCAACTTAAAAATACAGTTGGATAAATCCGAATTCTTGCATAAAGAAGTTGGGTTTCTTGGCCATATTGTAACACCTCAAGGAGTCAAACCAAACCCTTCTAAAATAACAGCAATCAAACAATTTCCAATACCCAAGACCGAAAGGCAAATAAAAAGCTTTCTTGGTCTCATGGGCTACTATAGGAAATTTATTCCTAACTTCTCACATGTAACCAAACCAATGACCGAATGTCTAAGGAAAGGTAAAAAGATTACATTAGACGAAGAGTACATTAATTGTTTTAAAAAATGTCAAACATTACTATGTAATGAACCCATCTTGACGTACCCTGACTTTAATGAACCTTTCATTGTGACAACTGATGCCAGCAATGTAGCTCTGGGTGCCGTATTATCACAAGGACAAATCGGAAAAGATTTAACTATATGCTACGCATCTAGGACCCTCTCTAAAAGTGAACAAAATTACTCCACTATAGAGAAGGAGCTATTGGCAATAGTATGGGCAACCAAGTATTTCAGGCCATACTTATTCGGACATAAGTTTACAATCATTACCGACCACAAGCCTTTAACTTGGCTGTTCTCACTTAAAGAACCAAACAGCAAGTTAGTAAGGTGGAGACTTAAACTAGAAGAATTCGATTATACTATACAGTATAAAAAAGGAATTCTTAACTCCAATGCAGATGCACTTTCACGCGCAATTCCTATGGAAATAAACACCTTTGAAATAAATACTTCCGATTCCAGCACATCCGATGAAAATGATAGATCCTCAATTCTTTCTACTCCAGAAATCCTAATTCCCGTTACTAAAAGTTCAATTAACACCTTTGACCAACAGCTAATTCTGTACTTATCAGATACTGTTAAAGAAGTTAGTACCAACGAAGAACTATTATTCGATAAAAAGAAAAGGGTAACACTTCACATACCTAGGAAAAGAAGAATTAAAATGGCTATTACTCAATCACTTAGGAAACTTTCAGGTTTAAATAAAAAGCAAATATGCATATATACCTCAAATGAATATTTTGAATACGTGCTTCAAGCATATCAATCTATGATAGGGAATAAACCTCGGAAAACTAATCCCAAAGCCACCTTATTCAGATCCATGTCATTCTTAGTTGATTTGACCACAGTTGAAGACCAAGAAAGGGAAATTTCAAACCAACATATTCAACAAGATCATAGAGGTTCATCGAAAATTATCAACACCTAAAAAGGAAGTTTTATTTCCCCAACATGAAACACTCTGTACAAGAATACATCAATAAATGCGATGTATGCCAAAAAACTAAATATGATAGGCAACCCCCTCAAGTACGATTAGAATTAACAGAAACGCCAGATAGACCAATGAAAATACTTCATATGGATATATTTCAAATACAGCACCAACAATTCTTAACTATTATTGACAAATTTACGAAATTTGCCGCAGCATACGATTTAAAGGACAAAACTGATAAAACAGTATTAGGCAAAATTATTCACTTTTGTAGCCTTCACGGCGTACCCAATAAAATAATATTTGACAACGAACTTAGCTTTAAGAGCGCACTAATAAGTAAATTCACTCAAAAACATAACATACAAACCCATGCCACCACACCATATAATTCCACTGGAAATTCTCCAGTAGAACGTCTTCATTCTACCCTTAAAGAATTAATTCAGGTCATACATTACAAACAAAAAGAAGATCCAATAGAACAAATAATGAATCAAGCTATCCTATCATATAATAGTTCAATCCATACTTTAACAAAACTTACACCATTCGAATTACTAAATGGACATTACGCCAAAAATCGAGTACCTTTTACAAATGAAATAGATTATCTAGAACAACACAAAACTGATTACGAATTATTATGCAACCAAATTCACACATTATCATTAGACAAAAAGAAAAACTTAATAGCTAAATTAAATAAATCTAAACAAGATATACTAAAATTAGAAATAAATAAACCTGTATACGTAAAAGTAGCTCGACGAACTAAAATAGAACCAGCCTATCGAAAACAGAAAATTCTTAAAGATAACGGAATCACTATTGATACTAATCGAGGAAGAGTACACAAAAATAAAATTAAAAATCTGTTCCAGGTTAACCTACATCGCAGGACAAGACCTAGAACTGACGTCTCTGGAAACCAATAATGGATTAATACCATTAGGAACAGCCAGACTATTTAATGGATACACAAAATTACTTCACATAATTCAATTAGAACCATACTCTAGTATAATAGATCAAATGTATACCCAAATAAATCAATTATCTACGATCGTTTCCGCTGACCAAAACTATTTAGCTATTCTAAATGACAAGAAAATAATCACTCAATATAAATTAGACCGACTACGACAAACATTTAGGGAAATCCTACCAACACGTACTAGAAGAGGACTTATCAACGGACTAGGTTCTTTTATTAAAGATATTACTGGAAATCTTGATAATCGAGATCTAATAGACATACAGAATACATTTAACGACTTATACGAGAACGAAAAAACACTTAACCACCAAGTCAACGAACAAATACATCTTAACGCACAAATGATAAAACGATTGGACGACATACAAAACTTTACTGTAACTAATATTAATACTTTACAATATGAAGTAGAAAAATCCATCCGTAGTAGTAACACTGTTACAATAATACTCTTATATGACCAACATTTCTACAAGTTAAATCATGTAATTGAACAGCTACACAATCATTTAGAAGACTTATTGGATATAATACAATCATCAAAGAACAAAATAATTTCACGACATTTACTAACAGTACAAGAACACAATTATATCGAAAAATTAATGGCAAACAATAATATTCATTTTCCAAACATGAACGCAATCCTCAACTTAGTCACCATAAAAGGATACTATAACAAAACCAATATAATATTTAGTATAGAAATACCTCAATTCACACCCGATGAGTTCAACTATTATCAAATTAAAATTATACCAAAAGAAAATAAAATCATTTATCCCTTTAATCCCAATGATATCATTATATCACAAGACACTTTTCAGTTTGTTAATAAACCATGTAAAAATATATATAATCAATATTTTTGTAATAAAGCCGAAGTCAAACTTATTTCTAAATCATGTGAAGCAGCTATAATAATGCAAAGACCTGCAAATTGTTCCTTTCAATTTGTATCACCTACACTCGAAATTGATTACTTAACTTATGGTCAATTATACGTTCAACCATTGGAGCCGTTACAATACAATTCAACCTGTAAACAACAATCAATATACATCAAGACTCAAACTCTCATCAAATTCAAAAATTGTACATTAACCATTAGAGGTGAAACTTTCTCTACAATAGAAAACACACAACAGGAGATCCTGGAAATCAACCTTCCATTCAACGAAGTAAACATCATAACAATTAAACCAGAAATTACTCTAGATAAACTTCACAATTATTCCGTAATCAACCTACACACTATGGAATTATTACACAACAACCATATCCTCCATAGTTCAACAGGACACATATCAGTAGTTTTTATAATATCAATAATTATCTGTTTTATAATTCACAGAATAATTAAAAGGTACAAACATATATCTACATTTCAAACCGTTCCTGTCCCGCTCAACAGAACATGCACTATTCTAAGGGGGGAGGAGTCATATCCCATAGATAAGTTGGATCATCATAAAACCAACAAAAGCAAAACCAACGAGTCATATGGCATAGCTAGTGACTCGTATAAAATCAACAAATACAAAACACACGATGCACATTCCATCGATAAGAGTGATCAACAAAATACCAAGAAATGCACAACACATTTTCCATTCAAACTGTGGGAAATGTCATATCAGCAAGATGCAACATCAAGTACCAATGAAACGTTGTGCTAATTACACAATAAGAGCAACAACACACAATAACAGCAACAACAACACAAGACAAAGACTAAGATAACAGAAACGACGGAAAGAAGACTATAAAAAGACAAAACAGAAAGATAATGACGGCTTTTTCATTGTTAACGATCACCATATCCAGATCAATCAATAAATAAAATTAATTGTAAAATTTAAATAATATTTTAAATAAAAAGAAAAAAATACTCAGGAATAATTTTCCTGAGTTTAAAAAAATAAAATTCGTTATTCCTAAAAGATATAACTGGTGGCTTACCCCTTTACAGATATAATCGCTGCAACCATTGCTAATACATTTATCAATCAATATATATATATCAAGATTTAGCATACCCCTTGAAATAACGACGGAACAAGGCAGCCAATTTGAGTTTAATCTCTTTACTGAGCTAAAACAAATTCTAAATTCACACAGGACTACAGCTTACCATATGCAAGCAAACGGTATGATAGAGCGGTTCCATAAAACGTTGAGCAGGTGATATCGTACGAATGAGCGGGTGATATCGTAAGTGTATTCCCAATTATTTATCAATTGCATCACCGCTCACCAACCTTCTAAAAACTAAAGGAAATTTCACGTGGAACAAAGACGCTCAAAATTCTTTTGAGCAGCTTAAGTCAAGACTGTCAGCAGCACCAGTGTTAGTGCATCCGGATTACACTCGTACATTTTACATTCAAGTAGACGCTTCAAAAACACGGCTAGGAAGCGTAGTTTTCCAGAAAAATGATAGCAACGCAGAACATCCTATCGCGTATTTTTGGCACAAACTAAACAGTGTCCGAACTGTTCAGTGAAGAATTATGCTGTGACTGAATTAGAATGTCTGCAGTTCTTAGTATCAAGAAATTTCGAGCTTATGTGGAAGGATACGAGTTTGTGTTAATAACAGTTTGTGCATAATCACACAAGTCTCCAGTGGTTGATGTGAACCAAACAGATCTGGCTGGTCGACTAGCCCATTGGAGTTTAAAGCTCCAAAGCTAAAATTTCCGTATTGAATATTGTAAAGGGGCGCAGAATGTAGTTTCCGATACATTATCTCGCATACATACTGTTAAGGCTGCAACATTGAATGCAACCGAGAATCGTTTGCAATTAGATCTACAATCATCAGATTTTACTAGTCCTGAATACCAAGAACTGAAGAAAATGCTTACGAATATAAAGCCGATGCCTGACAACATCCAAGTTAAAGGCAGTTAACTACTTATACATAAACCTACAAACAATCCAGACCTAAAGACAGATATACCCAGCTGGAAGCTATGGATTCAAAGTAGCCTAATTCCCAAAATTTTGCTCCAGGCACATGAGCCTCCCACTGCAGCGCATATGGGAAAAATGTTGGAGTTGATACGCCGGCATTTCTATTGGCCCACGTTGGTTAAAGATACTAAAGACTTTGTGTGTAGATGTGACATATACAAACTAACAAAGGCCATCAACATCAGGTTACGACCAAGAATGGGAGAATACAGAGAGTATGACAGGCCATTCCAGAAGCTATTTATGGACTTTTTAGGACCCTACCCCCGGTCAAAGAGTGGGAGTACTTATATTTTTATTGTCTTAGATCACTACTCTAAATTTGTGTTACTTAAACCCTTACGAGACGTGACTGCTGGTAGAGTAGTAACATATCTGGAGGAAGAGGTATTTCCGGAATATTCTGTGCCAGAAATTATCTATTCCGACAATGGCAAGTAATTCAAATCTCACCTTTTTGAAGATTGTTTGTCTAGACTAGGAATCAAACACATGTTCACACCAGTTTATTCACCACAAGCTAATGCATCTGAGCGGGTGAATAGGTCAATGGCAGCAATTCTTGGCAGCAATTCGTGCCTATGTAAGGGAAGATCAGCGGTCATGGGATGAACACTTAAGCCAAATAGCTGGTGCTCTGCGAAACACGACGCACTCCTCCACGGAATTTGCACCGTCATATCTTGTTTTTGGACAACACACAATAAATCATGGTTCACAATATGAATTATTAGGACTATTGGGACATCAAAGTTTAGCAACTTTCACGGTACCAAGAAAGGATGATCGGCTAACGTTAGCCAAAGAAATAGTGTTGGCACATTTGAAACAAGCACACACGAAAACAACACACCAATAGAACTTGCGATCAGCAGATCGAGTATAACATGTGGGTCGAGAAGTTTGTGTACGCAATTTTGCCCAAAGTAATGCAGCCTAGCAAAATTAGATAAAAAGTTCATACCAGCCGTCATTAACAGACGCATATATAGGACGAGTGGCATATGAGCTAGTAAACAAACAAGGAAAACTTTTAGGAGTTTTCCACGCCAAAGACATTAAATAAGACTATAAAATTGATAAATACAAGTTAAACTGGTAAACAGTTAACACCAGGGACTAATATGCAGATGTATACTTTCTCTTTAGATGGCCAACAGGGATGTTGTAAAACCTGATGAAGAAAAAAGGCAGTCAGGAAGTAAGAAAATCACAGTCCAGGCATATAGAGGAAGAGGACCAATCCTAACCTATTCTTTTAATACCATAGAATATAAAAAACTTAAAACGGTGGTAGAAAGGAAATTAAGGGAGGAAATACAGGCCACGGCAAGGATTCTCAGGGCAGTTAAGGAAAATGAGAAACCTAAGTAGTGGGCTAAAATGAAGGAGCTGAGGCACCAGCAGAAGCTGTTAGTACAGCAGAAACTGGAAAGAAAAAGAGAGATTAAGACGGAAAAGAAATTAAAAAATTTTCTCAAAAGAACATTCTGCTATTGGCTAAAAGGAAAAAATAAAAATAAATAAATAAATTGAACCACGTGCGCGAGGTAAACGAAAAAGTTCTCATAGTAAACTGGGAGTACAAGGAGGAAGCTGGCAATCCGTTATCTACAGTGAATGTCTGTATTGCAGCCTACACTACAGCTGATGCTCGATTAAGGCTGTATTGTTACCTAGAGGATTTAGGTGAACGTGTTCTGTATTATGATACAGATTCGGTTATCTACGTATCATCTGAGGGATCAAAAAATCCTCCTACCGGGTCATTTTTGGGCAATATGACCGACGAGCTCGAGAGTGAATATGGCTCAGGTAGTTATATTACTGAGTTTATATCCGGCGGATCGAAAAACTATGGTTATAAGGTGTTTTCGACTGCAAAAAACAAACATGTGGGCAAATGTAAAGTCAAAGGGTTCTCACTGAACTACGAGACATCGAAGCTGATCAATCTGGCATCTATGAAGAATTCGATCATTGGCGAAAATACCCCTGTACCAATCATTTCGCACAACATTCGGCGTACGATTCAACATGATGTGATAAGCACAACAGAGGTGAAGAACTATCGTGCTACGAGTTCTAAAAGAGCGTTTCTGAACAATTATAACGAATCATAATTGACATAATTAACGAATCCACCATATGGACATAAAAAACTTCGTACGACTTCTGATTGTAAACTGAATAAGTAGAATTTATAAAATTGTGTTGTTCAGGTAATAGTAAAAAAGTTAAAATTTATAAAGTTGTGCTGTTAAAAAATAGAAAAATAAGTAAAAAATTTTAAAGATTGTGCCGTGCCATAAAGTTCAAGTTGTTAAAAATAATAAAATAGTTAAAATTTTAAAAACGTTTTAAATTAATTAAGCATTTGCACATGGCTCATAAACTAAATACGGACCGGCATCATTCTCGGGATGGATTACAGAATGAATATGACAGAAAAAAGGCAAGATTTTATTAAGGTATTTCATTTCCTCATAACATATACCACATATGTACGTATGCCTGCCAAAATATATGCAAGAGCAATTATTTATAAGTAATACAAAGCACGAGTACTGAATCTATCAGGTAAAGATAACGAAACTCACAAGTATATGGTTGTATATGGTCTTACAAGTATATGGTAAGGGCAGTGTACTTGTTAATTCACATTTTTATGCATTTATGGCATAATTTTTTTTCCCCACTTAACTGACCTAACTCAATAATTTTTATTGGGTTAGAGTATAATGGCCGTCCCCACCATAAATTATTGATATTTTTTTTTTCTTTTTGGTGGGACGCTTTTTGAGTGAAAAAGTTTTTGAATTTTTTTATAATCTTTCTCCTGAAGTTTTTCTCTTAATCATTTTCTGCCGATGATGATAAGCATATAAACATAGTTGATCCAACTGCGGGTAGCCTGACCTAATTCTTGGTGTGTTAGATTAACGATGTGAGATGCCAATTAGCCAAATTCATAGATTATCATAACCACGTTTCTGCGTTTATTGTTGGCATGTTCCGACCTACATAGTGGGCAATAAACAAAAAAATGTGGTGGTGATCCATGGATGATGAGTTATGTCATCATGAGATTGGAGAAGGTGTTTTTTTCTCTTACAGTGATGGTGTTGTTTGTTTTCCGTTAACTTTTGAATCATGTTAGATTCACACTCTTTCATATTTTTTTTGCGATATATAAAGGTCCACCAAGGCATACTACCAAACCCCACGACCAATACACCTCCCGCCTGAGCAGCAGGATATATAAGCCGCGGTAGTATTGTAGCGGCTGCACAAATATTGTACATTGCTACAATAAACTTAGTGCACCACAATAAATTGTGTGCATCACCTGGTATTTTAATTGCATATTTTATTCGCCAGAATGTTGGCATGCAATTAAATACAAGATTTCGATGATTGGAATCGCGGGTTATCCAACACACACTTTTAAGTAATACACAGTGTGTTTATATTTATCAAGGTGGCAGCAGTATTTCTAAATACTGCGTAACCAAGTACATGTTCAGTTTAGAACAGAGTGGAGCGTAGCTTCCGGCCTCCCAAAATAATTCGGGATGGTGCCGAGTAAATGTTTTTTTTTCGCGAAACTGAAATTAGTAGAATTGTAGTGGTCAAACTTAGTGGTCGATAAAAAAGGTGTTAAATAAATTATCATAACTTATTATATGATAAGTTGTTTTTATTTTAAAAACTAAATTAATACATTATTTTATAAATAAAATATAAGAATAAATTATATAAAAGATAATATAAATAAATCGTTTATAACTAAATTATACCAATAATAAAAGTGAGTGATTATTCCGCCGACGCAACGGAGTTGCGCAGGCAAATACAGCCATACCCCAGGAAGGGGAGACAGTAAAGTGGTGACCCCGACGCCCGTTTTTACGGGATAGTGAAAAATAAAGACACGTGCCAACCTATAAAAAGAAATATACACCTAAATATATTTATTGGAATTCCGAAAAATAAATACACGCGCCACCTTACGCCACGGAGGCAAGGCCGGGCGTGTCCACGTGGGAACACCAACAAAATTACATAAAAATAATTTTTATTTGAATTCCGAAAAATAAATACACGCGCCACCTTACGCCACGGAGGCAAGGCCGGGCGTGTCCACGTGGGAACACCAACAAAATTACATAAAAATAATTTTTATTTGAATTCCGAAAAATAAATACACGCGCCACCTTACGCCACGGAGGCAAGGCCGGGCGTGTCCACGCGGGAACTCCAACAACAAAAAAAAATACAACAGCAAATTATTTTAAAAAGAAATAAAAAAACACGTGCCACCTTACGCCACGGGGGCAAGGCCGGGCGTGTCCACGTGGGAACAGCGAAAGAGGACAACGGAATCCAAAACCATAAGTCATAAAAAATTTTTTACACATACATTTTTTTTCTATTTTATTTTTTTGAGTTACATTAAAGTAGAACTTAATTTAAGTACATTGTAAAATTTATTAAATACTTTAAACAACACTACCACGGTTCTCCGATAATTCTCTTATAACACAACACATTTACAAGGTATCAATTCCTCAGATTTTTAAATCTAAATTTCACACTCTAAAAAATGGCCGGTGACGATGAACAATCCTCCCCAAAAATCGAGGTAGATGAAGCTAAATCAGTGAAATTGCAGCAGTTCTGGATGGAAAAACCCCAGAACTGGTTTAATGTGACGGAACTGCAATTTCAGATGAACCACGTCACCTCAGATAAAACGAAGTTCATCCACACCCTATCAGCTCTCTCCCCGAGCGCATGCGATGTCGTATCAGACATTCTAACATGTCCGCCTACAACTGGCCGATACGAAGCATTAAAAAACGCGCTCCTGGATAGACTGACACCTTCCACAGAGGCTAAACTAGAGTCTCTGCTGAGCGGGCAAGATATGGGGGATAGGCGGCCCAGTGAGCTCCTCCGCCAAATTAAGTATCTGGCTGGTAGTCAATTTCCAGAACACACGATAAAATCTCTGTGGGTGAGAAAAATGCCAGAGATCATCCGTATCGCGCTGGTTGCGCAACCGGATGGTCGGCCGCTCGACGATCTTTCAGCAACAGCGGACAAACTTTATGAGGCAATGTCAGGAGTAAAATCAATTTCGGTAGTGACACGTCAATCACGAGATAAGCAAAGGACGAACAATCCGACCGATGACGTGAGACTCCACCAACCAACAACATCACGAGGTGGTACAGTCGAACAAAGACTAGCGACCATTGAAGCTCGCCTGGATAGCCTGACGCAGCGCATCAACGAGCGGTCGCGTTCACAACAAAGAAGAGGACGCTCACAGTCACGGAATCGAGCATGGTCTCGAAATAACTCTCGCTCGAGGAACCAGAGCCGAGACAATAACACCCAGTATAGCCGTAACTGGTGTAATTATCATAATAAGTTCGGCAGCCGAGCCTTCCACTGCACCAAACCTTGCAGCTTTGTCAACGACAACAGCAAGAACCCCACAGAGAGCAGTGATGTAGAAATGAAACCTGCCCAACGAACAAAAAACATGTAAGCCACCTGGTAGAGTTGAGATCCATCTCCTCCCAGAACTCACACAAGCTCCGACAACCTTTCCAACTATTTTCAACCACATACACCTCTAATTCGACCAAACGTTTATTTGTTTACGATTCAAATAACCAACTTACCTTTCTAATAGACACGGGCGCTGACCTCTCAGTAATACCCGTCCATTACTTCGCTAATAGTTTTTACTTTAGTGAAAAATCAAGAGATCTAGTCCTTTCAGCAGCCAATGGTTCAACCATTAGCACCTACGGAGAAAAATTACTCCAGGTGGATATCGGATTAAGGCGTTCATACACACATGCTTTTGTATTAGCATCAGTGAACCGCCCGATTATCGGCGCTGACTTTCTTTCGAAATTTGGACTCCTTGTCGACCTCAAACATAAAAGGCTGGTTGATTCAGCAACAAAGCTGTCAATCAATGCCACTATGGTGAAGGTAAATACACCGACACCCATTCATTTTTCAGTCGACAACGGTTATGGCAATCTGCTTAAGAAGTATCCTTCCTTATCAGCAGAGCCAAATTACAAAATTCCAGTCAGACATAATGTGGTTCATCATATTGTCACTACCGGCCACTTGCCAGTGTCAAGACCACGTAGACTAGATCCCGTGCGACATAAAGCCGCATACACGGAATTTCAACATATGGTGGAATTGGGAATTTGCCAACCATCATCATCTCCAGTATCGTGTCCATTACATATGGTCAAAAAGAAAGAACACGATTGGAGACCATGCGGGGACTATCGTAGACTTAATACAGTTACGACACCGGATCGATATCCGATTCCCCACATTCAAAACTTCTCTATGCACGCGCATGGATGCAAAATATTCTCCAAGATAGATCTGGTTAGAGCGTATCACCTCATACCAGTAGCTCATGAAGATGTATACAAGACCGCTATCACTACTCCATTTGGCCTCTTCGAATTTACACGAATGCCATTCGGTCTTCGGAACGCAGCGCAAACGTTCCAACGCTTCATGAACGAAGTCGTCAGAGAACTTGACTTCGTGTTCGTTTATATCGACGATATTCTAGTGGCATCTAAAGATGAGGAACAGCACAAACTGCACTTAGAAAAACTATTCAAAAAATTAGTGGAGTTTGATGTACACATTAAAGCCGCAAAATGTGTGTTCGGTGCGTCCACCTTAGACTTCCTTAGCCACACCATCACATCAAATGGTGTTCTTCCTTCAGAGGAACGAGTGAATGCCATTAAAAATTTCCCAGCTCCAACATCGGTCAAAAGCATACAACGCTTTGTCGGCATGGTGAACTATTACCACCGATTTATACCGAAGCTCGCTGAAACACTAGCTCCAATACATACGCAATTGGCCGCTTTAGTGAAAAAGCCGAAGACACCCAAGAACTTTTCTTGGCCCGACGAATGCCAAAACGCATTTTTGTCGGTGAAAACAAAATTAGCCACAGCGACAGTATTAGCCCATCCTATGAACGATGCGAAGCTCAGCATCACTACCGATGCATCAAATACTGCTGTAGGCGCGGTACTACAACAGTACAGAAATAAATGTTGGGAGCCACTGGCATTTCATTCTAAAAAACTCTCGGACGCGGAAATCAAATACTCAGCATTCGATCGAGAATTACTCGCAATATATCAGGCAATTAAACATTTCCGATATTTTGTCGAGGGTCGGGAATTCACAATTTACACCGACCATAAACCACTTACAAGAGCAATTCAGTCTAAAACTGAACGAAATCCAAGACAGTCGAGACACTTGGATTTTATTAGTCAATTTACCACGGATATTCAGCATGTAGCCGGCTCAGACAATGTAGTCGCAGATACTCTTTCCCGAACATCGGAAGAAATAAACAATACAAACATACCGGCACCAGCCGACGAATACAAACCAGAAGTGGCCCAAGTTAATACTTACTACGATCTCAATAAGATCGCAATGGCGCAAAAAGCGGACTTAGAGCTTCAGAATTTACTTTCTGGCTCCGGACGTCCTCGTCATCAAAACATGACTCTACAACTTTTTGCAATGCCTGGCCTAGATATTACCTGCGAGACAAGCACCGGCACAAACAAACCATACATACCAGATGATCTATGTCGTAACGTATTCGATACACTACACAGTATCTCACATCCGGGAATCCGTGCAACTCGTAAATTGATTACTGCTCGCTACTTTTGGCCAAGTATAAACAAGGATGTGACCCACTGGGCACAAAACTGCTTATCTTGCCAACGTGCTAAAGTTCAAAGGCACACCAAATCGGCTCTTGGACAATTTCCTATTCCAACGGGTCGATTCGAACATATCCATATAGATATAGTGGGACCATTACCACCCTCTAATGGATATTCATATTTATTGACATGTGTCGATCGTTTCACTCGATGGCCCGAAGCTTACTGCATGAGTAACATGACAGCAACCACCATAGCCAATACTTTCGTTCACAATTATGTATCACGATTTGGCGTCCCGAGCACAATCACAACAGATCAGGGATCGCAGTTTGAGTCTAAGCTATTCACTGAGTTAACAAAACTCCTAGGCTCACATCGTATACGCACTACGGCTTATAATCCAAAAGCCAATGGCATGGTCGAACGCTTCCATCGTCAGCTAAAAGCTGCACTAATGGCTCGAGGGAACACACTCAACTGGAGTGAAGAAATCCCAATCATACTACTAGGGATACGAGCAACTGTGAAAGAAGATCTAAATTGCTCACCCGCGGAAATGGTCTATGGACAAACAATCAAACTTCCCGGGGAATTTTTTGTCGAAAACCCTCTTTCACAAGAAACAAATAATGACACAGTCGTCGATCAGCTTCGACACACAATGCAAAATCTGATTCCAACCAGCTCACGACAAACTACTCAAGAAAACATTTTTATACCCAAATCTTTGGACAAATGTGAGTTTGTGTTCGTGAGAACAGACAAAGTCCGCACAGGATTACAACCTCCATACGAAGGCCCGTACAAAGTAATACGTCGGCTTCGTAAGCATTTCATCGTATCGATCAAAGATAAAAATCAGAATATCTCAGTCGATCGATTAAAGCCAGCATATGGCATATTAGGCTCATCTGATAATATATCAGCGTATCGAGCACGAAAAACAGTCCATTTTGCTGAATGATTCATCTAATTAATATGATAACATGGCTCGGGCACTTACTGCCTGGATACAAACACTCATGGCTGATTGATTCAGCTATACAGCTGTCAATCTTATGCCACAGTCGTTATGCACAACACGCCTATGTCGACAATACAATTCATACAAGAGTCGATCCATCATAATGGATACGAACCATTGCCAACCCATTACGCATACTCAACGCCTCTAATGGATACATATTACAACATCATTCACACCTTCACTGAGGGGGGGGACATCACTTGCGGGGGAGTCCTGTAGCGGCTGCACAAATATTGTACATTGCTACAATAAACTTAGTGCACCACAATAAATTGTGTGCATCACCTGGTATTTTAATTGCATATTTTATTCGCCAGAATGTTGGCATGCAATTAAATACAAGATTTCGATGATTGGAATCGCGGGTTATCCAACACACACTTTTAAGTAATATACAGTGTGTTTATATTTATCAAGGTGGCAGCAGTATTTCTAAATACTGCGTAACCAAGTACATGTTCAGTTTAGAACAGAGTGGAGCGTAGCTTCCGGCCTCCCAAAATAATTCGGGATGGTGCCGAGTAAATGTTTTTTTTTCGCGAAACTGAAATTAGTAGAATTGTAGTGGTCAAACTTAGTGGTCGATAAAAAAGGTGTTAAATAAATTATCATAACTTATTATATGATAAGTTGTTTTTATTTTAAAAACTAAATTAATACATTATTTTATAAATAAAATATAAGAATAAATTATATAAAAGATAATATAAATAAATCGTTTATAACTAAATTATACCAATAATAAAAGTGAGTGATTATTCCGCCGACGCAACGGAGTTGCGCAGGCAAATACAGCCATACCCCAGGAAGGGGAGACAGTAAAGTATCTCTGTGGACAAATATCATTGTAATTCATCAGGACTCAGGCTTGCGCCTGGGTCTTGTTCGTTACAGATGCTAAAAGAAGACGAATTAGAGTACACAACAACAGATTGTATAAACATACAGAGTAACATAAGTAACATTACAGATACAATGCCTGCACTAACGTACATAATCATCCTGACAATACTATCAATGGCGGAACCAAGTAAATATATGATCCAAAAAGAGTTTAAAGATACAGGCATTTTCTTTGAGAAAACAGGAAATATAGCATTTTTTACAACTAACTTAAAAGTGGTCACAACTGTAAAGATACCAGACATGAAAAACCTTGAAAGATCACTACTAAATTGCAAGAAATTACTATCTACAATTTTATGATACAATTTTAAGCAAAAACCCAGCAGACCCATGCAAACCACTAATTAAGGAACTTCATTGGCACATATTGCAAGACAGAAGGGTGAAATGTACGGTAAATAAAAACGAAGTCTCATTGATGCAGGCGGCATTATCATTGAAGGGAACAGGAACACTATAGCTTTCTCAACAAAATGTAGTCACTACCAAAGACTTTACAGTAGAAATCCCTGGTAAGCCTGAACACGCAGAAATTGTACAACCGACGTTAACAGAAACTTAGGATGGGGAAATTATTCTACCAGAAGTACAGAAACTGACAGACATCCCAATAATAACAATTAGAGATAATACACAAGACAGAAACTTAATTGAACAAGAAAGACACAAAACAAACATCGTAAAAAAATTGGGCGACAAACCAAAAGAAACAAATTTCTTGGCACCATTAAACTCGGAAACAGCAACCACAATTATAACAATAATTGTGTTAATTATAATAATAATAGTATTTATTATTAAAAAGTATAAAACAAAGGAACAATTTGATGTAACACACCAGTTAGAAACCAGAAAGAGTAAGGACAACGACAGCAAACCTGTGAACATAAGGACCATCGATTAAAAATAACAATAAATAAATAAATAAAAGTAAAGTAATAAGAATAGGGAGTCTCCAAGGCAGGAAAACGATCAGTTTGGAGGAGTATAGAGAACGTAGAGCAAATCAGGAAATTTTGGCTTCGGAAGTCTCTTCTTTGCCAGAACCAGTAAGGAAGCCGAAAGGAGGCAGAATGACGGGACTGAAGAGAGAGAAAAGGGAACTGATGAACGTCTTGGCTATAGCAAAACCAGGAAAACTAAAAAATGGATTAGAAAATAAATTAAAACTAATTAAAGATGAAATAAATTAATAAATATAGAAAGGAGAAAAAAATTCAAAATTTAAGAAATTGTTGTTTTTCATTGGGTCTCGAAAAACGTAAATATTTTTTTTGGAGACGAAATTACCTGAAATTTTTTCCTTATCAAATCATGAGGAGAAACAAGAACATTAACAAAAATACAGTAACAAACAATGAATGACAGATAACAAACAAAAAGATGACCAGTAACAAATAACAAACAACGAGCTAGGTGGAAAAAGATACAAGATAATTAAGGAAGACATCCTCCAATGTAACCCTAAAATGTATCAGCTAATCAGTTGAACCCTGTCAAAAGAACATATTAAAAGTATATTAAAAATAATGACATGAAATAATAAGACAAAAACTAATAATACAATCTTGCCAAGTACACTGTAAAACTCAAGAAAAAATCACATAATAAAGACATAATCTAAAAAGATATTTCGATAAGGGTACAAC
Source organism: Tipula confusa (assembly GCA_963556175.1). Taxonomy (NCBI): domain Eukaryota; kingdom Metazoa; phylum Arthropoda; class Insecta; order Diptera; family Tipulidae; genus Tipula; species Tipula confusa. Next base: position 144,929,184 of record OY744476.1, read on the forward strand.
AAGAGAGAAAATGACTGTGTAAGCAGGGGCACTACACCACAATCATAACCACCACCGCAACCACATACACATATAACATACAGAAAAAATGATGTACCTCAACTGGAAAAATTTACCATCAGCTACATCAGACATCTCAAACATTTATTTTGTTGCTGTATAAAATCTAACATCTATTTTGTTGCTGTATAAAGTTAGAAACTAGAAATAAGAGGAAATATTGCAATGTATATAGTTATGCTCACATAAACTCGCTACATAGACAGTTATACCTTACATTGTATAACATTTCATTCACGAGCATTTAACAACATTCCATTCCCGCGCATCTAAGGTTCAATTTTGAACTGTTGAAAATTGTTGAACATTCAATTTGTTGAATATGAATAAAGAATCAACATGTCTCAACATGCCAACGCACGGAAAACTGCATCGTTGCAAAATTAATTAAGATTTTTTTTTGTGTTATCTTTCGCCTCGAATACATAATTGGCACAGCCGTGCGGTAAAGTGTTTGTAATCGCGTGTGTTAGTATAATAGTGTAATAGGTATAGTGAATAAAAACTAACCCAAAAACTGAATCCGTCGATTAAAGGAAAATATAGTGATTTTTTTTTAAAGAAGACATCTATTAACTGAAGGTTATTGTCGTTGAAAGGATTTGAGGTTCCACCAACTCACTCCACCGAACAACACTAGAACCCGCTCTACATGACATCAGGACGAAATTGTATTAACCGCACTACTAGATAGACGTAAAATTACATTTCGCACCAAGGTAATAAGTTAATTTCAATTTTTTTTCTACATAAATTTTGGCAATTGTTAGCCTTCGTATACTACTAGATATGTGCGAAAAGACAAAATTTTGGCAATTGTTAGCCTTCGTGTACTACTAGATAGGCACGAAAAGACAGAATTTTTTTGTTGCAAATATTTTTTTTATGTACTACAAGATAGGCATAAAAAAGCAATAAACTATTAAATAAATTACTATTTAGAGTTGTATTAAAAAAAAAAAAGTTAACACTCCTAAAATGGATGATTTAACGAAAAAACTTAATACAATTGTACAACAGCTCACACTGTTAACCACAAGGCAAGAGAAACATGATCAAAATTTGACATACTGTGACAAATTCCACAATTTTCTTCAATATATGCATTTAAAATTAGATTAAACCCGTGTGTTTCAAAGGCGAATATATATATATATGCTTCCATCACTGTACATATAAACAAATTGATTTTAGTTATTACTGTTTTTTTATATAAATGTAATTAATTTATTAATTAAGTATTATGAATATTTATATGTATTGAATGCAATCCACATTTTGCATTATGCACAATACTCCGGGGAAAAAAAACGGGACAAGAATGGATCGGTATTGAACAATTCGAAAAAAAAGAATAAAAAGAAGAGAAATTAGAGGAACTGGGTTGTTGGGTGTGGTACATTGAAGAGTGTACACTTAAAATAGTAGCTAAATTGATAAATAATAACCACACCAAAATTAATTAAAAAAACGAATTAAAACTTAATCAACAAAAATAATTATAAATAAAAAAATAAATAAATAAAAATTTTGATTTGCATAAACTAAGTGCTAGTTAAAGCAAGACATACAGTGTAAGAAATTTTTAAATAATAAATAAGAAATATTTAAATAACCCTGTGTTTGTGATTAACAGAATAGATAAACTTAAAACTGTATATTATATCTATAAGTGTTTGAAATTCACCGTAATACAGGAAAAAAAAAAACATTAAGTGTAAAGTTCTCGAATTGTAAATTGGCATATTTAAAAATAAAAAAAAATAAATAGATAAAAATTACAAATTATAAAAATCTAAACATAAACAAAATAAAATTAATAAATACAGTACATCTAAATCTTAAACTTAATATAGTTGATATCATTAATAATATCTTCTTATTACCAACGATTACAACGGATATCTATAGCAACAAAAATTCATTTGATCGATAGCTACAAATATTTTGATTACTGCGATAATATTAACGGATCCGCGCCGCATCGTGAAACTAAAGTTGTATGAATTATATATTTTTTTTGTTAAATTAATATTAATTTTTTTTTTATATATGGTAATTATTTATTAGACTATGGTAAAGGGTATTTCGTTAAGTTAAGAAGTCATTTTTTTATATAATAAATTTATGTCGTAAACTTCGAACTTTGTCGAAGTGTTTAAATTAATTTTTTTTTGTTATAATTAATTCGTGATGGAAAAATAAACTCTCGTGAATTTATTGGTGATGATGCAGTGACTCTAAATTCAATTAAGATTGACTGGTTTCCGTTTTTTTTTTTGTCTTGTTTTTATTATTATTATTGCAGCAATCTCAAGCATTCCAGTGGCCCACATCAGAACCCCCCCAATCCGCTGCTACCTGGCCGGCTGTAAAATGCTGCGTGGTTTCACCATAGGAAAGTCTGTGACAAGGGTACAGAACTAAACTGTATCAACTGTTACAATACCTCAATGCCAAAATCGATCAATCCACTAAAGAAAGGATTGATAATAAGGGTGCTTCGATTGTCCAAATATTCCGGATACCCAATCCAATTAAATCTATTCCCCAATTTAACGGGACCAGAAAACAATAAAACGCGTGGCTCAAAACTGTCGAAGACACGTTAAGTATTTTTGAGGAACTACACTCAGAGAAAAACCAAAGTAAAATTAACTAAAATGGCTTTGGTGAAATATTTTATATGGAGTTTTTAGAACTAGGTTATTTTATCTAAGTTATTGGGTTTTTTGTACATGGTGAAAGCATAAAAAGTTTAGTTGAATCTTCTAAAAAAATTTGTATGGTTTTTCTAAGTTTTAGAGAATTACTTTACTACAACCTTGTACAATTCATTGTATAATTAAGGCAAGTTCATATAAAATTTTTAGGCAAATCGAACTAAAATGACGTAACTGGATTTTCAAGACAGTACGTAAGTAATTATATTTTAGTAGTTTTGTTAGTGCGAGAAGTCTGGTGATGACTTCATGAAACACATACTAGTGAGAGTTTTGATTCTACTTGATTCTGCAGATTCTACTTAACATTCTTGTACTTAAAAATGACGTTCCTGTTTATTTGTAGCAGCGCGGTTTTATTTTATGTACTTGGTTTTAGTTTTATACATTCAAATATATACTTCAGTCTTAGTACTTAGGTAAATCGATTCAGCAACAAGTACCAATACAGTTTGACCACCAAATTCTATTGGCGTTACTTAGGTATTCTGCCTAAGTAATGTAAAAAATCATACAAGTTTTTGTATACATTTTTGTTTTTCACTTCCGTTTCGATCAAACATACATTGTCTTGTGCAATTACACATAATATTTACAGTTGTTATTTTTCTTTCCTTTTCTTTCTCATGTATTTTGTTTTAAACAAGTGTGTATGTGGTCTATGAGACAATAGATTTTTGTTATATATTATAGTATATTCAATAATTTCCATCTAAACGGTTGTGCTAACAAAATTAATTAATTTTAATTAGTAAAGAAAATACTAATATTATTCATTTACGTTTCTGTTGTTCAAAAAAAGTAAAAATTTGGTGAGTATTGTTTAATTTTCTAAGTCATTGATTTGGTGGTTTTTAAGCATTCGGTTGTTGGAATGCCATCACATTATGTGTCAACAACAAGGTCTCAAAAAGCCCTCGGAAGTGTGTGTATAAAGCACAAGCCATGAAGTAACTTGGTACACTAACATCACCACGCAAAGTAGTCCAATCAATTTATTTGTTAAGTACTGAGATCATACGAATTATTTATTTTTGATATTAAAGAAAACTTATTTTATTGGAAGAGGCGGTTTACCGCCAAAGGGTAAGCTTTGGGACAGATATTAAAGTAGAAAAAGAAGTTTAAAAAAGTTAAGAATCAGTCCAACAGGAACAAAAAGTCCAACAAAATGAAAAACTATCTTTACCCGCAAGTTGGCGACTGATGTAACGATTGATCAAGGTAAACATAATTTATAAAGATATTTTAATGTTTTTCATAAAATGTGGTTAAAATTTTTAACTACATTTTATGTAGTTTAGTGTGTATTTTAATAATATTTTGTTACAGATTTCACCCAACAGGAGTTCAAAGAAATGAAGAGTACATTTAAACATTTAAGAAAGTGGGATGAAGTACTGATTAAATGGAAGAAGACAATTCGTTTTCGCCGAAATGAGATTGATGGAAATACTGACTTAAACTTATTTCAAATTTTAATAGATTCGCCTCTGTACAAATATGCTCAGGCACCAGAAATAGTAATATATTAATATATAAATATATATATATATATATATATATATATATATATATATATATATATATATATATATATATATATTCATATATATATATATATATATATAGAATTAGGCTCTGAGGATTACCAATTTCATCCACGCTTTAAAAATTTATCTTCTGTTCCTTTCAATGATAATGAAGTTCAACTATTGAGTAAAGGGATAAATTTTGCTCCATCGGTGACCAACAACTTGCGGACTTTTGAAAATCTTGCCGTGGATGCAGAAACAGCATTGATGTCGGAATCCATCCAGCTAAAAGCAACATGTGCTTTGCAGATTAAAAAAGGTATGAAAGATTACTTTTCTTCCCCTTCTTCTTTTTCTTCTAAATTTACCTTAAATACCATTAAATCCATAAAGAAAAAGTTAAATGATTCTAACCTTATAGCTTGTAAGGCCGATAAAGGTAATACGATTACTATTATCTCGAATGCTGACTATACTAGTAAAATCTATGATTTTATTACAGTTAGTAAAGCGGTTGAGCTTAAAAAAGATCCTACATCTTCTTTTAAACTATCGGTCAGTAAATGCATTAATAAATGTAATAACATCTTTGGTAATTTTGGTTGGAAATATTCAGTTATGAATCCATCAGCTCCTATTCTTTATGGACTCCCTAAAATTCATAAAGAGGATATACCAATAAGACCGATAGTTTCGTATTGTAATGCTCCTGCTTATAAGCTGTGTGGGGGTTTCATTAACTTTTTCAATCAATATACTAATTTTAATTCTGAATTTTCGGTCAAAAACTCTGTTCAATTAATTGACCGAATCAAAAATATAAACCTTCCCCTACATTCAAAATTAATTTCGTTTGATGTAGTCAGCCTGTTTACTTCCATTCCAATCAATGTTTTAACCAAAGTTGTTTATAACCATATTGACCACGATGTTTTAGATATCTCTATTCGTGAGGAATTGAAGTGTATTTTCGATACTTGTATCGAACAAAATTATTTTTGTTCAAACGACAAATTCTATAAATTCTCAGACGGTTTACCCATGGGCTCACCCTTATCACCTTTGCAAGCCGAGATTTTCATGAATTTTTTCGAGAGGAAAATTCTTTCATCTTCGAATCCACATTTCCGGCATATAATTTTTTGGCATAGATATGTGGATGATGTTTTATGCCTTTGGAATGGAACTGATAGATTATTGAATTCTTTTCTCATTTGGTTAAATTCTCAATTTCCCACCATAGATTTTACGCTAGAAGTTGAGAAGAACAACTCAATCAATTTTTTAGATATAACTTTAACTCGAATTAATTCTTCTTTAGATTTTAGTATCTATCGTAAACCTACCTATACGGACGCCATTATTCCTAATTCATCAAACCATCCTTATAACATTAAAATGTCAGCCTTTCACTCTTTTATTGAAAGACTAATTAATGTTCCAATGACTAACACTAATTACAATAAAGAACTTAATACCATCATGAAAATAGCAACTAACAACGGATATCCAGTTAAAACCATATCTAAGTTATTAACAAAAAAACTTAAAAAGAAATCGCTTAAAAGCATCTACCCCGTAGAAAATACAACTTCCAAAAATTGGCGTCGGCTTGAGTATATAGGGAAAACTAGCCAGAGATTAAGTAACATTGTTTCTCAATTTAGTGATATTAATTTTGCATTTTACAATAGAAACACTATTAAAAAACTTATTTTTAATAATATTCCAAAAACAGATTTACTTTCAAAGTCAGGTGTCTATAGGATTAGTTGTAATGACTGTAGCTTCAGCTATATAGGACAAACAGGGCGTAAATTCAAAATTAGAGTAAACGAACATTTGTCAGGGTTGAAAGAGTCGTCATTTCATAATCATTTAGTTCTAGAAAATCATTCTTCTTCAATAAATAGCTTAGATGTTCTACATATTCAAGGGAAGGGTAAGCGGTTAGATACTCTAGAATCCTATGAAATTCGGAAAGCAATATTTTTCAATCAAAATATCCTTAACGAACAAAGAGAAATTCGGTTTTCCCCACTCTCAGATCCCGCTTTATTTCATAACCGTCCGACATAAATTTAGTAAAAGGGAAAAAAGTAAAAACAAATTTAACCGTCGCTTTGTTCAATTCTACCTGGACCACCTGTTTATATTAATTTTCTATTTTAGGTCAGTTCCCCCTTTAAATAAAATAAGCGGTGTGGGCTTATTTTCAAATAATAAATTTAATAATTTGTTTACCTCCTTTTCTTTTTTTAGGGCTTTCCGTTTCCATAATAATCATCTTTTTTATTACACATAGGTTTTTTTTTTTTTTTTTTTTTTTTTTTTTTACCATGATTTTTGTATGTAACCTTTAGTAGTTTAACTCCTGATGATGACTTAACAAATCGAAATTAATTGAGTTTTATTTAATAAAATAAAATTTTGTGTTTGCGAAATATAAAACAAGTGTTTTTATTAAAAATGATATTTAGTGTGTTTCGCCAAGTGCCAACGGCAAAAAGTGTTAGTGATATATATATATATATATATATATATATATAAATATATATATTCATATATATATATATATATATATATATATATATATATATATATATATATATATATATATATATATATATATATATGTAAATATATATATATATATATATATATATATATATATATATATATATATATATATATATATATATATATATTATATTGTTTTTGTTTTAGTTGCATATAAAAATTAATTTTTGTATGCTTTATTTCTTACATTAGTTCCTAAAAACCAAAGATTTATTTTTAAATATATATAAAATATTAATTACTTGAATATCTTTGTATGAATATAAATATGTAATGAATTATTTTTATTTTTAAATACTGTATGTGCCTGATTAATGAATTAAATAAACTGCAGATGTACCTTTATTTTATGTTTCTAAAGTAAGGAAAATGAAAAATAAATAAAAATGTATAACGTGCTATATTACGAATTTGAATTATTATTTCATCTTTTCTAAATAACTGTTGATAGGTGCATTTATAAAATTGGTTTATAAAACATACATTTTAGTCGTTTAGTTTAAATGTTTTTGAAACATATGACTACCTAAAACTCTTAACCTTAAATAGTAATATATGAAAATAAATAATAAAAACTCATAAATTGTAAAATAATAAATAAAATTTCACAAAATATTAGGTTTTTGTAAAATTTTTATTATTGTTTTACAAATTTCCATGAGAACTTTTTATTATATATTTTCATTTATTACTATTTCAGGTTTGTAATTTCACCTTAATCTGGATTAGTTTTTCATCATACTTTTATGATAATTCTGCTCGGTATTAAGTTCATTTGTATAAATGCATGTTTAAACCATCTAAGAATTTTGGGAGAAAAATTAACGACGACTTAGCAAAATTATACATGCATTTGTGTGTATCATATACTATATACTTTTTTAAATTATCTAACTATATTGGGTCGATAAACTGCTAAAGCTACGATAAATTATACTGTTTCCTAGAAAAAAATTTACCAAACAACTTGTACAAAACAATTGATGTAATGTACATTTTGTTAGAAAATAACGATGTATGGCTTGACAAAGTTTTTGATAATTTACCTTATTGATTTTAGGTGAATTAACATACAAATAAATTTTGATCGTTCATTCAAAAATTTCGATGGATCAATATTGCCAAGTTACTTGAGTGCGCTATACTACGTTTTTTGTTGATTTTACATAAGCTTTTGGCTCAGTGTAGTGTCGCCACAACAATACAGTATGTATACCAACAAAATTACCGAGAAAACCAAGGATGTGTTTTGATAAGATTGTACGTAAGATCGATTGTAGCATATGAAGTAGGAACTCGCGAAGTAGGAAGTTTGAAACCATGTCAATAAATGGAAATCGGAAATATGCCCGTGATAATTGAATGTATGTCACAAATATTTAATGTAACAAAAGTATATTGCAAGCACGAAAAATGGAACAATACCAGCAAATATTTTTAATAAATTCAAAATTAATGTCAGCAAATAAGTTGATTAACATAAATGGGTTTGGAAATAAGGCCAGAAAAAATAAGGCAAAAAGAAAAATATATATAACGGTGGAAAAGGTAGAAGTATGGTTGGTTGCTCGTGGTTGCTCCGAGTTAAAGAAATAATAAAATAGTAAAAATTTATAAAAACTGTGTTGTGGAAAAATTGAAAAATAAGTAAAAAAACGGTTAAAGATTGTGCCGTGTAATAAAGTTCAAGTTATTAAAAATAATAAAATAGTTAAAACTTTAAAATCGTTTTAAATTAATTAAGCATTTGCACATTACGCATAAATTAAATACGGACCGGCATCATTCCCAGGAAGGATTACAGAATGAATATGAGTAGAGAGTTTTGGATGTTTTTAGACCAGCTCAAATGACATCATATGTATTTTTTACGGATGCGCAGGGGTAAACCCCTAAATGCATTTTTATAGAAAATTTTGATTTTTCCTAAATGTCAGCAAAATATCGTCACCCCAGTATTTTATGGTCGTAACTATTGGGTTTTTGGTACTTAGACAGTACAATACTACATCAACGATATGTACGCATATTTCTTTCCACCTGAATGTTATATTGATAGTACATGTTGTATTGTTAGTGTATTCATAATTATGCTTTATCAGTTCAATTACAACAATAATTTTTAATTGTTGATCACATTTCATTTACTTGACAGATCACGAGGATCTGTGAACATAAGGATCATCGATTAAAAATAACAATAAATAAATAAATAAAAGTAAAGTAATAAGAATAGGGAGTCTCCAAGACAGGAAAACGATCAGTTTGGAGGAGTATAGAGAACGTAGAGCAAATCAGGAAATTTCGGCTTCGAAAGTCAGAGAGCCAAAACCAGTAAGGAAGCTGAAAGGAGACAGAATGACGGGACTGAAGAGGGAGAAAAAGGAACTGATGAACGTCTTGGCTATAGCAAAACCAGGAAAACTAAAAAATAGATTAGAAAATAAATTAAAACTAATTAAAGATTAAATAAATTAATAAATATAGAAAGGAGGAAAAAATCCAAAATTTAAGAAATTGTTGTTTTTCATTGTCTCGAAAAAAAAATTATTTACTTTTAAAGTAGAAGAAAAGTAAATTTTTCTATATGTACTTTTCTATCTCAACCCGAATATAAAAAAGAGAATCATACAGGAATTCTATGAGATCATGCGAGCAAATCACGCCAGGGTAAAAGAAGAGGAAAAAGCAAAAACAATTCTTCAACTTAAACAAATCAAGGACAGACAAACAGCCATAGTAGAGGAAGCAAGAAAGATAAAAGAGAGAAGAAACCAGATATTTCAAATGGACGAGAAACAAGAGGCAATATTAGAAAAGGCGAGAAAGATAGAAGAGACAAAAGACTTGTATGGTTAAATAATAAAAGAAGGAAGAGATAGTTTGAAAAAATGGAAATAAATAAAAAGCAATAAAATTTATATAAAAAAAAATAAAAAAAAAGGGAAAAAAGAAAGTTACTCCGAGATACTCCACAAACAAGAACTATTTTTTTTTTTGGAGTCGAAATTACCTCAAACTTTTTCCTTATCAAATCATGAGGAGAAATAAGAAATTAAACACAAAAGTTCAATTATCAAATCCGTTTTTTATCCTCATCCAATTGCAAAAATCCTAGTCCATATCAACAACCATTCGGAAACGAAATGACTTTTTCTTTCATAAATTCATGGAAAAACAAGCCATCGGGTCAATAGACTAGTAAAACTGTTTACATCGCCTAAAGTTGAAAATTGAGAGGATTATGTTAAAAAAAAAAAAACCTACCTTACATTGTATAACATTCACGCGAATTTAACTTTTTGATAATATCTCCTAGTTGAGTAAAATCAGGTGGAGATGTCATCTCATAATTATCTATTATAAATCGTAAACCACATGAAGCCATAGTTAAACTATTGCCATCTACAATAATTCCTACTATAAGAGATCGAGAGCTAAAAGAATACAAAAGCTTCCTAGATGGATCGTTATTTAATGTATCACTAGCTAAGGGGAACATTGCCCAGATACGAGATATAATAGATAATTATGAGATGACATCTCCACCTGATTTTACTCAACTAGGAGATATTATCAAAAAGTTAGGAGAATCAGGACAAAGCAAGCCCTTTGAGCAAAAAACCAAGACGACTCATGAAACTATTCTGCCATCGACAAGTCCAGGTCAATCTACATCAACCAATTCAAGCAAACCAGGCCCTAGTAAACTGAATACAGTAAATGCAACAATTGATACAACATTAGAAGAATCAGAAACACCAATTGGTCCCTTCAAAAATTTATTTCTGGAGAATCCAATGATAGAATTTTTGAAAAAGAATAATCCTCCAGGGTCATACAGTATCCATAATTTTAATCCTAAATTCATATATGTAGCATTAATGTCATCACATGATGCAGTGAGCAAAGAATTGTTCACAAAGACCAAACTAGATTCCACGCGGTTTAGGATTATAGAAAACAATCTTGAATATGATGCCCAAGCTTTTTGCAATAAGCACACGGATGAGATGAAAAAGTATTAACTGTTTTCGAATTATATGAACCATTAGGGCTTTTCGGTTTTCGATAACAAACATCTTTGGTATGCCCAGAACGTTTGCAGTAATTACAGAATAATGACTTATTGGAGGAACTGGATTTATTGGAAATGGAGAATTTAGACATATACTTAATTGAAAGTTCTTCTTCTATGGCTCGATTAATTGCATCAGACAACTTTTCAAATCGACATGCTTTAACAATTAATCGAGCCATAGAAGAAGAACTTTCAATTAAGTATATGTCTAAATTCTCCATTTCCAATAAATCCAGTTCCTCCAATAAGTCATTATTCTGTAATTACTGCAAACGTTCTGGGCATACCAAAGATGTTTGTTATCGAAAACCGAAAAGCCCTAATGGTTCATATAATTCGAAAACAGTTAATACTTTTTCATCTCATCCGTGTGCTTATTGCAAAAAGCTTGGGCATCATATTCAAGATTGTTTTCTCAAAAAACGTAGTGATTCATTTAACCTTAATAATAGCACAGCAAGACCTACAATATCAGGTTCGGGAAATGTAGTCAATATAGTTTATATTGAACAACATTCCGTTCCCGCGCATCTACGGTTCAATTTTTAATTGTTGAACATTCAATTTGTTTAATATGAAACCAAGAAACAACATGTCTCAACATGTCAACGCACGGAAAACTACATCGTTGCAAAATTAATTAAGATTAGAAAATTAGTTTATAGAAATTATATTTTTTTAATTTAGTTTTAAGTTTGAACTCAATGTATTAAGAGCTAATAATAAAAAAAAAATAAATAAATATTTTTTTTATGTTATCATTTGCGGGCAATGCCAAATACATAATTGGCACAGCAGTGCGGTAAAGTGTTTGTAATCGCGTGTGTTGGTGTAATAGTGTAATAGTTAGTGAATAAAAACTAACCCAAAAAGTGAATCCGTCGATTGAAGAAGAATAAAAAAGGCATAAAAAAGCAATAAACTATTCAATAAATTGATATTTAGAGTTGTATTCAAAAAAAAAAAAAGTTAACACCCATAAAATGGATGATTTAACGAAACAACTTAATACAATTGTGCAATAGCTCTCACTGTTAACCACAAGGCAAGAGAAACATGACTAAAATTTGACATACCCCAATGCCAAAATCGATCAATCCACTAAAGAAAGGATTGATAATAAGGGTGTTTCGGTTGTCCAAATATTCCTAATACCCGATCCAATTAAATCTATTTCCCAATTTAACGGGAACAGAAAACAATTAAACGCGTGGCTTAAAACTGTCGAAGACACGTTAAATATTTTTGAGGAACTAGTGTCGCCACAACAATACAGTATGTTCTACGTACATTAAACAACAAAATTACCGAGAAAATAAGTGTTTTGATAAGATTGCACGTAAGATCGATTGCAGCCCATGAAGTAGGAAATAGCGAAGTATGAAGTTTGAAACCATGTCAATAAACGGAAATCGGAAATATGCCCGTGATAGTTGAATGTATGTCACAAATATTTAATGTAACGAAAGTATATTGCAAGCACATAAAATGGAACAATATCAGCAAATATTTTTATTTTAATAAAATTAAAATTAATGTCAGCAAATAAGTTGATTAACATAAATGGGTTTGGAAATAAGGCCAGATAAATTAAGGGAAAAAGAAAAATATATATAACGGTGGAAAAGGTCGAAGTATAGTTGGTTGCTCGTGGTTGCTCCGAGTATAACTAATAGAATAAGATATAAATATTAATACAGTTTGAAAATGAAGTACTCGCACGTCTTCCCAAAATGTCTACTATTAGAAACAGACAGGAAATAAAAAATAAATAAAATAAAAAATGCTGTGTAATACACAATCATTATAATAACACCTAATAATTTTGATTTTTTTTTACAGACCAATGAAACAAAAGTAAAGAATTAAAACAACCATCCCTTTCAGAACTTTGATCTGCCTAATACTTTCGTTGAAATGTATAAAACCTCAGGTTATCACAAATCAGAAGTTGGATAAAGAAGCAAACGTCTTTACCAGTCACATGGGTAGAATGTACATCTTACGAAAACATTGGACTGTTTCAACGAAAGTAGATTTATTGAACTACCAACAAGATTTAGAGGCACTAAAAATTGACAAAGATTCACTAGAAAACATATGCTGCGAGTTTATCAACACAACTGACTTTGACTACTGCAGAGAAATTAAATCTAAAACCCAAGCAGCCTTCGAAGAACTTTTGTCCAAAGAAGATATAATTGAACATTTCTTTATTGAGACATACAGAAGGAAAAGAGAAATTTTTGACGGCATTGGTAGATTTTCAAAATATTTGTTTGGCACCTTAGACGATGAAAATGGGAAAACACTTAACAAGAACTCAGAACTAATAAGACAACAAACGTCTATCATACATTCCATATACGAAGAATTAAATGAAATCCAAGTTACTACAAAAAGTACCCTGCGAGGATTCGGCAAAGCTATTAAAAACCTGACAGATTTCATAGAACAAATACAAGAAGATAACCTACAAATGGAAAATTTCAGAGCAATAGAAAACTTAAACGAACTCCTTACATTAGTATCGTATTCCGTAGCACAATTAAGCATTAGACAAGGCAAATTAATAGATATATTAATAGCAGCTTCAAATTCAAAACTCCACCAATTTCTAATTAGTCCCACACAACTACAAGAAAAATTAGAATTCATTCAGAAACACATTCCGTTTGATACCATGTCCCTAATCGATATTCCTAAACTATCCCTAAACAATATTTACAAGCTAATACAAGTAAAAGTATACAGAAGAATAAACATCATAGCTTTCGAAATAGAGATACCACTGACAGAACAAGAGCATTATGAAATATACCGATTAACGCCAATCCCAGTCGAAATCGAGGAAAGAGTATATTCTACAACGGAGACCAAGCCCATCATCGCCATCAAAAATACGAGTTACGTAAGTCTTGAAAACCTCGACACATGTTTTCAAGCAATAGATATATATCTATGCCAAAAACCAACAATTTCATTTATCCCAAGCGTACATCAGTCATGTGAATTACAACTGTATTCAGGACTTCCTCCAACATTATGTACAACGCACCTGGTCCACTTTGAAAATAATTTGTGGATTATATGCAACTCAGAAAGCATCATCTATATGTATCGAGAATCTGAAACTGCAAACGCCATCTGCGATAACCATTATATCGCTCTGGAAATTAAAGGGAAAGGCATTCTTAAATTAAACAATGAAATATCATGCGTAATAAACATAAACGGATTTAAAATATACATGCACAATAAAGACGAAGTGGTCAACTCATGCATAATGATACCAAAAATAGAAATCCCGGAAAAAATATTGAAATGGAAAAGTTACGGCATACGACAACGCCCCACACCAAAAGTAATTATACCAGCGATACTTGACGGAAATTCAAAACTAAAGGAAATTGGGCATGAGATCAAAATACTGGAGCTGGACCAAGCAAATAACGACACACAAGGTCACTGGTCACCTAGTAAACATGACATGACAATTTATGTCATTATAGCAGCAGTGATACTCATTTACGTTATATTAAAATACATTCAAATGAGGAAGAAAAACAAAACAGCATCGACCACAAATTATGTAGTAATCAGCAGTAACACACCTAGTTGTTCCACACAAAAGCAATTAGAAATATCAAAAAACGACCACGATACAATAATTTCACCAAGAGAATCAAATAGCAACCACAAATGGCGCTAACAACATAATTACAATTACTAACCTAAGATAATATTAATAAATACTTAAATCAACCTAGCATAACACTAATGTATATTATATAAGCTAACTATTCAATTACCAATTATATAATTAAAAATATTTCAGTTAATTCATCATAATTCTTAAATTACAAAATATATTTTTACATTTTTTTTTTTTTTTTGCATTGACATATGAAACTCAGTACAATTTCTTAAAGCAAAAACAGATGTTTGAACAAATCAAGGTTAAAAATAAAAAATGTACACATAACACTTAAACTCTTAAGCTACGACACATGATTCACTGAATTAGATATCACTTGTATTATCTTAATCCCGATCCTACCTAAGAAACAACACCTCACAGAAATACAGGTTCAACAACACATTACAGGCATATGTGTATAAATAATGTTTACTGACACAGATTTAGTCAAAATGAAGAACATCAAGTATGTAAAACGAGGAAATTAGAACAAAACAAAAAAAAAAAAAAAGTACTCGTGTATCTAATAACTTCTGACTATAAAAAAAAACCTGTATAACAAATTTTTTTTTTTTAAACCTTAGGGGGAAGGTGTTGTAAACCATTACAATTGGTTTTCCTTATCCATTCGTAATCCAACAAATACCAAAACACCCTATAAAACATCAAATCAAAGACCAATTTAAGTTCCCTAACCCACAAACAAGTAAAGTAATCATTTTCGAAATAAGTAAATTTCGAAAGAAGTAAATAAGTAATTTCGTATGAATCAGCAATATTGTAACAATATTTGCAAAAATATTTAAAAATAAAAAAAAAAAAAAAATTTGTGAATTTGGCAAATCGAAAGAACTTAACTCAGAGTCAAATAAGTTATGAAGACATGAACATATAATAAAGTTTTTTTTGAGTTTTTTACGATAACTGAAAAATCCTTATCTTTGTATTAAAAATAATAAAAAAATCAACAAGTGTATCCAATTTAAATCATTTATAAGATATTAAAAAATAGTTTAGTAAAAAAGTGTATCTAAATTAAATTTTTTATAGTATAATAAAGATAGTCTAATAACAAAGTGTATTAAGTGTTTTATTAATAATCTGATTTAATAAAGTAGTTATATAACAATGGTATGCATTCTAAAACTACCATTTGTAGACACATGCTCACAGCTACACATTTTTGATACCGTAAATGTTCCGTAAATTATACATTGAAAATGTGTAACTATAATCGATTCAAAATGTTACTTGGGATAGGATCTACGAGGATTTCAATTCAACAAGCAGAGACACAACCAAACAGAGAGAAAGACAAACATCACGACAAGTGAAATTGTATGGGAGTTACATTGTCCGACACATCCCGCATCTCCCAATGTCACGATACCAGTATTATATTCAACAATACCTGAAGCAATTCAAATTAATCCAACAGCTCATAATAAATCATGATCATCATCAACGCTTAGTCATCAACCAATATTATAATTACCATGATACATTGTATCTTAATTACCACGATACATTGTATCTTAAAAAATAACAAGATTGTTTATTTCATATATCATAATTTGTTTATATAAGTTTATATCTTATAAATATTGTAGTATTGTTTATATAAGTTTATATATATTATTTTCCATACATTGTAATGTTGTTTATATAAGTTTATATATCATAATATTATACATTGTAATATGTTTATATAAAATCATGATTATAGTTTACGCAGCTGCACATAACATAATATCATACATTGTAATATTGTTTACTCTATTCTTTTGTTTATATTATCATTTATAAATAAACTCAATATCTTTATTCAATAAGCAGAGTTCTCAGTTATCACTAGCATAGATCGTTTCTATGTCAAAATATATTAAAAATTGTGTTAATTAAACTAATATTATATTTTTATAAATAATAAAGATAACTCAGTGGATAGTTCCACTGAGTATAAAAAATATAATTTAATAAGTGTCACCCGACATAATTGGCGCAGTTGATAGCGGATAATTTTTATTATCCAAAAATTACGCTACCTTTATTTAATATAATTTGGTGAAAATTTTTAACACAATTAAGTGCATTTATTTTTCGATATAAATTTAAATCTGACGGTAGTTTTACGAAAGTATGCTCAACGGTTTATTGAGTAATCGCGCTACGTTGATTTAAATGAAAAGTGAAGCACTAATCGATGGTTGATCGATAAATTAGTTTAAGGATCGATGGTTGATCGATAAATTAGTTTAAGAAAAAAAAAGTAAAAGTAAAATAAAATAATAAATAATAAATAAATAAATAAATAAATAAATAAAAATAAAATAATAAGAAATAAGAAAAATAAAAATAAAATAAGTGAAAATAAAATAATAAATAAAAAGTGAAAATAATAAATAAATAATTTAAGTGAAAATAAATTGGAAAGGAAGAAAAAACATATATCGCTAATTTAAGTCATCACTTCATCGGACAATGACGGCAAAGAACGATGTTTGTGGTATTAATATTTTGGTAAGTTTGAATTGAGACTCTCCTTTATATGTTTGTAAAATTCCTTCCATTAATTAAAGAGATTTTAAATAATAATAATTAAAGAAAAATAATTTTTAAAGAATCAATTTTTAAATAATAATTTTAAGAATTAAAAAATTAAAATATAAATTAGTAATTAATAATTGTAAATATATTTCATTAAATTTTATCAATTTTAATTGAATTTTTGAGAAGAAAATTTTTAATTTAAATTAATTAAAAGTAAAAATTTAATTTTTTAAATATATATATATAAATTTAATATAATTAAGTTAATCGTAATTTAAATTGATATAATATCTTTTTTAAATATTTAGTTATTGTATATAAAATCAAAATATAAAATGTCTCGTTCAAATAGTCCAGTAAATGTAGGTTCAGATTATCAAAATGGTATAGATCAAGATTGGATTAGAGAAATTTATAGGGAACAAGATGAAATGAAAAAACAGGAAGATAGTTTTTATAAAATGATGACTATGTTACGAATACCGGACGCAGTCAAAGATTTGCCACAATACAAAGGTGATAAAAATGGTCTCTATGATTTCATTCAAAATGTTGAAGAAATCTTATCCGTTTGTCAACCCGATTGCGTAAATAATAATCCATACGCAAAAGATTATCGACATAATGAACACAATGAATAACAACACAAAAATTAATACACCACAAGATAGTAATAGGGCAGTGTTAGTTCAAATGAAAAGCAAACTTCATGAATCCATGGGACTCTCTGTTTTCCTTGCCGGACTCCGAGATCCATTAGGCGGCATGATAAGGGCTATGCGACCAACAAGCTTACCCGAAGCCTTATCTTTTTGTTTAAAAGAGCAAAATATCGGTTATTTAAAAGGAAAAACTTCGGATTATTCATCCAAACCACCAATTCCATTCAAAGCTCCAATTCGAGTACCGCAACTAAATACTTTTAAACCACAATTCAATCATCAACAATATGCTTTTAGACCATATAATCCCCAGTCTCAATATTATAATCACCGACCATTTACAAATATAAACTCACAAAACCCACCTAAAAAACCTATTAATAAACCAGCCTTACCACCACCACGTCAAAAAGTTGAACCAATGGATATAACTTCTAATCAAAATCGATATACTCAACCAACTTATGGACAAATAGTTCGACAACAAAATCAATTTAATAAACCATTCCCTCCACGTCAAAATTATTTCCAATCTACAGGACCACCAAGATTCACATCCCAAGAATTGTTCAACATGGAACAAAATCCTGACGAATTATATTTCCCATCAGAAGATGAATATTATGATCAGTCTAACGAATACTATACAGAATATGACCCATTGGACCCAAATGAACCAGTTCATGGTATCACAGAAGAAAATTATGTCCAATCACTAGATCAGGAAATAGCTGATGAGGATTTTCGCCTCGACGCCTCGAAAAAGTTATCGGATACTTAGATTTTAATAATCATGCAGGTTATACTCTACCTTATATCGAAGTTCAAAAGAACCCAAATCAATATTTAAAACTTTTGATCGATACTGGATCAACTAAATCTTTTCTTAACCCATCCTTAATACATAAAATTAAACAAATTCCACCAATTAAATTCTTGTAAATGGATTACAAGAATTTAAAACCAAAGAACCATTAGAGTTCGTCCTTTTCAAATTCCACGCTTATTTTGATGGATTAATAGGCATTGAGCTTATGCAACAATTAGGTATTTGCATCGATGTAGCAAATTCCATTCTCTTCACAGATAAAGTCCAAATTCCACTTAAATTCAAACCAAACTATATGTCTAAACAGTATACAATTCTTCCTAGAAGCAAACTATCAATTGAAGTTCCTGTAGATATCAGAAATGGAGAAATATACTTAAAACCCGTTTTAATAGATGACAAATTAATAATACCCGAAGGCATATATACTAGTAAAGAATACTATGCTAAAGTAGAGATTATTAGTTATGGCAATAAAGAAATGTCATTTGTCATAGAACAACCAATCAAAGCCGAACCACTAGAAAACTTTCATTCCGAAACTAATGAACACAAAATATATAATTCACATTATTCAGATGAAAATATAAAAAATTTAATTAGAACAGATCACCTTAACCCCGAAGAAAAAAAGGCAATAGAAAAACTTTGCGTTAAATTTAATGAAATTTTCTATAGGGAAAATCATAAACTTTCATTCACCAATGTAGTTAAACACGAAATAAACACGGAAGACGAAAAGCCAGTATTTACAAAAAGTTATCGTTATCCACATATTCTCAAACAAGAAGTTGAAGATCAAATTATAAAAATGTTAGATCAAGGCATAATTAGACCAAGTTATTCTCCTTGGAGTAGTCCAATTTGGATTGTTCCTAAGAAGAAAGACGCATCTGGAAAAACAAAATGGAGACTTCTAATAGATTATAGAAAATTAAACGAGAAAACAATATCAGATTGCTATCCATTACCCAATATAACTGATATATTAGATAAATTAGATAAATGCATTAATTTCACAACACTAGATTTAGCCTCTGGTTTTCATCAAATAGAAGTATCTGCTAAGGATATCACTAAAACAGCATTCTTCGTTGATTTTGGTCATTATGAATATATACGAATGCCATTTGGATTGAAAAATGAACCAAGCACTTTTCAACGTGTAATGGACAATGTAATTACAAGGAAAAATATGTTTGTGCTATATGGACGATATCATAATATTTTCCACATCATTACAAGAACATATTGAAAGTTTAACGAAAGTTTTTAATAAATTAAAATCCGCAAATCTCAAAGTACAACTTGACAAATCTGAATTTCTTCATAAAGAAATTGCATTTTTAGGTCATTTAGTCACATCAAATGGTGTACAACCTAATCCCGATAAAATTAAAGCTATAAGAAACTTTCCAATTCCTAAAACGGAAAAACAAATAAAAAGTTTCTTAGGTCTTTTAGGATACTATCGAAAATTCATACCCAATTTCGCAAATATAACTAAACCCTTCACGGAATGTCTTAGAAAAGATAAAAAAATAAAAATTGATGAAAAATATCTAGAATGCTTCGAAAAATGTAAAAATTTATTATGTAATAATCCCATATTACAATATCCCGATTTCGAAAAAACCTTTTCTTGTTACTACAGACGCAAGTAACGTTGCACTAGGTGCAGTACTATCACAAGGTCCAATAGGAGCTGACCTTCCAATCTGTTATGCTTCACGCACACATTAACGTAAAAATGCACATGATACAATTTTATAATTGTTGTAAACCCCTGACAAAATCAGTGGTAATTGATTTTAAACCTGAATTATACCGGTTATGTATATATATTAAGCTTACCCCTCCTTTTTATTGTAATAAAATAATTGTACAAAAACTAAAAACTCGAACTGAAAAGATAGAATAAAAAGTGAGATGGTCGAGAACAGTGATTGTGTATTCAAATACTTATTTACATATTTTAAATAATAAAAAGTAGATATATAGATATATATATTAATCACATCCAAAATTAATAAAATACGATTCTTTATATTAAAAAAAAAACTATTAATAAGTGCCTGAACAGTCTCTAGTGAAAAATAAAGCCGGTGTACGACGGTGAAGAGGTTTAAAAAAAGATCTCTCTTTAACATAATAAAGTATCATATATTTAAATATTTCACATGAAAAACCAAGAATTAGAAAATAAGAAAAATGCTGAATATCAGAATTAAAGAAAATTAAAAAAATTTTCTAATTTTCTTTAAATTAAAAAACTAAATTAGGCAGTTGAATTTCTGACTCTAAAGAGAACAGACTAAAATTTAATTCAGATCAGATTGACTTTAAAGAGATCAATAGAAGTTAATCTAAAGATTAACTCAATAAATATAAATATAATTAAATTATATTATTAAGACTTATTGTGTAATAATTATATAAAATAAATAAAGTTTTTTTTTTATTTTATTAAAAGGTTGTCCTACCTCAGTAATAATTAAATTAAGAAAGTAACATCTGAGGTAGAACAAATGGGTTAGGCAAATATACTAACACCTACTAATCACTTAAGCTGGGTTAAGTCATAGATCTGTAGCGACCGTTTTAAATTTCAAATAAGATAAAATTTCAATCGCGCTCCAATTGCAAACTAATGTAATCGTATTTTGCATTAACATTCAGGCGTTAGACAAGCAATTTACCAATTCACATTCTCTTTTGTTGTCATGAGATTGAACGGAAAGTGAAATTAATAATCCAGTTCAATTGCTTTCCATTTTACATATAAAACCATGATGTTTTTATATGTACTTTTTATTACCATCCGGCATGTTTAAAATTCGAGTATTTTATCACGACGATATTACACGTACATAATTTACATATACACCGCAATTCATAGTATACTACTTGGTCGCCATACCATATCCAAATTACAAATACAGCCAAACTTTTTCTCCCAATAAAATCGTTGGCGCACATTATTAAGTGACAGTGCTATAACGATCGCGCAACCGAAAAAGTGATAAGTGGTGCTAAATATATAAATTATAAAAAAAGAATTATTATAAAATTTAAACAATTGTGAAAAATAAAATGTATTTCTTTTTATTAAAAATATTAAAATAATATTGTGTTTGTTATTAAAATATCAAAAATTTCCACATTTTTGGTGACCCCGACGTCCCTTTTTAGGGAATAGGAGCCGCAGCAGCACATTTATAACCAACTACATTTTGGGTTATTATTAAAATTTTAATATTATTACACGAGATTAATGGGACACTTGGCACGATTGGTTCGTGCCAAGAAAATGGTACATAGCGCCATTCTTTCATCATCATATCTTTTATAAGTGAATACAATTAACATAGGAATATTAAAATAAATTATTGCTTGTTTTCCGACGCAACCCGCGACACGGAGGGATATTAATTCCTACGAGCAACAACCACATTTTGATCACAACTTCTTGGGATTGTGAAACACCTTTGCCGGAAAAATAAAATTGAATAAATAATAATTATCATTATTCGATTCCGAAAACACAGCGGAAAATTAAATACGAAAACGTGTGTATTGTGGTAACTATAATACACAAGCAGACACGCAATCGGAATACACCAAATAGCGAAAATCACTATTGACATCTATGAAAAGGACACCATCAGTTGCACTAAAGGACACCATTAGTTGCAGTAAAGGACACCATCAGTAGCAGCGAAGGGCACCATCGCAACTCACATCAACCACATCAAATTAACAGATGAGTTTTTCTTGTTATAATTTCTTTTAGTGGTCTTGCATTTTATTCTTGACAAATATGGAGGATGATAAGCCGGAACTGCAACCGATGGAGATTGATCACGAAATTTTGAGTGTTATATTGGCGCCATTTTGGATTGATAATCCACAAACGTGGTTTGATACCGCCGAGTATCAGTTCGAACTGGCAAAAATTAAATCGGATAGTAAAAGAGCTTTATATGTTATTACGGCACTCACCCCAGAGGTCAGCGAAAAAATAAGCGACTTCATACGCAAACCACCAAAAGAAAATCAATATACGAATTATTAAAAGCCACTCTAATCTAGAGACTCGCACTAAACTAGAATTATTATTGAGCGGCGTCGATCTTGGCGATATGCACCCATCCGAACTTCTCCAAAAAATAGAATCGCTAGCAGGCCATAATTTTAACGATTTTATAGTTAAGACGTTCTGGACGAGAAGATTACCGGAAGTCGTGCGTATAACGCTGATGACTCAGCCAGACGATGCCAAATTGGATGCACTAGCCAAGATGGCCGATAAAATTTACGATGCCATGAATCGTACGCTAGCGCTGGAAATCGGATCTAGCTCTAACCACTGCCAATGGATCAACTATTCGTACTTGTGGTACGAAGTTGATCAAATTAGATATCGGTCTAAAACGCAGTTTCACCCACGCTTTTATGATTGCAAAGGTAAACCGCCCGATCATTGGCGCCGACTTCCTTGTAAAGTTCGGCCTATTAGTCGATTTGAAACATAAGCGACTAATTGATACTATCACTGAATTATCAGTATGTGTGGTAATTAAAAACGATAAAACTCCTACCCCCATTAATTTTGTTATGAATAACGCTTATGGCACGCTACTACGAAAATTTACCTACACTTACAGCGTTGCCCGATTTCAATTTACCAGTCCGCCACAATGTTACACACCACATTGTTACTACAGGTCATTTACATACGGCGCGACCACGAAGGCTAGATCCTGATAGACACAACGCCGCAAAACTTGAGTTCCAACATTGGTGAAATTGGGTATTTGTCAACCATCGGCGTCTCCCGTATCATGTCCTTTGCACATGGTACGCAAAAAAGATCTTGATTGGAGATTATCGGCATCTAAATGCGGTTACTACACCGGACAGATACCCGATATCCCACATTCAAAACTTTTCTATGAATTTGGATGGTTGCACTATATTTTCAAAATTAGATCTTGTCAGAGCTTATCATCAAATACCAATCGCAGAGGAAGATATCCATAAAACAGCTATTATTACGTCTTTTGGACTCTTCGAATTCACACGTATGCCTTTCGGTCTACGAAACGCGCTGCACAGACATTCCAGCGATTTATGAACGAAGAGGTCCGCGGACTCGACTTCGTTTATGTATACATTGATGATAATTTAGTTGCTTCAGAGAATGAACAACAACACTTATTGCATCTCGAGCAAATATTTCAGAGACTAGCCATGTATGATGTTCATATCAAAACACCAAAGTGTGTTTTTGGCGTTCAAACGTTAGTTTTTTTAAGCCACAATATCTCCCCTGATGGAATCCAACCCAGTGTGGAAAGAATCCGAGCAATCAAGGAGTTCCCAGCTCCTAGTTCGATTAAGCATATTCAGCGGTATATCGGAATGATCAATTATTATCACCGATTTATACCCAGATTAGCTAAATATCTAGCACCGATACACGGACATCTGTCTTCTTTAAATAAAAAACCTAAGACAGCTAAAAACTTTTCATGGCCCAAGGAATGTCAAGAAGCATTCACTCAGTTAAATAACGACCAAGCCAATATTACATTACTAGAGCACCCTTTGAGTGACGCTAAACTTAGCATTATTACTGATGCATCTAATACCGCCGTTGGCGCTGTTCTGCAACAGTACAATAATAATAAATGAGAACCTTTAGGATTCTATTCTAAAAAATTAACGAATCCCGAGTTAAAATACTCAGCATTTGATATGGAACTTTTAGTAATTTATCAAGCGATTAAACATTTTAGATATTCTGTGGAAGGCCGTGAGTTTACAGTTTTCACAGATCATAAACTGTTAATTAGATCCATTCATACTAAAACTGAACGTAATCCTAAGCAATCACGCCATTTGGATTTCATAAGCCAATTTCCAACAGATATCCAGATGTGCATGGTACCGACAATGTTGTCGCAGATACCTTATCTAGAACAAATAATATTGACTCAGCCTCAGTTGAAACAGACTGCAGTTATAATAACATTATTTCAACACAGCGATCCGACGACCAACTTAAATCGTTACTAGATAAATTGGGACGCCAGTCAACTTCCAAATGGAAGCTTGAACTAATTATTTTACCCGGCCTCGAAGTCCATTGCGAAACATCTACAGGTAAAAATCGCCCTTATATCGCAAAATCATTGCGTCGCGCTTATTCGACTCGTTACATAATTTATCACATCCTGGTATCAGAGCCACTCGTAAATTGGTTATGGGTCGCTATTTTTGGCCAAACATCAACAGGGACGTAACCCTACTAGTTCTTGTACAGCTTGCCAACGTTCAATTCAACAGCTTGCCAACGATTATTTTTATAATTATAACTTATATAAAACCTGTATTACCTTGATATATTTTATGTGAAATCATTCTAATAAAAGAGTCAATCGAACAGCTATTTGGGCTATTGTGACTAAATTTCGCACCAAATTTACAATGTTGGACATTAAATCACCGACACGCTTACGTACAGTGTGAACTGAAGAAAATATCGCAGCTGTATCGGCCAGTGTTAGTGATGACCATCAAGTATCGATTCGGCAGTAATTGGGTTCGCAGCAATTGGGCCTCTGTTACTCAACAACGTGGAAAATTTTGCGCAAGGATTAAGGTGTGAAGCCTTACATAATATCATATATATATTCGTATAGTATTTGTGAGTAGTAAAAGGTGTTCGTTTGGAAAATTAAATTAAATATATTTATAAATTGATTTATTTAAAAACTTTCATCAGTTTATATTTATAAGACAATAATCTTTCTATATAAGTGATATTACAGTGTTATCGTGATTTCTTTTATAAATACTTGCAAAGACAAAAAAAAAAATTATTTTTTGTATTTTGACTAGCTGTCAGTTTTCCCGCGTTTACGTTTACACAGCATTAATTAGTCTGATTGCTGATTTACTACGTATACACCGTATAAGTAGTTGAAGTTGCCGATAGTCTGGATTCAAACCAACTCCATAGTAGTGTCATCTATTGTGATTTTTATCTTTGTTTGGAACGCATTTTGTAAACATCACATAATCCAAAAATATCAAATATAAAAATGCCAAACAAAACATGTACTATATCTACGTGCAATAATTCCACTTCCGAAAAGCTCATCTGCTGTAGTGGGCCATGCAACAAAGTAGTTCATGCGGGTTGCGTAGGAATAAATAATAGTGCGTTTCCTATGTTTGCCACTAAAAATATTAAATGGTTTTGCGATGAATGCTCAGAGATATTAGATAAACTGTCGCATCAAATGTCATTGATGTTAAATATGCTGCAGTCCCTATCCAATGATGTCAAAAGCTTTATTATCTCTGGCCAAGGAGCTGAAAAAAGAATAACGCGCCAAACCAAAAAGAAACTAGCGACGGATGATGAGGTGATTTCAACACCACCAAAAGTTAGTATTCAAATTGCCGATAACATCGAAGCCAATACAAGCAATATTATTATTGGTTCGTGCGTTGAAGATTCCTTAAAATCAGTTCCCGTACGAAAATATATTCATGCATCAAGGTTTTATAATTCTACGACTACAGATGCTGTAAAAAAATATTTACATGATAAACTTCAGTTACCTGAAGAAGAAATTGACTGTCGCTTACTTGTTGCTGCGAATCAAGATGTCAGCAAATTCAACTTCATCTCGTTTAAAATTGGAATAAATCCTGCGTCCTTTGATAAGCTGATGCATCCAGATGTGTGGCCTGTGGGGGTATTGATCCGTGAATTTGTGGACAGACAAAAAAACGTGAATGCAGCGGTGTTGAGTTAATAAATTCTACACCTAAAACTGATGTTGTAAATAATAATATAAAGACTAAAACTGATCAAACATTTTTGTTAAAAACGTACTATCAAAATGTTAGAGGTCTCCGTTCAAAAACCAAAATATTTTTTTTAGCTGTAATTGAAAACGATTTTGATGTTATTATATTAACTGAAACTTGGCTTTCTACTGAAGTTTTAAACGCGGAATTATTTGGATCTGATTATGTTGTTTTTAGGTACGATCGTATGGGTTCTCGTGGCGGTGGCGTCCTGGTTGCAATAAAATCTAAATTTTCTAGTAAAGTAATTAATATCGTTAACACTACTGATTGTGAAGTCGTTTGGGTCAAATTTAAAGTAGTCTCTCAACATTTTGCAGTTGGTGTTCATTATATTACTCCAACGTCTAATTTAAACCGTTACATAGAACATTGTAATATAATCACGAAAACCGTTGAAAGTTTGGATGATAATACTATTGTATTAGTTTTTGGAGACTTTAATTTACCCCATCTGACTTGGTCACAACATTTAAATGGTATGTTACCCAGTAACTCGTTTTCTATTATCGAATCTCATTTTATTGATACCATGTCGTCATTAGATTTAACGCAAATTAATAATGTTTTTAACTCTCGGGCGCGCTTACTCGATTTAATTTATGTGTCAAGTAACTTTTTTGAGCTTCAGTATCATCTTGATGAAAGTCAATATTTAGTGAAGAATGATGAACATCACAAATCTATTTTAATAACTTTAAATATGGATAAAACTGAGTTTGTTAATACTGTTAAACAGTCTTTTTATGACTATTCCAAGGGTAACTTTGAAGATTTAAATTCGTTTTTTAATTCAATTAATTGGATTGAGTTGTTTGACTTTTGCGATCTTGATAGTGCCGTTAAACGATTCTATGAGATTGTTTTAATTGGTATTGACAAGTTTATACCGGTTAGGTTTAGCCGCAGGTTTAATAAACATCGGTGGTTTGATAAGGAGTTGCGTTCAGCCAAGAATAAAATGGATCGGTTACGGAAAAAGTTTAAGAATCATGTTAACTCGCTAGGTTATCTATCATTCTTAAAAGTGCGACGTGAATTTAGAAAAATGCATCGTAGTAAATTTCGTCGGTATATAACTGGAGTTGAGGGTAATATCAAGACTAATCCAAAATATTTCTGGTCCTTCATTAATTCCAAAAGAGGAACTGTTGGATATCCACGGACATTAAAATTTGGTGCCAAGGAGTCTGAATGTGCTGCGGATATTAGCGCTATGTTCTCAAATTTTTTTTCATCGAATTTTTTTATTATCAGCTAATCCCTTCATTGACGAGCAGACCAATTGCTCAACTGTTGGAAATTTGGGTTCGATTACTATAGATGCTGAATTTATTTTTGAATATATCTCTAAGCTAAAACCAAATCATAATTCTGGCCCTGATTTAGTGCCTGCGGTTTTATTACGTGAATGTGCTCATTCATTAACTTTACCTCTGTCATTGATATATAATAGATCACTGTCTATTGGGTATTTTCCAGACAGTTGGAAAACTTCGTATGTCATTCCGATTTTTAAAACTGGTAATCGAACTTTAATTGAGAATTATAGGCCTATTTCAATATTATCCGCTATTCCAAAGGTTTTTGAATGTATGGTTCGTGATTTATTGTTTATTGAGTTTGGTAAGGTTATTATCCCACAACAGCATGGTTTTTTTCCAGGTAGATCAACTGCAACTAATCTCGTTGAACTTTTGCATTTTGTGATAAATTCAATTGAAGATGGTTCGCAAGTTGATGTGGTGTTCACTGACTTTAAAAAAGCATTTGATAGAATCTCACTTGAGATTGTTTTATCTAAATTGCGGAAGGTCGGTGTTCACTCAAACCTGCTGCTGTGGTTGAAATCTTACCTTTGTGATCGTAGACAATGTGTTAAGTTCAATGAATGTCTCTCGGGTGAATATGAAACCACATCTGGGGTTCCTCAGGGCAGTCACCTAGGTCCGTTGCTATTTTTATTGTTTATCAATGATGTAGATACCTGCATTCTTTCATCTAAATTTTTGTTGTATGCGGATGATATGAAGATATTTATTAAAATTGATAACACAACTGACTGCGCGCGTCTCCAGGACGATTTGGATAAGTTTTTTGTATGGTGTGAACTTAATAAATTGGAGCTAAATGTTGGAAAATGTCGAGTTATGAGCTTCCACAGAAAGAAAAATCCAATTAGGTTTGCATATACATTCAACAAAATTATTATTGATCGAGTTACTGAGTTTAAGGACCTGGGGATCGTTCTCGATGATAGCCTAACGTTTATCCAACACACTGAAAATATAATAAATAAAACTAATGCAATGATGGGATTTATGTTTAGAACTTGTAAGGACTTTAAAGATGTGGCTACTTTTAAAACAGTTTATGCCTCATTAGTAAGATCACATGTTGAATACTTGTCAATTATATGGGACCCTCAGTATGATATTAGAATTAACCGTATAGAAAGAATTCAGCGCAGATTCACAAGTCGCTTATGTCGCTGTATTTTAAAAAATAAGGATCATTTTGCTTACATGAATCGGTGTAAAATTTTTCAGTTACTACCACTGCGCCACAGACGATCAATTAGTTCGGCTTGTTTTATCTATGATTTATTAAAGAGTGGCATAGACTCAGTTCATTTGTTGTCTAATCTCGACTTTTTGGCAAAAAACTTGAATATTAGAAATCGTTCTTTATTCCAGCCTCGATTTCATAGAACTAATTACGGTACGCATAACCCTTTGGATATTGCTATTAATAATTTTAATAATTTTTATAACATTTTTGAATTCAATATAAGTAAACGCGAATTTAAAAAGCGAATTATTAACAGCCTACAGATTCTGTGATTATTTTTATTTAAAGTTTTAATTAAATTAATTTTATTTTATAAAGTTTTTGTATGCTCCCGTTGTTTTGGTTTTTGATAAAGAGTCTATTGTTATATGCTGTATATATTTAAATATTGTAATTGTAATTATGTAAATATTTAATTGTAATTATTGTAATTGATCAGTTTAATTTTTATTATGTTGATCTCAATAAATAAATAAATAAATAAAATAAATAAATAATACAGCTGGTGCAAGAATTGAAGTCGAACGACCTACCACAACGCAGAATTTTTGGTGAATGAGAAGCGTGCATTGTTGCAAATTATAATTGAAATTTGTGCAAAATATTTACTCGATGAACCTAGAATTTATTTATTGCTTTCATCCATTTAACATGGAGGCAGTTACATTGCCCGATACTTCCCGCATCCACCAATGTTACGACATCAACAGTCCACTACAACAACAAATCACCCGAAGCAATTCAGATTAATCCAATACGGAAATAACATTTTAAATTCATTTTTTATTAATCAAAAACACTTAAGATGAAACCAATAAATAATAAGGAAATAATATAATTCTAAGAATTATATTAACAATGATAATCATTATTCCGTAATAGCAATATAGCATATAACATAAATCTGTCACATTATTAAATTTAAGATAATTAAAATTATATAAAATCATTTCCTCAAAACACTTCAGATGTTCTTAAATTTTCTTAAGAAACACTTGAACTGTTTTGATGACATCATCTTTGATATCAAAACCTTTATTATATAGAATCAATACTAAAAACATATATAAATAGAATTTGTCTTGTATACAATTTAGTTCTCAATTTTACACAGCATAGAATATTGCTATGTTTTAACATCATAAACAACATAGTTCTCAATTATACACAGCATAGAATATTGCTATGTTTTAATATCATAAAACAACATTTGTAATTAAATTTAAATAAAATAAAGTTCACTCAATGGTTAAATCCATTGAGTTTAAAAAAATAAAAATTAATTAAGTCAGTAGACATAATTAACGTCATAACACGCTACTCCATTTCACAATAGATCAATCTAATAATTCCAGTTTTTTAGCCAATCACAGTTCCTCGAATCAACCCGAAGCCGACAGCAACGAAATTAATTCCAATTTTGCAGTTAACATCCATCAGTCGAATTTTCGAAGATACACTTCACCAACAGCCGTATCCTATACAACTCAGCAAATCTCAGTGTTACCAATGCCAAGTATCAAAGTACAAGATAATGATGGAATTGGATCAATTGCCGAGCGCTATTGGACTCAGGATTCCTTTGTTACGAAAGAGTTCATATCCAAGTTGAAGGTTGCCACATATAAAACTGAAACGAAAGTCAATACTCTAAATAGTTCCGTAGCTGGGTATTCAACAGAAAGATCAAGGTTAAAATTTAGATCTCGTGTCGATCACAGTTACGCAATGTTGTTAGATGCATTGATCATGCCCACAATTTCTTCTAATTTACCTTCAATTCAAACAATCAACTTAATACTCAAGAATGATGTGCACGCAAAATAATCAGTGTCGTCGAATCGCTATCAATACAAGGTTTGGTTGGGTCATTGCAGGCCAACTAAACATTGAGAAGCAAACATATAACAACCAAGTTGTTAAATGTGCCTATTCAACTAACTGTGAGCCAAATAACGACATGCTGCAAACCGCTGCAATGATCGAGAAATTTTGGAAAATTGAAGAACTATTACCGATTACACCAGATTTAGAAGAGCAGAAGGTAATTGATCTATTCAATAAAACCTCCATAATTTTTAATAATAGGATAACGGTTTGTCTACCATTCAAAACTAACCCACCAAAGCTTGGCGACAGCGTCTCACGCAAGCAACTAGGCGATTCTACTCCTTAGAGAGACGATTATAGGCAGACGTTAATTTAAAGGAAGCATATCATGTGTTATTAAAGAGTCCCTGCTTTTAAGACATATGGAACTCATACCTCAAAATGAAATTGTCCAAGAAAACAACAGAATATTTTACTTGCCTCACCATCCGGTCATAAAGGAATCCAGTAGAACGACAAGGGTTCGCGTAGTCTTTGACGCCTTTGCCAAATCCACGAATAATCAGTCATTAAACGGCAATCTATCGGTGGGTCCAGCCATACAGGATAATTTATTGAACCTAATAATCCGTTTCCGGAAACATAAGTACGTATTCTCCGCCGATATTGAGAAGATGTTTCTGCAAATTGCAATATCAAACTCCGATAAAGATTATCATCGAATTATTTGGAGAGATGACCCTAACTCGTATCCACAACATTACCGCTTAAGACCCGTTACTTATGGGACGGCATCGGCACCTTTTCTTGCAATCGCACCACTTCACTATTTGGCCAATAAATTCAGCGAAAGATTTCCAAAAGCCAGCGAGATTCTTAAGTCAGATTTTTACATGGATGATTTGATGTCTGGCGCCGATGATATAGTAGCTGCTCAAGATATACAAAAGGACCTGATCGATTTATTAAGCTTAGCGGGTTTATTATTTGCAAGTGGTCCTCAAACCATCCGCAACTATTGGTTAATATTCCCGTTGAAAACCGAGAAATGTTGTCCTGGGAAATAACGGACAATCAAATGGTATCCATCCTTGGTATTAAATATAACCCAATACAAGATTATTTTTTCTTCAGAATCACGCTACCGCTAACCAGCCATTATATTTATTTCGTTATTATCACCTGTTACGGTTGGGTTGAAGATATTGTTCCAGTCACTTGGGTTGTATGGTATTATTTGGAATGATAAATTGCCATTACACATATTGAAACCATATTTTTCCATAAGAAACCAATTTCATCAGTTAGCCGAAACAAATTTCCTAGATGGTTGTTTACGACAGAACAGCCAGTAGAACTACATGGATTCGGAGAAGCATCATCACATGCATATGCAGCAGTGATATATTCCCGATCGATAATAAATCGCCAACCCAAGGTCAATCTACGCATTGCAAGAACACGTATGTAACCCTGCAGTTAGACCGTTCGTCGAAGTTGGAATCACCTTGGCAGTCGATTTCCTTTGAGAATCCACCATTCGCGTGGAGCGAAACAATATAAAGCTTATATAATCATCTTTGTCTGAATGGCCACTAAGGCCACCTCTATCGAAGTAACTACTGACATAAGCACCGATTCTTTTATAGCATCGTTGAGACGGTTTTGTGCCGTCAGAAAGTTCCAAGCCACATCCACTGTGATAATGGCTCTAACTTTCTGGGGGCAAGATGGTCAGCAGAGTACATTACGTCATTGAATAAGTTCTACAAATGGCATACTCCGAACCATCAAATAAAACGACGGATTCTTCGAGATCAACACCTTCCCCATCAAAGTGGCCTCTAGCCCGTATTTACGATGTGCATCCCGGTGAAGATAAGCTAATCAGGGTTAACACTATCAAGCTTCCAAATGGTAATCTTCTAAAACGACCGATAACAAAGGTTAGCCTTCTTCCTAGTTTTGACTCCAATGAGTCAACCCCGTTGGTATGTTCAACTAACAACACTTATAACTAATTCAAATTATGTAATAATTAGTTCAAATTATGTAAACTTCCCTAAACTCTGTAATACCTTTATAATTATAACTTATATAAAAACTGTATTACCTTGATATATTTTTTTATGTGAAATCATTCCAATAAAAGTGTCAATCCAACCACACCTAATACGCATTATACAAAGTTATTAACCAGTTTATATTTAATTTGTTCAAAATAAAAACACAATAAACAGCACGTAATTAAACAGGCACTATTAACCCATGCACAGACGTTACCCCAACAATGTCAAGTAAGGCAGTCTTACCAACCACGTATTTACACCAGCTACAAACTAATCAATAGGTAATGTTGCTGCCAACAAAAAGAATATTCGACCTGCTCTGCCATCAGCAAATACGGCCTGTGACGTTAAGTGGAAGTGGGAGATTAACCTTAAAGCCAGGATGCTCATTAAGAGGACGATCCGTTTCGATCATCAGCCACACACCATTTACCAAATGAACACGAGAGCACATATTTTTAGTAGAATGATTTTCCAAGTAATAGAAGATGGTGTGTAATTTTTTGTATAATTTAAAATAAACTAAAGTGGTTTATGTATCACCAGTTATCCGATTAAGGAAAAGTAAAAAAAAGAAACATTGCAACAAATGTGGATTATAAATTATGGATTATTAATTAATTTATAATGTTTCGTCATTTCGTCATTCCATTTTAGTTTTTGTACATACAAATGGTTGATATTGTTGTTGTGCGTGAGTTACATGCAACGAAATTGGGGATCATGAACCTTAAAATGCTCATAATACAATTTTATATTAAGGTGTCATATTTAAAATCATTTCACACAAATTAAAAAATGCAAATTAATAAAATCGTTTTTAGAACGCAAATCAATATAAATCTCAAGTAAAATTCATATTAAGCAAATTCGATTTCAAACGGAAATATAAAATATAAAACTACGAAAATAAGTAAAATAGGTGAATATCAAAATTAAAGAAATTCAAATTTTGAATAAAATTAAAAGAAAAGAAATGTTAATTTTTTGACTCTGAAGAGTACAAACTTGTAATTAATTCAATAAAATTGAATCTAAAGAGATCAATAAAAGTTAATCTAAAGAATAACTTATTAACTCTATAAATATAATTAAATCATTGTTTATAATATACTGTGTAATAAATAAAATTTAATAAATAAATAAATTTTTTTCCAATTCTGAAAAATAAAAGTCGTGTGCCTAGAATTTCTTGCTGCACCAATGCAGCAATTTGTCCGAATTGCAGCAACGACACAAGTGGGTAAATCTTAGTTCTAATATTAATATCGGTTGCTTGGTATTGTTGAAAGACGACAATGTTGTACCTATGAAGTGGGTAATGGGACGCATAGTGAAGCCTTACATGGGTTCTGACGGTTTCGTTTGTGTGGTTTCAGTGAAGACTGCCGGGGGCAGTCTAAGGGGCAGTTTAAGCGAGCAATTTCCAGAGTCTGCATATTACCAATTGAGACCAACATAACCGACATGGATCAAGATATAGAATAAACGAATGGATTTAGGTGGAACAATAGCTCAATTTCAGTTCAAAGATAATTGTGAAAAAAAAAAGTTGTTTTTTTTACTTGAACTGAAATCGGCGTCCTTTTCAGTGTTACTTGTTCTTTTCTATTCATCGTGACTGGTTCATGTAAATTTATCGGAATCTAAAAATAAAATAACTTAAAAACTAATTTAAACAAAAAATGAAGTTTTTATTGAAAAGTACTACATTGTTGTTGTACAAAAGAAGAAAGTGATTCGGTTTATACAGTTCACTCCAACGGCATAAAATTCAGCCTAAAGTATATGCACCATCCATCAAAAAATGAATTCATCGAGCACAGTGTCGAATAGTGCAAAAGGAACTACTAACTCAGGGAATGTTTCTAAGGAGACCGACTCGAAGTAGTTAGTATTATATTGTATATAGAGTAGTATCATATTGTGACCTTTCCTTGCATTGAATGTCATTATTATCAGTCTAATTCGAAAGCTCAGTGAGCTCGGACTAAAAAATCAAAACAAAATAAATATAATAATTTTCACAAATCCGTATCAAATGCAAAATATAATTAATAAACTTAAAAATTAAAATTATTTAATTATAAATTAATATTCTAATTACTTTTCTTAACTTATTTTAATTAACTGTTGTGTTTTTTTTTTTTTTTTTTGTGTTTAGTTAATTTTGTGTGTGTTAATATAAAATAAAATAAAATTATCATACAATTTTTTGGGGGCTCAAGCCATGGGGCTACCCACTTAAATAGTGCTACAATATAGAAATATATTGAACAATTACAAAACATAAACCATATATACGAATATATAGTGAAAATCAATTAGTAAATTCAGTGTAACTACGAGTGTAGAGCTCTTACAGCGTTCCTCGCTAACCAGCGGCGAGAGGCTTACATACATATAAGTGATATAAAATATATATGTGGTGCTCTCACAATAAACTATAAACTTGTACAGGTAAAAAAGTGAAGGCCCCTTAATTTCGAGGCATAAAAAAAAATATAAAAATTCAAAAGGAAAAAAAAATAAAAAAAAATTCAAAATTTTCACAATCATTTTTGTTTAAAAATCAACAACGTTCAATTATTAAAAAATCAACAACGTTCAGTTATTTACGTACAGTTGTTCAAAAATTTCTAAACTTTTATTTTTATTGTTCAAATATTGTTGACTTTTCAATTAATTAATTATTTAAAACATAATTTGTATATAATTTAAAAATTAAAACAAAAAAAAAAATCAACTAGTGAATAAACAGGCTAATGGTAGGAATGCACCTGCAGCCAAAACCAATAGTACCAAAATTTTAAAAAATAAAATAATTCTGACAAACAATTTATCGTTAATTACGCCATTGCCCGCGTTAAGCGATAACGAGGAAGACGAACTCAAAATAGAGGCGATTATTATTGATCCCTCTCCAGCTACAATGGTAGACTCCATACCATCATCAACATTACCAACAACTTCTACAGCAGCAATAACAGCAGCAATTACATCATTTACAAATACACCAACTACAACGTTAACAACATCAGCAACCTCAAAGAAAGATACCAATAACCTCACACGTCGTGGCACCAAAAGAAACAACATCGATGACGACAACACACAGGGTGAGTCACTTAAATTCAAAAACATCATAAAAAATTTACAAAATTAAATTAAATTGCTCAAAGAGCAACTTATTACGACGCACAGCGACAATTACATTCATTCAATAAAATCAAACACTAACTCAATATCGTTTCTATCGAAAAATAAATTCGCTCCACTCATCCAAGAGCTGGATGATGAAAATGATAAAGAAACAACTATGCAATGCGATCTATTGCAACAAATTCAAATTTTTAATGAAGACGACGAAAATAATGGACCTTCGTTCGATATTGTCAAAAATAAAATCAAATAATAATCTGGCAAAATCAGTCAAAACAGTATCAACGGATTCCATTATAAATGAATCAGCGAAAAAAAATTTCGATTTAAATTCGACGAAATCTAAAAAATCAAAAACATCAACTCCGACGGCGACGACGGCGGCAGCTGAGTCAATTACCAAGACAACAGCTGCGACTGCAGTTATTAAAAAGCAGCGTCGTCCGCCACCTACACACATCTACGAACAAGATGTTAAGAACACAGTTGCCTTAGCCAAAGGATTAAACATCGATAATTTCGAAGTTAGACGTATTAATGGTAATAAACATACCATCACGACTGACAACTTACAAAATTTCACATCACTGAAAACGGTTTTTGACGAAATGAATACAAATTATTACACGTACACTCCAAAAGAGTTAAAACCCAAAACCCTTGTACTGAGAGGACTTACGGAAACCGAAGACTTAATCGAACTGAAAACAGACATTGAAACAATGAACGAAAACCTCAAAATTATTAAAATTATACAGATGCGTTCGAAGCGCGCGTCTCAAAATAAAAGACTATTACCGCTTTACATTGTACAGTTTGAGCCAAGCACCCCTCTAAACGTGGTCTATGCCATTAAGCACGTAAATTATCAAAAAGTTGAGTGGCAAACACTCAATCGTACCAACGACATTTTACAGTGCAAAAACTGCCAACGATACGGACATACTGCGACAAACTGCAACTTGGAGTTCCGCTGTGTTAAATGCGCACAAACACACGAACCCGGCGACTGTACGGTTACGGACGAAATCACTAAAGATAATATTTTTTGTATCAATTGCAAAAAATCAGGACATCCAGCATCGTATAAAGGGTGCCCCATTTATCAAACGATGATCTCAAAAATTCGTAAACGAATTGCTGAGAAGCGAGCAAAACAGGAGACTACAAAAACAACTCCAAAAATGTTCGACTCCATCAAGGTGTCAAAAGCAAACGGCACATTTGCCGAGATGATGACAGGTGGTCCTCAAGCGACAACTAACACGACAACATCAACGACAACAACAGCACCTTCTGTACAACAACAATCAAATATCAACCGCGAAATAAAAACCTTAAACGAACGAGTAGACAAACTGACGAACGTAATTGAAAAACAAGCAGAACAAATGGCGCAAATTTTACAATTTTTGGCCCAAATCTAAATTCGATCATTCAACCCAAAATTTACGACTAGACCAAGGACTACAACAACAACATCATAGACAAACACATCAACAACGACGACAACGACGACTAACATCAAAATTCAAAATTATTGCGATTAATGTCAACTCAATAGTAAGTGTACAACGACGACTTAACTTGTTAAATTTTCTAAATTTACATAAACCCGACTGTTTACTGATCAACGAGACGAAACTAAACCCAAAACATTATTTAGAATTTAAAAACTATAACATAATACGACGTGACCGAATAAATTCTACTCAAGGGGGAGGGACGGCCATTTTGATAAAAGACGACTTCAAATTCAAAATTATTGAACCTCAATCGATAAGCAATCAAGAAGGCATCGAGATTGCTATTATCCGATTGAATATAAAATGTTCAAACCAAAAAATTTTCCTAATTTCGATATACTGTACAGGCAACGCGACAATAATTACTGAAAAACGCTTTGAAGAGGAATGGAGCAAAATTTTTGACGTACTAAATTTAAGTAATCCAAATCATTATTACTTAATTGCAGGTGACTTAAACGCACGACATACTAACTGGGGTAATGCACTCAACAACTCGAGAGGTACACGACTAAATAAATGGATGACGGACTATGCCATGTTATACCGCGCTAAATTATACAATACAGTCAAACCGACTATGATACGTTCAGGTAACTACTTAGATTTGGCTATAATGGACGTACGAATCAAAATTCAAAAAAATTCACTTGACCAAATACCGACACATCATTTCGATAGCGATCACCGTGCCATCGAAATTATTATAAATGGAATTAATAATTTAAATTCTGGCATCAACCAAATTGACATTGACAATAACGACGATGACGACGATGACGACGATGAACAGCAAAACATTCGATACAATTTCACGGGGATCGACTGAACAAAATGGACTGAAAATTTAGAAAAATTACATCGGACAGCTGCAACAGAGGCGGCGACGACAACAATGATACGATCACAACTAGACAATGGTGAACAAGTATTGTTACCATTTTACAGAAACCTCTCGATTGAAGAGTGCAATGACTATATTACAACACTGACGAAACTTATTTTGGCTAATATAAAGACAAACTCACCAAAAAAAAGACGAATTAACAATATGATGTGCTACAGTAACCCGACAATCGAAAGACTATACAAATTTAAATCATTACTAATTACCAAAATTAATTTTGGTATATTTACTAATGACAGATAAAATTTAAATTGACTTTTCTTTTTATGTTGGTGTTGAACAAATCTTGCTAAAAATCTAGATTTCATAAAACTGCTCGAGAGTAAAAAAAAAGCACTTTTTTTGTACCACTTTTTTTTTGACTATGGGTATTGGCCGATGATGGTCCTCGTAAGTATGAAATATATATTTTTTTTATATAATAATTTAAATTTTATTTTTTTTAATTTTAAGGAAGGTTCCCAAATCATGTTCTGGGAGGGGCAGCTACGGGGGTAAGTTTTTTATTTTTATTATAGTTTTGTGTTTTAATGTATTTAATGTTTTAATGTTTTAATGTTTTAATGTTTTAATGTTTTAATACCATAATACCATGAGCGACTATCTTCCTCGAGGTGTTCATCAGTAGGAGGTTCAATTTCATCTTGTTCATCAGTGATATCTTCGACATCCTCATCGTCATCAATATTACATTCGTGTGTGATTATCTGCTCCACTTGGTCATTCCCATCGCAATCCGAAAAAGCAATATATCGTTTGCAATCTCCTCTTCGTCCGATGTCTCTGGAGTTGTAACACTGTCAAAAAGTTCGAACAGTTCTTGACTGCTTATTATTTATCTTAACAATGTTTTATTTATTTTTTTTTTTCATTTAGTGTGGAAACCCCCGTAATTATTGAAAAGTGGCGGGACAATGTAACGTATTACTTTAGCTGCCCCAAAAACTCGGCATTGAGGGGAAAGCAGTTCGACCGGGCAATCCATCAGATGTATGAATACATGTCCCGGGAGGAAAGAGTTTTATCGGGTCCAGCACTGAATAATGGAATTAATCGTTATAATCAGGTGCAGGCCGACCACCATCGTAAGTATCATTAAAATATATAATGAAAAAAAAAATTTAGGATAATTTTTTTAAATTTTATTTTATGTTTACAGGCAGACGTAAACCTCTTCACTTAGTTCCACTGGAGGATCCACTGCAAATTCCAGCTGCGGAGGAAATTCCGCAGCCGGAATTTGCGGTAGATCCTCCTTTGGAAAGGGGAGGGGGTGCGGAGGGATGGGTGGCGGAGCCTGCACCTCAGGAGGAGGATATGGAGCCAGGGCCGTCTTTCGAAATTAGGGCTCTCACAGATGAGGAGCTCCTAGCCAAATTAAAATGCGGCTATAGAAATTTAAATTGCCCGCCATTGGGGGAATTTGTCACGCGGGCAATCATCCTGCCCATTTACTACAAACAGCCCGAAAAAATGAGTGAACAACAAAAAAATAAGGCTGTTTGTAGGGTGAAAAGGATGATTGCCCGGCACCGTGACGAATTCTCTCAGTGACGGGCAATTTAAATTTTGAACGGCTCCTCATCTGTGTGTCCCCTAATTTTAGAAAACCCTTGGCTGGGGTTTGACGACAAAACGAAATTTAGCCAACAACCTGTAAGCATAGATTTTCAAACCGTTATATGTATTTGAATTTTATTTTATATAATGTAAAAAAGAAACGCAACAAGCGGCTAAACCAATAACTAATTTGTTTGAATTGTGTATAATTTCATTGTGTACTAAATTTTATAAAAAATAAAAAATAAAAAAGGAAAAGAAGTGTGTATTTGAGCGTCGAGGAAGAAGAACGTGTTTTTTTGTTGTTTTGGAAAATTTAATTCCGCGTGCCCTCACAACATATTATTGAAATTCAAGATTATTTTAGCCATCCTACAATTCAGAAGTGGGATAGTTTGAAAAATAGTGTGGTAACAAAAATTTAGT
This sequence comes from Tipula confusa, assembly GCA_963556175.1. Classification (NCBI taxonomy): domain Eukaryota; kingdom Metazoa; phylum Arthropoda; class Insecta; order Diptera; family Tipulidae; genus Tipula; species Tipula confusa. Next base: position 144,969,842 of record OY744476.1, read on the forward strand.
GTGTGTAAAATCTAAATTTTTGCAGTGATTATTAATTAGGAAATATAACCTAAAAAAAAAAAAAATATAGATATATAAAAATATAATATTGTGGATTCCCACGTGTATTCGAACTATCTGAAGTAATAATGAGTTTTAGTGTGGGTGATATTTTGCAAATGAATGCTGATCAATTGCAACAGCAATTGAAAAATATAAATGAAGATTCCATTGGAAACAAGAAAGAGTTACAAGAACGAATGATTAATATCATGCAACGCGAAAAATCAAAAAATGATGATAACATGCTGATTTTATTAACGGGTTTGCAAAAACAAATGCAACAAATGGAAGATAAAGTAAATTTAATTTCATTGCCGCAACAAATGTTGTCACCTCCTGAAAATAGTATAAAGTTGGTTGGAACAACCACTATAACTCAAACACAACAACAAAGTGGTGTGAATAGTGCACATGCATCTGAAGTAGAAATTAAACCTGTTGGGGTACAGCGATTAGGTAAAATGCTACCAACGTTCAATGGTGAATGTGATAAGTTCCAAACATTCATGAACAAAGTCCATTTAATAATGAGGTCTTATGAACCAAATGAGGACGAGCTTAAGATTGAAGTGATCGATAAACTTATAGGTAAAGCGGCTGATTGGTTTCATTCGAAAGCGGAGCACATAACCTATAGTTTAACCAATTTATTGGAAGCCATGCGTCAATTGTACGATATCAGACCGAGCAACATAGAACAGCGACGTAAATTTGAGCAACGTAAATGGAAGACACATGAAGATTTTGTAATATATTATCAAGATAAAGTGACATTAGCAAATTATTTGGAAATATCCGATCGTGAAATTATCGATTATATCATTGAGGGGATGAATAACATCCAATTACAATCACAGGCAAGAATGCAAAGATTTGGGACAAAAGAAGATTTACTGGAAGCGATGAGGAATATAACTGCTGAAGAAAGGGGAATAAATCAGCAAAATAAATCAAAAAGTGGTGTGACAGAGTCGAAAGCAATGGAACAACCAAATGTTCAAAATCGTAGCCGACAAGTTAATTGTTATAATTGTGGTAAGGCCGGTCATGTATCCAGTCAATGTAATAAACCGAAACGACCTTATGGATCTTGCATGTCATGTGGGCTTGTTGGCCACCGTATGAATGAATGTCCGACGAAAAATAATACGACTATGCAATCGAGTGTACGCTCTTTATCTAATAGTCAAAATAAGCAGCACTCCAGTGTGAATTATTGTTCAGACCAGAACATATCAGTAATTAACAAGAACAACAACAATAACGAAAACTTATGTGAAAATGTGTCGTCAGTACAATCCAATGAGGTTACAGAAATATCTGGTGATTTTGTTAAAGGGTCGAAAACCAAAAATGGTAATTCAGTCATCAAGTCTATTTCATCGCCAGGTATTTTTTTAGAATTTAAGTTATTTATGCAATGTAGTAAATGTATTAATGTGTCTGCTCTGGTTGATACTGGCAGTCCTATCAGTATTATTAAATCTAATTGCCTTCCAAAAAATATTGAATATAAATATAAAGTGCATGCTGATTGCGAATATGCTGGAATCAATCAAAGTCGACTTATTGTACTTGGTAAAATCGATGTACAGATTTTATATAACGATAATTTACTTAATATGGAAATAGCAGTAGTTTCAAACGATACTATGCAGCATGATATGATAGTAGGGCGAGATTTTTTGGAAATAAGCAAATCGAAAATTATTATAGGTGAGATAGAAGTTGATTTAGATAGAACTCATATGTATGAGTCAATTGAGTATAATTCGGAAAATGAAATATTAAATATTGCAGTGGATGACGAAAAATTAAATGATACCAACTGCTTAAATGTTGATAACCTTGAATATGAGGTTAAATTAAATGTTTTCGATTGTTTTAATAGATATTATATTAACGATAATAGACCATTTGAGGATATTCATATAGACTTTTATGGTCCATTGGAAGTAACTCGATTCAAACATAAATTCATTTTAACAATTATTGACTCTTTTACCAAGTTCGTTCGTATTTATCCTACTAGAAGTACCAGTACAAAAGATGCTATTAAGGTTTTACAGGATTACTTTAAAACATATAGTAGACCAAAGCGTTTGATTAGTGATCGGGGAAGTGCTTTCACATCTGATAGTTTTAAAAACTTTTTAACTGAAAAGTGTGTGCAACATATATTAAATGCAACAGCAACACCGCGTGCAAATGGGCAAGTCGAACGAGTTCATCGTTCTCTAACACCTATGTTGGCGAAGTTAGTGGATCAAAGCAGAAATATCCAATGGAGTGATGTGTTGGAACAGGTAGAGTTTTCTTTTAATAACACGGTAAATCGATCTACTGGTGATACTCCTAGCCGACTACTGTACGGTGTAGATCAGAAAGGTCCCCTATTTGATAATTTAGCTGATTTTTTGAATGATGACGTCGAGTTGAACTCTCATGCTTTATCATTAGATGAGCGACGTAAGGAAGCTGTGAAAGCTATTGCGAAAAATCAGGAGTATAATGAGCTATATTATAATAAAAAACGCAAACCACCTCATGTTTATAATGTTGGTGACCTAGTGGTAATTCAAAATGTCGACACCACTCCGGGTGTAAATAAAAAATTAATACCGGTTTATAGAGGTCCTTATAGAGTTTCAGCTGTGTTAGCAAATGAACGCTATTGTGTCGAAGATTTGGATGGTTTCCAAATCACCAATAAACCTTTTAAGGGAGTTACCGATGTAGAAAAAATGAAACCTTATGTGAATATTCAGGGATAATATAATAACTGAATTTCGATTTAAAAAAAAAAAAAAAAAAACAACATAACATACATTTAATTTTTCGTTATATGTACACTGAAATATTTGAATGTAGTTAATAGCATAATTATACTCAAATGAATGAAAAATAAATTCGAAATTATTTATAGATATATATGTAAATTTAAGTAACTTGATTTAATACCTATACTTGATCGAGGTCGATCTTTTATCAGGATGGTCGAATCTGTAAGCATAGATTTTCAAACCGTTATATGTATTTGAATTTTATTTTATATAATGTAAAAAAGAAACGCAACAAGCGGCTAAACCAATAACTAATTTGTTTGAATTGTGTATAATTTCATTGTGTACTAAATTTTATAAAAAATAAAAAATAAAAAAGGAAAAGAAGTGTGTATTTGAGCGTCGAGGAAGAAGAACGTGTTTTTTTGTTGTTTTGGAAAATTTAATTCCGCGTGCCCTCACAACATATTATTGAAATTCAAGATTATTTTAGCCATCCTACAAACCATAATCGACATTTAAATACAGTACTACAGAACAGAATCCACATTTGGAAAGTGGAATTCAAACGGACGATACAATTAATACAACAGAACGTCAAAATACAAATAGAACGATACTGGACGGACATCATGAAAGGCATTAAGCCAAGTTCTAAAATGTGGACAGAAATTAAACGATTTACGGCCAAGACCAAAAATAGACAAGACGCGACAATAAAAACTTTGGAAATTCCAACGACGGACAAACAAAAATACAATCACTTTGGCATTGATTGGAACACATTACAAAAAAACAGAGACAATACAAAATACAAAATTTTTGATGAGACGCAAAATTTTAATATACTAGGACAACATATTGAGGACCACACTCTGTTCAATCCGAATCTTGGTGATCGGCAACATGAGATTGATACAAAAAATATTATCAAACCAATTATTGATCAACACACGAACGAACGAACTCAACAAAAGACAAAAACAACCTTTTCGACTAAAAGCCCAGCATATGCACCACAACAACCGGACGATGACAAAAAATTCTTTATTGATACTGATCAACTGATGGACATACTAAAATTAGTGAACAACAAAAAATCATTTGGACTTGACCTTTTACCTAACATTATTTTTAAACACCTACCGGACATTATGATTATCGAAATTTGTACTCTATTCAACAACTTACTGAATAACAATTATTCTAATTTCGAACCCGGACGCTTGGAAAATTGCGCGAGTTTTTCCAATTCTAAAAAAGGGCAAATCACTGACAGACCCTGAAAGTTATCGACCAATTAGTCTACTTTCAAACTTTGGCAAACTTTACGAAATTTTAATATATGAAAAAATTAACAATCACGTACGGACAAACAAATTGATGCATGAAAATCAATTTGGTTTTAGACAAGGACATAGTACGACGCACGCAATCACGAAAGTTTTGGCTGACGTAACACATCAATTAAATTTTAACATACCGACGGGCGCTGTTTTGATTGACATCAAAAAGGCATTCGAATCAATTTGGCTTGACGGACTACTCGCAAAATTAAAGACTATGAACTTTTCGGACGACCTTATTAAAATTTTACATGACTTACTGTACGATCGCACATTTTATACAACTTCGGGCTTTGGTAACAAACGCTCATCTTCCCAATTCAAAATTGTTAATGGAGTCCAACAAGGATCCATCACTGCCCCAATCCATTTTAATTTATACACGGCCGATCTTATTTCGAACAATTGTCTAAATTCAAAATTAATTCAATCATGTGCGTATGCGGATGACATGATTGTTTATAGTTCCTCCTATCGTATCGGCGACACACAAAAAAATCTCCAAAATTCTTTAAACTTCATACAAAATTACTTCAACCTTTGGCACATTGAAATTAATCCGGCAAAATGCGAATCTATTCTCTTTCGACGTCCGCTTAAAAACGCATCGAGAGAAATGAAGAGAAATTGGCGTCACCTTTCAATTAAAATCAACAATCAACCAATAAAATTGTGCGAGAGTATAAAATACTTGGGCGTTAACATCGACAACTTGTGTTATATGGCGAATCACACTTCAATACAATTAGAGAAGGCGAGACGCGCGTTTATGGGTGCGCGGCAACTATTTTACAACAGACATTTAGACAAACGGGTTAAAATTATTGCTTACAAGACTTTAATACGACCAATACTGACGTACGGATGTCAAGTGTGGTACAATCAAGTACCACGCTACATGGAACGATACAGAGTTTTCGAACGGAAATGCCTTCGACACTGCAACGGACTGTACAGAAAGGCACAGACAGACTATACGCACTACATTTCAAATCGAGTGCAAAAATATTTGTCCTCTTTTATTGTATATAAATTTTTGAAATGAAAAATCTATGATTTACGCAAAGCGAAGAGAAAGTCATCTGTGTACGAAGCAGTTTAATATCAGAACTTTTGGAAGAATTAAAATATACTCCTGATATAAAAACAAAAATCAAAAGTCAGTATTATACAATAAATTTAGCGAAATGGAGTGAAACAAAAAAGGATTTCGAAAAACTTTTGGGCCAATGTAAATGTTTTCAAAAATGCAGATGATGCAAACCTATTTGAAGATTTAATTTATTTAGCAAAAACTTGTTTGGTTATGCCCGTTCCTAATGCTGATGTTGAACCAGTTTTTTCTGCCATTAATATCATTAAACAAAATGCAAAAAACAGAATGAAGACGAAATTATTAACGTGTTTACTCACTATACGTTGTGGTTTAAAACTAGCTGGTAATACTTGCCATAATTGTAACGAAGGAAGCTTAAAAATTGATACCATGCAAGCTGACAACGGTATTAAATCAGATCTGGATGATTTATAATTATTAATTATATTTTAAATGATGAAATAAAGTTTGTGTTGTTAATGTCATTTAGATTTTAAAACCCAAAGTTGGGTTTGAGTTTTTCGATATACAATCTATACCAAATTGATTCCACGTGATCCCTAAAAAAGAGAACATGCTATCGTTTCTCAGTCCAATCTTCATTTTCTTTTTTTAGTCTGTTTATACTCTTTTGGTCTCTTTTTATCAATTTGCCCTATCAGGTTCAGCAATAGCTTTTCTTTGTCTTCCCATAAATGTAGTTAAAATGAGCGTCACGCGATTGTTATGTGATTTTGTAACATAATCTGTAATTATTTTTTTATAAACAGCATTTGTAAAAATAAACTTTTTTAGACAGCTGAAACAATATTCGAATACCTAATAGTATTGCTTTTTCGGGTGATAATTGTTATTCAAACTTTGGAAGAAATAAGAGAGCGAGAAAGAAAATATACACACTTAAAAAATCTGATAATATTCTCGGAATAGGCTGTTCTTGCTGTCCATTGCACACAACGCTGCTAAGCATGGAATTGATACAGAATCAATTTTGTTAAAAATGTTTAATCATTTTTCTTGATATACGGTTAGTACCGAAGCGTTAAAAGAGTTTTGCCAGTTTGTGGACATTGAAAACCGTTCCCTTTTAGACCACAATAGAAAAAAATTCTATTTTAGAAATAATTAAATTTTTTAAATTCTTTGAAAAAGTCCTTACAAGAAAGTATGGATGAGGAATTTTTACCTCTCAACAACGCAAAGCTCATTCTTCAAAAACTAGTGGCCGAAGATTATAAAACCAAAGTGAAATTATTAAAAATTATTTGTTACAAAAAATCATTCGATTACATCAGTTCCAGGACCGAGCAATATAAAAAATTTAAGTACTTTCAATGGACTTCCTTAAATAAAACCCAAAATTGGATAGAGGTTGAAAACTATGTTGAATTTGTAAGACTATTGTAAATTAACGGCAATGAGGTTATGTGAATTTAAATATTATATTATAGTGTAGTTAGTTTAAACACAGATGTCTCTGTGTAACGTTTATATTTATACCACTAAAAAAACGTGGTACCTACCTTTAGGAATTATATAATTTCAGTTCAGTGTAAAAGGAAAAGATCGAGAAGCGATGAGTGTTGGAGAAGATTTGGTAAACGATAGATGTGTGTTAAAATAAAGGAGATTGAATAAAGAAAAAAGAAACGTGTTTGTTCTTTTAATTTTTGTTAATTAGGTGTTTTATAAAATAAACCCACTATAATTATCAGATGTGGGGTTGTGAAGCCTGATAGTTAATAATTATTTTCTGATCAATTATTAACTAAAGTGCGTGCTAAAAGAGTAATTTATAATTTTCCTCGTGTTATAGGAAATTATAAAAGAAAATTCGATTTGTGTGTTTCGAGTTAGTGTCGAAAAAAGATGGCGACCTTAAGTGAGGTTTTACAATTCAATGTAGATGAATTAGTAGAGGAACTTAAAAATAAAAATCTTAATGTTGATGGCAATAAGTGGCAATTGCAACAAAGGCTTATTGAGAATATGAATATGTTGAATAAGCCCGAACAGAAAGTAATATCGGAAAACTTTATAGTTTTACAATCACATAATTCGGAGGAAAAATTATCAAGGCGTGAAAGCAATTGCTCGAGATATGACAACCAGGGTATTCCGACCAAGCAGTTAGGAAAACTCCTACCAACATTTAGTGGAGAAAGTGAGAAATTTCAACCGTTTGCTTCGAAAATAGAAATAATATTAAAAACGTACCAGCCAAATCCGGATGAGTTTAAAATTGAGGTGATTAACAAGTTAAGTGGAAAAGCTGCGGATTGGTTTCACTCTAAATCCGAGTATGTAACGTATGACATGGATGAACTGTTAAGAGAAATGCGAATGATGTACGACACGCGTCCATCTCGATTAGAACAACGACGTAGATTTGAGAGAAGAAAATGGCGCGCGGAAGAAGAATTCTATCAATATTACCAAGAAAAAATAATTTTGGCCAATCAATTTAATTTAGAAGAAGATGAATCAATAGACTGTATAATTGAAGGTATGGATAACATACAGCTACAGTCGCAAGCAAAAATGCAACGTTTTAGGAATCGATATGAATTATTAGATGCGCTACGCAATATTTCGGAGAAGGAAAGGGGTGCTTCGAGTAGTAAACCGAAATCGAATATGTCTTACGGATTGAGTCATCATAAATCTTCGTCTTATGAGCAGGCAAAAATAAATAGTCAAGCAGTAAATAATAATAGAAGTCGTACGTGTTACAATTGTGGTCAAGTTGGTCACATGTCAAACAACTGTAAACAAGCAAGAAAACCATACGGATCGTGTATATCATGTGGACAAATGGGACATCGTATGGCAGATTGTACTTCGAAGAATAAAATATCAACTGGGCAAATTAATAATCGTGATCCAAAAATCTACGGTGGTATTCAATCAAAACCCAGCGAGCCAGATTCAGGTGTGCATTTGTGCTCAGAAGAGTCGGAGTCCAAGGTTGATACTACAACATGCAGTGGTGGAGCAATGACGATACCAAAAGGTATTTTTATTAATTTAAAACTTTATTTTAAAAATAGTAAATGCATTAAGGCGACACCTTTGATTGATACGGGAAGCCCCATAAGTTTAATGAAACATAAATTTATTCCAAATGAGTGTCTTGATCTGATGGTTGATACGTGTGGTGAATATTCCGGAATAAATCATAGTCGCCTAAATGTTCTTGGTCAAATTAGTTTAAATGTAATTTTTGAGGACAAACTATATAACGTTAAGTTTATTGTTGTATCAAATAGTACCATGTCTCATGACATGATAGTGGGTCGTGATTTTTTAAATTTGTGTGATACCAAGGTTACGATAGGTAACTTAGAGGTTCAGTTAACAGAAAATGTAAATGAAGATAATAATTTTGTTAAAGAAATTCTAAATATATCGGTTCAGGATGAAGGGATAAGTCATTCAGAGATGATACCTATTGGGTCTAGTGTAGATTACCATACAAAGTTGCGAGTCTTGGATTTATTTACCAAGAGCTATTTCGAGAGCGTTAAACCTCCGGAGCCAGAGACAGAATTTGAGATGAAGATCGAGCTTTCTTCGAATGAGTATTTTTATAGTGTTCCGCGTCGATTATCGTTTGCAGAGCGTGAAATACTTTCTAGCATGATAAATGAGTTGCTAGAAAAAGGTGTTATCAGAAAGAGTGAATCTCACTACTGTTCACCGATTGTATTAATCAATAAACGAAATAGTGCTGAAAAGAGACTGTGTATAGATTACTGGACTCTAAATAAGGTAACCCTTCGGGATAATTATCCTCTCCCGGTTATAGAGGATTTATTATTATATCTTCATGAGAAAAAATATTTTACTACCTTAGATCTAAAATCGGGGTTTCACCACGTTAGATTAGCTACCGACAGTATTAAGTATACGAGTTTCGTGACCCCTATAGGACAGTACGAATATATAAGAATGCCATTTGGGCTAAAAAACGGGCCTCCGGTGTTCCAAAAATTTATAACGAGTATATTCCAGAATTTAATTTCCACAAATGAAATAATAGTGTATATTGACGATTTAATGATCGCAACCGAAACGATCAAAGAACATTTTCGAATCCTAGAGAAAGTACTTGAATTACTTTCTAAAAACCTGCTAGAGTTAAGGCTGGATAAATGTCACGTGTTGACAAGTGAAATAGATTTTTTGGGCTATAGTGTCAATCATTTGGGGATTAGGCCAAATCGAAAAAATATAGAAGCGATAAGTGAATATCCACCACCTAAAAATTTAAGAAAAATCCAACGGTTTATCGGTATGTGTTCATACTTTAGAAAGTTTGTTAAGGATTTTGGTAATATAGCTAAGCCATTGCAAGATCTTATACGAAAGAGTGGGACCTTTGAATTTGGACCAACACAGTTAGAATCATTTAATGGGCTAAAATCAAAGCTTGTTGAGGAACCAATTTTGGCCATATTCTCGCCAAAAGACGAGACGCAACTGCATTGCGATGCTAGTGCTGATGGATTTGGTGCAATCCTCATGCAGAGAAAATCCGATCAGAGATATCATCCCATAAGCTATTTTTCAAAACGGACAACCCCTCAAGAAGCGAAGTATCATTCTTACGAACTAGAATGTCTAGCTATTGTATATGCTTTACGCAGGTTTCGCATATTTTTGTATGGACAAACCTTTAAAATTGTAACCGATTGCAGTGCGCTGACTCTCACGCTTAATAAAAAGTTAATCAATCCCAGGATTGCCAGGTGGGCTTTAGAACTCCAGGAGTTTGATTATATCGTGGAACATCGTGGTGGCAGCCACATGCAACACGTAGATGCCCTGAGTAGAGCTAAATCAATTTTGGTGATTGAAGAGAACTCGTTTGAACAGACACTGGCTACTATTCAATATAAAGATCCTAAACTCGAAGATTTACGGTTAGAACTAGAAAACAGGGAAAGCCCTCTATATGAACTTCGAGATGGATTAATATATAGAAAAATTTCGAAGTCTAAAGTTAGATTTTATGTTCCGGAAAGATTAGAGAACCAAATAATTAGGAACTCTCATGATTCGTTAGGTCATGTGGGACTAGAAAAAACGATTGAATTCATAACGCGTAATTATTGGTTTCCAAGTTTACGAAACAAAGTCAAAGATTACATAGATAATTGTTTGAAGTGCATCACATATAGTGTTCCAAGTGGGAAACAGCCAGGTTTTCTTCATTCGATACCCAAAGGCAGTGAACCATTTGACACTATTCATGTTGACTTTTATGGTCCTTTGAACGTGACAAGTATGAGAAATAAATATATACTGTCAGTGATAGATGCTTTTACAAAGTTTGTGCGCCTGTATCCAACTAAAACAACTAGTACTAAAGATACTGTTAAGTGTCTAGAAAATTATTTTAAAATTTATAGTCGACCAAAAAGATTAATCAGTGACCGAGGAAGTAATTTTACTTCAGGTGACTTTCGAGTCTTTATTGAGGAGAATTGTATAAAGCACGTATTGGTCGCGACGGCCACGCCTCGAGCGAATGGACAAATAGAACGAGTGCATCGTTCTTTGACCCCTATGTTGGCCAAACTAGTCGATAACGAGAGAAAAATCCAGTGGGATAATGTTCTCGATCAGATAGAATTCTCATTTAATAACACGTTTTGTAGCTCAACTAAAGAAACCCCTTGTATGTTACTTTATGGAATCAATCAAAGAGGATGTGTTAGTGATAAGGTCTCCGAATATTTAAATACTCTCAAACTTGATTCTGACGGGTGCTCGTTATCTGAGCGTAGAGAAAAAGCTGCTAGTAACATTGAATGTACACAAAAATATAATGAATTATATTACAAAAGGAAAAGAAAACGGGCCGTTTCTTATAAAGTCAATGATCTAGTGATGATTCAAAACTTTGATACAACTCCAACTGTCAATAAAAAATTAATACCAAAATATAGAGGACCATACAAAATTTCAACTGTACTGGAAAACGATAGATATGTTGTCGAAGATATTGACGGGTTTCAGGTTACGGATCGGCCGTTCAAAGGAGTTTTTGATATTACTAAAATTAAATCATATGTTGAAGTAGCTTTGGTTAATTCTGAATGATTTATTTCTTTACGGTCCTTCATTTGAAACGATATAAAATTTTTATAATTTTGAAAATGTTAATTTAAGATTTTGTTTGTCAATCAATAAATTTGTTAGTCACTAATAATGTAGATGATATAAAATGTATAGTATGTAAGATTTTAAGTTTTATAGTGAATTTTTGTAAAAACACATTTTCGTTAATTTGGAATTGGATCGAGGGCGATCATGTGTCAGATTGCCCGAACTGTAAGACTATTGTAAATTAACGGCAATGAGGTTATGTGAATTTAAATATTATATTATAGTGTAGTTAGTTTAAACACAGATGTCTCTGTGTAACGTTTATATTTATACCACTAAAAAAACGTGGTACCTACCTTTAGATTTTATATAATTTCAGTTCAGTGTAAAAGGAAAAGATCGAGAAGCGATGAGTGTTGGAGAAGATTTGGTAAACGATAGATGTGTGTTAAAATAAAGGAGATTGAATAAAGAAAAAAGAAACGTGTTTGTTCTTTTAATTTTTGTTAATTAGGTGTTTTATAAAATAAACCCACTATAAATTTATGAAAAAATAATTTAAAATTAAAATTGATGACAACAAATACTTTGACCAGTTTTCAAATTTAAAAACTTCTCGCCCATAAACAGTATTTTGAGTAAAGTATTTTGACTACAGGAAAAATTATAAGCTTTTTCGGAAGTGCTAAAATAATTTGTCAGTTTTTTTTCTCGATTCCTACACAAAATGCAAACGTTTTTCATGATTACAGAGAAATGGACAAAAGAAAGAAACAAATAAAAAGTAGAAACAATTCATCCAATATTAATGATAACATTTAATTACAAAACCTGTAAAGATTTTTATGATTTTTTTAAGAAAGTAATGATTTCTTAACAGCAATTTTATCGTCTGAGAAATATAAAAACATGACTATTGATCTCTAAAAGTATCCTAAAATACCAAAAATCAAAAACGAAATATTTTTGGTGAAATATACTTTTATGTTTTTTTATATGGGCCCCCTTTTCATATGAGGATAATGCCCACTACTACTATACATAATATAGTATAACTAAAATTTTGATAAAAATTTGTTGTTTTTACCGACTTTTTAATAAAAAAAATTTTAAAAAATTGTTTTCAAGTTGTTTACCAAATTTATCCTAGCCAAATTTTCACGAAGGCTGCAACAACATCGATCACTTGTAGTTAAAAAAAAGTGAAGCAGCATCAATGTTACAATTAAAAAAAAAAATTCCAAAGAAAAGTACCCAGCAATGTTTAATATTTTAGAAAGATTTTATTACGATAGAAAGCGAAAACTTCAAAAGCCTATGTCACTTTTGGGAGATAACACTTTAAATTAAATGTACTTGTGAAATGTGGTTTAAAGTTAAAATTATATAAAATTATTAAAATTTTATCGATGAACTTATATTAATTTGAATAGTACGAGTATTTACTATAAAAATATAGAAAAAAATCCGGAAGATATAATTAAAATTAGTTTTATATATTATATTACTAGCTACAAATGTTTTATGGTTTTAATAAACATTTTAAATAAAAATCCCTACCAATTAAATCATTTGTAACCGTTTCATTATATTTATCAATTAATTTTAAAGCATTTACACCTTTTATGCAATCGATCGATAAATTAAGTATAATATTCCAATTTAATTGTGTAGCAGTAACTAGATTTTGTTCCTCATTTACAATATGATCGTTATTACAAATATTTTTATTAAAATTAATAAATTGTTTACATTTTAAACAATAGTAACGCGAATGTTTATAATTTAATTGGTATAAATTAAAAAAATCATAAAATTCATACCAATGCTGAATGTCAAATATTTCAATTGCTTTTAATAATATTTCAATATCACCGATAATTACACAATATGGTATAAGATTTGAATAATCTCTTTCGTCAATATAAAATTTATTTATAATTCGCATCAAATACGTAACGCGTGAACATAAATTAAAACATGTATTATAATCTTTACGCGACCAATAGTATTGCAATAGCATTAAACCAATATCTTTGTATTCACATGAATTTAAAATATTTAACGGAAATTTACAATCAGTGCACACAAAATTATTATCACAATTATTTTGATTATTTATCATAATAAATGATTTCATTATGTATTCTCGTTCGCCATCGCCAATTTCCCATATCATTTCAATTTTTAAATAATCAAAAAATAATTTTATACAATTTATATTAATATCGTCGTTTGGTTTTAAATTATTTTTAATTTTATGTTCGTGCAGTAAAATTTTTAATTTTTCAATTAAATTTATAACATATTTTAGTTCGTATTTATCAAAAATATTTGTATAACGTTCAATAAAATTAATATTACTTATTTTTGATGTTTTATATACCATATATAAATTCCATAAAATTTTTTCTTCATCATTATTAATGGTATTACTACTACCACTAATATTATTTATATCTTCACTATTATTTAATGTTGCTAGTAATTTATTATTTAATTTAAATTGAGTCGCTATATTATTGATTTTATTATTTACAACGACTATTCCATTTTTATGAGTATTAATACTATCATCATTTTCGTCATTGACAACATCATCATCAACATCATCATCATGGTTATTACTAATATTATTATCATTTATTGTTATTCGATTATTATCATTTAATTTTTTAAATAATATATTTAAATTATTATTATCATCGTTATTTATTAAATTTAAATTTAAAAATATTTTATTTAATTGTTTTAATATTTTTATAACATCAATACTATTTGAATTTTTTACTTGAATAATATTTAAAAAATAATCATAATAATTTTTTATTAAATTATAGCATTCAATATAATTTTGTTGTAAATTTAACAAAAATAAATATTCATTTAGAAAATATAATTTAATAACATAAAATTTCATATGTTTATTTATGATATATAAATATTTTTCATCATACGGTTGTTTAGGTAAACTATTATGTTTTTTATTTATTATAAAATTTATATGTTTTATATTTGTAAATTGAGTATTTAGTAAATTTATTAGTCTATGCTCGGTATCAAACATTAAAATTAAATTATCGGTATAGGTAAATAAATATTTACCATAAAATGAATATAATTTTGAAAATTGCATTGAAATTTTATTCACTAATTTATTATTGTCGTCCAGTTTTTCTATTGATAACAAATCAATCATTGTTAAATTATTTGATTCACTCGATGAAGACGTAGGTGGCGTAGATGTCGATGATGTTGGTGATGATGATAATTTCGTAGATATTAAATCAGTCTTATCATTTATTATTATATCATTACGAATATTATTTAATATTTGATTTGGCAATTTATTTATTAGATAATTTTTTATTTGATGTGTTTGTAGTACATTACCTTCGATATCAACTTCCCATAGTCGCATTCCGGGACGGGCACAAAACACTTTTAATTTATTTATGCCAATTTCATTATTGGCATCCGATGGTATTATAAAACAAGCACCATAATCACCATCGCGTGGCTTATTGCCAATCTAAAAAAAAAAAAACATAAGATTAAAATAGACCAAAATCATATTTTTTTTATTGATTAAGAAAGGTAAGTGAAAAGGTACAATATTAATGAAATTTTAAAGTAACAAGTTTCAATTGAACAGGAGGTGTATTGTAAAACACTTCCTTATTATGTATTTCTAATCGTTAATATATTTTTTTTTGTTTATAAAATTTTTTGTTTTATTTTCCAGAATTTACAACTTTTTTTTGAGTTATTTTGTTTTGCTTATGCTGGAACGCCAATGGGCTTCAGCAAAATCAGCTTAAATTGCAGTTTGTTCTAGATACACAAAACATTGATATTCGCCTTATAGCAGAGACACATTTTACAAAAGAATCATTTATTAAATTTAGAATAAAGTTTACCATACCTTACACCCAAGCAATTCAGCTAGAGGTGGGGAAGTTCAGTCATAATAAACGAAAATATAAAACATTTTGAAAAAGAAAAATTTACCACAGATGAAATCCAAGCTACGACAGTTGATATGGAAATGACAAAATATACAGTGCACTACAGGCTTTTTATTGCCGCCAAGACATTCCCTTAAGAAAAATAGGTTTATCGTAGGCGGCGATTTTAATGCACAGAATATTTATTGGCGGTCCCGACTAACAACGACCAAAGGAAACGAAAGGAACTCCTGAAAGCAATTAAAGAAAGCAACTGTAAAGCATTATCAACAGGTAAAATTTGCATACATATTTTGCAAATTTTTAGAGCATAAACATCCGAGCTCTACTTATAATTATTACCGCATATAGATAAAATGGATAATATGATTCTTATTAAGTTATTATGCTTATTTGCTCTATTATGGGGCATATCTTCCATTCGGTTGCAAATAAATAATTTGCGCCGCGCAAAAATGGCGGATTTGCGACAGCTGAAATTGCGATTGTAAATCGACATCCTCGATAATGATCGCAAATTTGTAATTCAGCATTTTGCTGAATACGATTTGCTTTTGTCATTTATGTCATATCACATAATTTTTTGATATTCAATAATTCTTTTTGATATACAATAAATAGTAAATATTAGCCAAAATTAAAGATGGAAGTAAAAAAACTCACGATTTTCACGAAATCATCTAATGTTATTTTGTTAATAAAAATATTAGAGAAAAATGCATAATATGCATCCCAAACAGCTGGATTTTATGGTAGCTGCCTGTGTCCTATCTATTGGGCCAATTACATTTGGGAAGCCGTATGTGTTGAAAAATCCCAGTTTTATTTTAGCTATGCCCACTTCATTTTTTGGAAATTTTTTAAATATTTTTGTTTTAAAAATTAAAGGCGACAAGAATTCACCAAAAATCTTACTATAATGGCAGATTGTCTCAAATTGTGGTCAACAATTTGTTCTCTCACAAATTAGAAATTTCTTGTTCTCAATATATTAAGAGATGTTAAAACATGTAGTCATTCCAAATAGATAAAAAATGTATCGAAAAATTTTGGCCGATCTTTTTAAATGAATAAAATTTATTTAGAAAGTCGGAATTATTTTAAAATTTATTTAAAATAAAAAATCTAACGTGTCAAATGACCAAATTTAAAAAGTTTGAGGTTATATACTGTGTTAAATAGTTTTACTACCTATAAATCGGGGTCGCAAAAAAATACGAAAAATATAACAAGTTGCCACTGTCATTTTTATCGAGGATGTCGATTTTATGATTCAGCGGTGTTAAGTTGCTTAACAAGCTTGCGACTGAATGGAGGATATACCCCTATATGTATTATTAAGTTATTATGCTTATTTGCTCTATTATATGTATTTCATCATACAATATATCATGTTCTGATTATTGCATATCAACATATTTTTATTGTGTCAACTAGTAGCTATATAAGAGAATATCTAAATAAACATAAATAATAATAATAATAACGGCTTTTACAGGACATTGCTGGCCCGTACTGATTTAACATTCTGTCTCCATCGGGTTCGATCCCAAGCTTGTTCTTCGTATTGATCTAGAGTCTAGACAATCCGAAGAAGACAAATCGTTCTCTACCCCTAGAAGCCATCGTCGCCGACAGCGACCTCTGCGATTGCCAAATGGCGGCTCTCCTCTGAGACCGCTGAACCATTCGTTTAGGATCGGCTCACAGAAAGTTATTAGGCCAGCGTATTTGCTGTCCTTTTATGTCATGAACGAGATCAGGAATTTTCATTAAATTCCTGATTTCGTCGTTGAATAAAACTCAGTTGTTGTCGTCGTCGCGTTTGCGATTATAAATTAAGTACATGATTCTTATCTGCCATTAACCCTCTCTCATACTTATCCGTCAGGGTCCAACTTTCACACCCATACATGACAACGAGTCTGATTAACACTTTGTACAACTTCAGCTTGTCGGAATTTGCAAAGTATTTTGAATTTAGCAGTGAACGTTAGGCTTACAAAGCACGGTTGCCAGCGAGATGAGGCGCTTTTTTATCCCCTTTGACACATTTATTACGAGTGGCAAGGGATCCGAGATATCGGAAACTTGCCACTCCTTCAAATGTGTAGTCATCGCTACTAAACTCCATTGCGTCTTGGTCTCTAAAACCAGTGATCATAGATTTGGTTTTGAGACCAACGGAAGCTGAAAATCGTACAAGTGGATCCAGTAGTTCTTTGACACTGTTGCCATTCACTTCAATTACAGATATAACAGCTGCATATGACAAAACATGGTTGAACTGTCCGGACAAGATGTTGTCCGGAAGTCTTTTACTTTTACGAAAGATAAATTCCAACATGAGATTATAGAGTATCGGTGACAGAGCATCTCATTTGCTAATTGCAAAAATTCCTGATATCTTGTTCTTAACTTTGACACAACATTGTG
Organism: Tipula confusa; assembly: GCA_963556175.1. Lineage (NCBI taxonomy): Eukaryota > Metazoa > Arthropoda > Insecta > Diptera > Tipulidae > Tipula > Tipula confusa. The sequence goes on from OY744476.1 coordinate 144,987,627, forward strand.
ACTGCATTACTGTCATTTTACATAAACGCACATATTTTTCAGGTATTCCCAGACATCGCAAAGCAAACCATAACCTATCCAAATGGATTGATTCATAGGCTTGTTGGAAATCCAAGAACACCTTATGTACGTCATGAGATGTTTCATACTATTTAGAAAGTATCATCCTCAACGAAAAAACACGATTAGTGACTGATCGTTTCGGACGAAATCCTCTTTGGTAGGCACCTACAATTTCCTTCGCCAGAGGAGTGATTATCTCGAAGACTATGTATGACAGTAATTTGTATGCTGCGAAAAGGTGAGCTATACCGCGATAGCTTTCGCATTTTGAGCGAACTTCTTTTTTAAAGAGAGGGCACAACGCGGCCACTTTCCATTCATCGGACATAACTTCACTTTGCCATACTAATCGAATCCATAAAGTATTTCCTCTGAATATCAAGAGCTCGGAATTAGTGCAACCGCAGTTGAAACGTAAGTAACGTTTACCTGCGTGACATCTTAGCTTTGCAGTGACCAATTGATGATAACTGCCTACCAATTTGGCAGCCGATCAATAAGATCTGACATGTTGGATAACCCGAGACCTTCCTTTAGAAATTAAAACATGGGCAATTTGACTTTGGGACATCCTACGAGGTATGTTCATGTTTCCAGGGGAATATTTTTATGAGAAAAAAATGTGCTAGCCACAATGAAATCATGCGCGACCGCCAAGCACATCATTCTTTCTCTATTATCGATCACTATATCGAAACGGGAGTACCTATGTTTTCACATAAGTCTGATTTAGGATTTTTAGGTCTGGTTAAATTTTGGCGATATCCATATTTTCTTTTGTTGAACTTTTTAACAAAAAGCTTTTTACGGCTGCGGGTTGTCAGCCCAGCGATCCAACCTTTGTTTAGTTGCCTCCTACGACAAGCCAAGGAGGCTATGGTAGAATTTTTAGGATAGTATGCTTGTTTTTAAGTCTTTAACGAGGCATGGGAGTTCCAACCACAAAGACTAGGTGGGTCATAGTAAGCCAATAAGGCCAACGAGTTGAATGCTACAACTGCGATTAGTAATATAAGAGATGGTCGCGTAATATAAACTACGTGCCTGCATGAGAGATCGGTGGATCTCTATAAAAAAAAAAGTAGTAGTTGAATTAGGCGAGTTGTAAGAGGTGCCGGAGTTACCGCTGTTAGCCGAGGCCTTAGGCACGCATCGGGCTACTAAACGAGCCTAAGTGTTCGGACGAGATTTTTAGGATCATTAACAGAGCCTTTGCTCCTCTAGCAAAATTAAATGTGATAATCAACTTCGTTTTCAAATCGATGAGGGTAAACCTTGACTATTCCCACTGCCCAGGGCACGGCCAGGTTAATCTGGAAAATGTTAAGCATACTTTAGATAACCTACACCACGGACGGACTGCTTCGGCATTACTTCTCCCCGGCTTGACTAAATCAGGTGAGGATGTAGTTCTAATGCAGGAACCTTAGATAAATAATAACGGGATCTGCGGCATTCGGGAGATAGGGTATACTATTTTCTACTTAAGTAAGTCTGACAGAATCAGATCCTGGATTGTTGGGAAAAATAACCTACATATTTTCTTCTTTTTTAATGGTGATATAACTGCGGTCAGTCTGGAGGTCTACAACAACAAAATCTGACTGGTTGCAGCCTATATAGACCAGGAAGAGGAGCTCCCATCGGATAATCTGGGGGGACTGGTCCTCGATCCGGAACAGAAAAAAATTGATGTACTACTTGGATGAGATTTCAACGCACATCACATAATCCGGGGAAGCATAAACTTTAACGAAAGTATTTACAATATTGGGCGAGAAGCCACATTTATCACAAGAAGGGTGGTGCTGGATGTGAATTTGACGTTAGTTGGAGAGTGGAGTGTAGGTGAAGGAGCACTTCTTTTTCGGCCACTGTTATATAACCTATATCCTTAACATTTGCCCTGCTAGCCGGAAATTCTTCAGGAACCCCAGAAGAACAAACTGGTGTAAATATAGGGAATTGTTAGTGGAACTATTGCTATTGGGAGCCCCAGAACCTCCAGCGAAAATGAAGAAGGTTTCAGAGTCTTCACATCTTAGGAAGATTCTCTCCACCAATCCAATTAGCTACGACATTGCAAAGCAGCTATCGTAAATAAAAATCGAATTATGTGGACGATAAAAGGATTCAACCGTTTATATCAGATCGCTCGGGTCGGATTATACCAGCAGAAATCAATAAGAACTCCGAGATTATCTCCTCATGGCTAGTCTTTACCCCGAAAGCGGGAAAAGGCTGGCATGGCTACCCAAGCCACCTAAGACCTATAACACTATCATTCGTTCAATTGAAGTCCTTGGAAAGACTGGTAGATGTATATATTCGAATGAATATAAAACTCAGTAATTAAGAAGTGCCTTAACATGCGTAGTGTAAAAGAAAATATATGAACAAAGCTCTGTACGCCCTCTCACGTACGATCGAGAGATCAATTCAATCATCGAACGATTGTCATTCATTGAGGTGGCTTACCCTATAATCAAGTTGATTAGTCATATGATGGTTAGCACAACTGTAAACTATGAGCTGGGAGAATCCATTATAAGGAGGCTGGTAGATCAAGGAAGCGACTTGTCTCGAAATTTAGGCGGAAACCTAATATCATAAAAGAGTAAATATAACTACTATATCAATGTACTGCAGGACGTCATTGGTAATAAGTGGCGTGTCAATCCGCACGTTTTGTGACCAGCACTGGACAAGGCAGCTCCCAAAAATATGATAAAGAAGATAAAAAAATGGTCTGTAGGCTCAAAAGCTGACGATCGTCTCTTAATAAGAGTCAGCATTTCAACAACCAGATCTGAAACCGGAGAGAGCAGTTATGGGAAAGCCTATTACGGATCTAAGGTAAAGGGAAGAAGCACTGACATTGAAGACCTACATGTGGCGCCTCCATGTCTCGTACACCAGAAATAAATAAACATGATACTCTTAGGAATTTACAGTATCCTTTATATGTTGTCTCCAAGAAATTATCCCGAAGTTTAACGTTATTTTACAGTAACGATGATCACAACAATCTTGTTAGATTTCCTCTTGGGCCACAATTAAAATACGTAATATTTAAATTTAAAGCAGTCAATAATTGTTAGACACGTTTACGCTGATTGAAATAAAAGAAAAAGACATTTCTTACAATCATCTGGATCATCTGAAAAGATCCATGCAGAAAGAATAATTTGTGATTTTAGTGTAAAAAATCTGGCAAAAATCAGAGAAACTTATGTGTTCGTACTACCGACTACGTATGTCCTTTGCGATAGCATAAGATCTCACAAGATTTTTCTCATATAAATATCCATTTTGAAACATGAACGCATCAGCGTAAGACGTCCCGAAGAGTTGCGTTCAATATGGTAGATCACAAATTGGTCGTTGCATACCTACGATTTCGTACAAGTCAGGTATCACAGGTAAACGTACCTTACAATTTAATTTTGAAGGTCTAATAAACGAACATCAGATTACATCTCAGCAACGAGCGTCTTTCACGTGATATTTTTTAAGTCTTTTAAGTTGGCTAGAATAGGAAGGATGAAATTGTTAATACAATATAGAACGACAATGTCCTGTAAACACTGACTGTTATTTGTTACGAAATGCACAGTTTATAAGGTTACAAAATTAATTTAATTGCACAACAGTTACGACGCCATGTTGATAAGTTATCCATCGTGCAACGACCAACAATAAATTACATCAACAAGCAAAATCTAATTACAAATTTTTCGTAATACAAGACCCCATAATTATTCTCAAATACATTTTAAATACAAACCTGTTTAAATTCTTCTTTTTCTGTATTGCATAGAACACATTTTGTAGTTGTCGAAACAAGTATCAGCTTACCAACGCCACTGATTTGAATAATTGTACTATCAAGCAATAGAATTGAATGCGTTGAACTATGTAAAACAGTGCGTCCCTGTAAACATATATAATATAAATAAGTAAAGCTATAATATTAACTCGGTGATAATAACTTACAAGCAAATACGACAACTGGATCAAAACTACATTTCCTGTACTATCGCCAAAGTATAGTTTCTTATCACAATCCTGATCCCAATAGAAACATGTGGCCAATGAATTTTCATTTTGTACTACCACATGAATACTACACGCATCGATTATGTCTAAAGTAACAATACAAATTGCTCCTTTAAACGTTGATATTGCTACGTAATTCTCATCGTTCGAGATTGATATTTGAGCAATAGCACCATTATTGCCGGGGATAATTTGAATGAATTTGCACGGTTCACGTTCGAATAGATATAAACTACCCGATGTTGCACCAAGTATAATTAAGTTTTGTGATATATCTGATGCCGTATACTATAATTTATATAATTCAATTTAATTAGAATACAATGTAATCAATAAAACGCATTAGTTTGTGAAATATGATACCGAAAATGGACAACTGTGTGAGTTCGAACATACCTTTATTCGTTGTGTTTGTTTTAAGGGATTATGTATTATGTCCGATAAATCTTTAAGATCTGTTAATATTATATTTTCACTCATTATGATTTATTTATTTAATACATTTAATTTAACTAATATTTTTAAATATTGCGTTTTTAAAAAGGCGAGTGCACTACACTACTCTATAACAAAAACTTATTGAATGCAGTCTGTCAAGTGAATTCAGATGTTTGGATAATGAAGCTAGCTGTATTATCGAAGTATGTAGTAATAAATTTTCCTGTTAGGTGCTGCTCTTGTTTGTAGGTAGTGTAATATTTATAACGGATTTGTTATGGTTTAATGTTGCTGGCGAATTTACGTAATGTCCGAATCATTGGCTCAGCTTGAGGATTTGCCGAATCACGAAGAATCGATATAATTTCGCTTATACCATTGGGTGGTGCACCATTTGTCCGTTTTGCAATTATAGCTTGTAGTGCACCTGCACAAGCTCCTCGTTTCCCTTCCCAATATTCCGGATTTGGATCCAATCTAAATATAGATGCGAATATATTTTTAAATTCCAATTGCTGCTGTACTAGGAATACTTACTTTTCCAGCATATCGAATGCTTTAGCGGCAATCCAAAACTCACCGACTCTATAACATTCGTTTGCGATCAATTGAAGTAACGCGAAGGCTTCCGGTGTTGTATCCTTTGAAGCAAATAAATTCCAAGCCTGTTCGGCATGCCCGGCATGTATATGACATTTAGCAAGTATCATGATAAATGTATGTTCATTCCGAATTATTGGATCATTGATTTGCGTTAATAATTCCTCGGCCTCTTTGTAATACCCAGTGGCAGCTTTCGCTTGGGCATAATTATAGTTAAAAGTGTCATCGTTAACAAAATAACTCCGAATCGAATTCAAATAAACGAGCACTTCTTCAAATTGGCCATATAAAAAAAATGCCGATGCCATAGCCTGCCGCCCTGGAATTGTGTCACATTCAGTTGCTGAGCCACCAACCAAATGAAAACATTGTTGGGCATTTTTTATATGCTCCTTCTGAAACCAATCGAATCATGACATTATCGTGAATTTTTTTTTCTTGAATATTAGATTACCGATCCATTTTGTTGTCCCAGTGCCGAATACACGACTCCTTTCAATATATATTCATGCGGTTCGGCTGGTTGTATCTCTTTCATCAATTGATGGGCATCTTGAATTTCACCGCGTCGCAAATGATGAATGGCCAAATTAAGACGAGCTTCCGGAATTATATCAACCAAATTGGGAAGAGTTTGTAACGCCCCTTCACCATTTCGAAACACCACCAAATTATGTTTTATTAATTCGGCACCAAATGTTCCATTTTCGACTAAATTTTTTAACTCCTGTTCGGCCGCCCGGCCATTATACAATCGGAAACGATTGCACGCTTTTAAATTTATCGCTATCGTACTGTCCGAGTATTGTGATAGATACAAATCAAGAACCTCTTGCGAAATATCGTAATAATCCAATTTGTAGTAGCATAACGCGACATAAACATTCAGGGCTATGAGATCCCTGAAATAGAAAAATATTTACAAACAACTTAATCCGCTAGAAACTATACTAACTTATTATCTAGAAGAACTCGTTTATAAATATCGATAGCTTCTTGATAGTGCACTCGCAAATAATGCATTCCAGCCAAGCTCAATTGATCTTCGGTAACATCCCTTAAGGAACCGTGTATTTCCATGACACGATCTTCGTCGTTTAATTTGTGCGCCAAATGAAATAGTAATCGCACCTTTAACGGACTATTCGATAATGTTTCAATTAATTTAAACGATTCGTCGTACATTCCTAAATAGAACATGCAAACAGCAATGTTGAGCGCAATATCTTTGTGATCCGCCGATTTTGCTTTGATTTCTTCGTACTGTTCGAGCGCCTTCTGATAATTACCCAAATGGAAATTACAAAACGCTAACCATTGGTCGCGTAATAAATTATTATCGTACTTTGCCTCGCCTGCCATAAATTCAAGAACTGTCTGCGCCCCCATATAGTCCCGCTTCATCAGGAATTCTTCAAACGATGGCAAATTTTTTCGTTTCAACGATGCAGTCGAAGCGGCCGAATTTCGATTGCTTGCCGCTGAATTTGATTTAACACGTGACAGTATCTAAGTGTAAAATTTGAGTATATCACAATATATTTAAACAAATTATAATTTATTTACCATTTTAATTAAATAAGTTGATATCGATGTGTTGCAAGTAAATCATATTTTTTCAGGTTTGTTTTGTTGTGAAATTTCGATGCAACATAACATTAAATTGTGTTTGTATATAAACAATAGGCCTTGGTTCGCTAATTTTCTACTAGAGGCGTTCTAGTCATTTAAAATAAAAGTAATATTTAAATGTTACCGTTAGTTGATATAATTATGAATACCTTCAGTAGTGAATAAAAAAAAATGTCTATAAGCGCGAATACGTTTTACAATCGCACGGAATAGCAAACCTGACCTTACTAGGAGAAAAAGCGTGAATGGTGGATGCCTGATAAAGTGTTAAAAGTACAACTCAGGAGTGAACGCAGTTCACGTATAACTTCTTTAAAGGAATCACCAGACTGCACCATACATTCAGACCTAGGTTTTTCTATTGCCATTTGGTACTAGAATTGAAATCTCTATGTTAAAATCGATACAGTGCTCGACACTTGGGAAGAGTATTTCTCTGATTTACTCAATGTTCAACAAGTGTTAAATGCTGTGCTTGAAAGTTGTCAAATACAGACTGCGGAGATGTGTATTTAGAGGGCATATCCTACGAGGAATTAATATTGGCCTTACAGAGACTAAAAAGAACCATTCCCCAGGGGTTGATTGCATTAATTCCAAGCTTTTGATATTCGAACCTTATTCGAAAATTGTGAAAACTATCGTGGCATAACTCTCCTTTGCAAATTACTGTCTCGCATAATATTGGAGAAAATCACTTCACTGGCGGGGGAAATTCTAAGTGACTACCAAGGAGTATTTTGTCTGATCGGTCAATCAATTAACAAATATTTTCGCTGAGGATGATGCTATCTAAATATTACGAAACATCTTGTGTTCTTGGATTGAAAATAAGCGTATGATTCAATCCATCGGGATAGCTTATGGTTTGCTTTGAGATGTCTGGGAATACCTGTCAAATATGTGCGTTTATGTAAAATGACAGTAATGCAGTCACGCAATGCTGAGCCAAAGTGGAAAGCAAGATATCAGGATTTTTTGCAACAAGCTCTGGTGTACGGCACCTCTGTTACCGATATTCATTAATATCATGTTAGAATTTGTCTTTCGTAAAAAGGAAACGCCTCAGGACAATATATTGTACCCGTTAGTCCAACCAGGTTCTGGCATATTCAGATGAAATCTGTATAATTGAACTGAATGGTAACAGTGTTAGAAAACTACTGGATCAACTTGAACGATTCTCAGCTTCCGTTAGTTTCAAAATCAATGAGACCAAAACAAAATATATGATCATTGGTTTTAGAAACCAAGACACAATGAGATTTAGTAGTGGTGACCACACATTTGAATGAGTAGCAAGTTTCCGATACCTCAGCTAGGTCACTTGTCACTCATGATAATTGTATAGGTGGGTATATAAAAAGAGATCGAAGTCGGCGACGATGGATCCTCGGGATAAAGAACGACTTGTCTTCTTCAGATTGTCTAGAACTATACGAAGGGCAAGAGAGGGATTGAATCCGATGGAGCCAGAATGTTGATTCGGTACGGGCCAGAAATGGCCTGTAAGAACCGTTTTATTGTTATTTTAATAAATCCATTGCTTCTTGGGCTCTAAAAACTAATTATTAATTTTGTTCTAGACTCATTGATTGTAAGATCAACTAAAACTTAAAATCGTACAAGTGGGTCCAGTAGTTCTTTAACACCGTTATGAAATTTGCGATTCAGTTCAAGTTTATGTCAGAATCTGGTTAGACTGACGCTATGACGGTATAAGAAGTTAAAGGTGGTATAAATGAATGATAATAGCCATAGTCACCTGGATAGCACTGACAACCAAAGTTTTCGTAACGAGTCTTCTCATCTTCGTTTATCGCAGGAAATGTTCCGACAAATCAAACTAGCTGAAGAAGACTCCAATTTATAACTTGTGGCGCCAACACTAACATCGATAATACAACATCGTTTTTTTGGTTTATTGGGTTAAAAGCAGACAGTAGAAAAAACAATAAAATAATTTAACGGTGCAGATCAATATACTAACACAACGAGTGGAAGAACTGTTCAAGCATTATGAGAAATCTAAAAATAAATCAACCCGCGGACGTTCCTAAAGCCGTAGGACCAATGACAATTGACGTCAGCGCAGTAGTTCGCGATCAAATGAACAAGTGGCTTAACACCCGGATTGCTGGTACCATCACAAAAACGGTTTCCAAGCGCGAAAGTTTCTAAAACCGTGCTACTTCAACGAACCGAACCCATCGACAACAAATCCGGAAAACTGGGAGGCGCCGCACTTCACGCGGTAAGTGACGGTAGCCAAATCTCAAATAGCCGCCTAATCATAGTCGATTCGCAAAACAAACTACAATTCTTGATCGACACCGGCGCCGAGGTTTCAATAATACCACTAACAAAACCCGAAAAGTCCAATTCATCTACATTTAAATTGTTCGCGGCAGACTCTACCACGATTGATACATACGGTTGTAAAGACTTCACACTCAACATAGGTCTTCGTAGACCATTTAGATGGAAGTTCATTATAGCAAAAATCGAACGGTGTATTCTTGGAGCTGACTTCCTATCAAATTTCGGTTTATTGGTCGACATTAAAAATAACAAGCTCATCGACCCCAACACGAATCTCGACGTTAAAGGAGAGCCAATTCAAATTTCTTCATACGGCGTTACTACAATAAAGTCCGATTCAATACTTCCTGAAATTCTGGAACTACTACACGAATTCAAGACAGTAACTCGCGAATCGAAAAATCTAAATACAGTAAAACACAACGTCACGCACTGTATCGAAACATCCGGTCAACCATGCCATGCAAAAATACGTCGGTTGAATGCGGATAAGATGAAAATCGCTAAAGCCGAAATTGAAGTTTGGACAGCACAAGGAGACGAAATATCTTTTGGAACGAAATATCTTTCGTTCTTCAAAAATTCATTCGTAATACATTCATAAATTCATTTCCAAATATCTTGGATTTCACATCACCGCAAGCGGCATGTCCTCTGATAAACACAGGATGGAAGCCATTCAAAATTTTCCACAACCAACTACAAAAGACGGAATTCTTCGATTTTTGGGGATGGTAAATTATTACCGAATTGTTTTACCGAATAGGAGCAGTATTGCAATACGAGCAGAATTGCAGCAACTGAAGCAAAAAGGCAACCACTGTTCTTCTACTCACGAAAGCTAAGTGATACCGAGACACGTTACAGTACTTATGATAGGGAACTCTTAGCCGCTAACTCAGCTACCAAACATTTTAAAAAATTCGTCGAAGTTCAAGAATTCATATTATTCTCTGACCATAAACCAGTGACATTCTCACTACGTCAAAGTCTCGAAAAAACATCGCCTAGACAACGTCATCACTTAGACTTTATAGCACAGTATACATCGGACATTCGTCACATTTCGGGAAACAACAACGTCGTCGCGGATACGCTTTCACGAATCGAAAAAATTCAAATAGGAAGCGCAATTGAGTACGAAGCAATAGCTGAGGTACAAATAAATGATCCGGAGCTAATAAAACTGATTGGATCAAACACGTCTTTAAAATTCCAAAAATGTTCAGTTCTTGGAACCGATAAAGAAATTTTTTGCATTGTTTGAACGGGATCACAAAGGCCGCTTATCCCTAAATCATTTCGTCGACAAATTTACGAGTAATTGCACAATATCTCTCACCCCGGGATCCGCGCCACAGCAAAACAAATCAGCAGAAAATTCGTGTGGCCAGCGATGAACCAAAAAATACGCTCTTGGGCCAAACACTGTTTACGCTGCCAAAAGTGTAAACTTACGAAACACGTCGGAAGTAGAACTGGAACTTACGAACAGACCAGTAAACGATTCAACGTGGTCTACATCGATATAGTCGGACCGTTATCTCCATCCGAAGGTAATTTATATTGTCTGACCATGATCGACCGCTACACGCGTTGGCCGGAGGCTACACCAATTCAATAATGTGTGTCGCCGAAAAACAGTGGACAAAATCTTTACCGATCATACTACTCGGCTTAAGAACCTCATTCCGGGACGATTTTCAAAGTACGTCAGCCGAACTCGTTTACGGAGAACATATACGACTACCCGTGGGTTTCATTCAACCAAGCAGGGATTCATCAATCCGATTTCGTCACACAGTTGCGAAATCAATTTAAAGACATTCAACCTTCATGAACATCACGACATTCTAAAGAACAAACTTTCGTATTTAAAGTGTTGTCAACTTGCGAATTCGTGTTGTTACGAACAGACGCAGTTCGTCAGTCCCTACAACCTCCATACGAGGGACCATTTCCGGTAATCAAACGCAACGAAAAATATTTCACACTACACGGATCAAAGGTATCGAATCGACGGTTTCAATAAACCGGCTTAAACCTTGTTTCATAGAGGCGCCACAACCTGATAATCATACAAATACATCGGGCGAAATACCAACCAAACCGAACTCGACGCTGTAAACAACACATTTACCACCGTTACATACTGACGAAGCAGGCAGATCTCTTGAGAAAAGAATAACCTTCCATCCCAAACTTACTGAACAACCCAAATCCAGAGGAGGCCGCACCATCAATAAACCGGCTCGTTTTCGATAATTTTCTATAGTTCACTGTATTCACTGTGGCGGCAGCACTAACATCGATAATACAACATCATTTTTTTGGTTTATTGGGTTAACAGACGTCAGTAGAAAAAACAACAAAAAAAAGGAAGTAATTCAATTCTAATACTGTAATCGAAATTAGGTTGAATAGGTTTAGTTTATAATCTTTAATAAATATTAATCATAAATCCAATAAAAAGTAACACTTGAATATTGTTTAAATCATAACCTATCGAAATATAAAATATACAAATTATTTTTTGGTATTAATAAAAACACGTGCGAAAAGAAAAAACATAACCTGCGAATAAAAGTGGAGTGAAAAAATGGCGGAACACCGTCATTACAAATCGTAGAAACAATCCCCACAAACTAATCTTATGGAGATCTTCGGAAAATGAACTTATAAGGTAGCAGCTTGCTGTATGATGATATAGTGTCATCTGCCTATCAGCCAATGCATTTGTCTATATTCTATAGTTCTTCATTTTTCTTCTTGGCGTGTACTTTCCATCTAAGTATATCATCAAGAGTCATGCGAAGGTACTAAAGCTTTGTTTGAATATTCATTTTCTTAAATGGCAAACAGTAATTCTTTTCCTTTAGTTGTAGTTAATCTTGAACTCCAGTAAGTATTCTTTGCATTAAAATCACCACCAATTATGAACCTTTTTCTCAGACGCTTGAAGAACTCTGAGTATTGTTTGTTTTTAATAGAATGTCTTGGTGAACAGTAAAATCCTGTAACAACAATAGGAAAGTTGTTGGTTTTTATATAAACCACTGTGGCCTGAATTTCTTCTTTTTCATACTTTGCTTCTTCAAAATGTTGGATATTTTTTTATGATAATTGCACTTCCTCCTCTGGCTGAATAGTGTGATATACGCAATAGCCTTTAAATGTTATGTGGGATTGCTTAGTAAAATGTGTTTCCGAAATAAGACACACATCTATATTTTCAATATCGAGGAGCTTGTAGTTCTTGCACATTTAACACACCTTGGAAGTTTACAAGTGAATAATCAGTCCTGCTATCATTAGTTAGTTTATTTTAGACAGTTACTGATTGACTCATCTTTTAATTTTTGGATTTCCCTTCTTAACTAAGTATTATATTGAGGAGCTCTTGTTTGCTGCCATATTCTTCTCGCTCTTCTTTTTTCTGCCAGAGTTCTCTAATTTCTTTAGGGTAGTTGTTTCCTTTTATTTTATATTTGGGCTACTTCCCCAGGCGGTTTGCTATGTATCAGTTACAAATTGAAGAACTTCGTTTTCTATTGGAACCCTTTAGGTTATTTTTTCTTCTAAGGACTGCCTAAACTATTCCTAACTCGTGTGTTTATTTATTAGGCTTGAATTTCTTTCTTTTTGACTAATTTTTTCACTGTCTGGTATTTTGTTTTGATCGTTAGCCTAGAACCCAAATGGACAATTTTCGCATTAAAATCTCCTCCAGTTATGTTATTTTTTCTACCGCCTTTAGCAATTTTTTAATTGGTTAATTATACTTGACAATTTTTAAATTAACCTAATAATTATTTTTATTTTATTTATTGAAACTAGTCTTTTCAGACTAACCATCAATTTACATGTGAATTCTTAAAAACTATAATGAGGTCACTGTTGATCCAGCGATGCTCCAATGCCTGTTCGTTAATAGGTAGCTGCTCACATACTGACGAGCTCGAAGGGTTTCGTTCTCTTTAGTCTTCTAACCAAGTGTTCATTATCCAGTAGCCGAGAGGCTTCCGCATTAACATGTTGCAATAACCTCGATTCATGCTTCCTTGCAAATCTTTTTATTTCGTGTTTTACAGCCGGTATCCCCAAATCTCGATGCAAATCCTTATAACGAATGTACCAGGGTGCATTGACTATACTCTGAAGTACCTTATTCTGGAAGTTTTGTATAGGTTGGATGTTAGCATTTTTAGTACAGCCCAAAAGCTGAATACCATATAGCCAAACCGGTTTTAGGATTTGATTGTAAATCAATATTTTTTTGTCTGTGCTTAATTTGATCTTCGCCCAATTAGCCAGTACAATTGTCTGTATTTAAGATAAAGCTCCTTTCTTTTCTTCTTCACATGCTCTTTCCATTTGAGCTTAACGTCCAGTGTCATACCTAAGTATTTGGCGGAGTTCTCGTATGGCACCATGACATCGTTTATGCTGATTGGCGGCGGATTAACCAATAGTTTGTTCGTAAAGTTGACATGCGCAGATTTTTATTCATTAAGTTTGATTTTCACTTGGTCCACTGGTGAATTTCTTCACTTGTCTTACTCTGAAAAGTCTTGCAGATAAGTACGACTCCAGAAAGTCAACATATGGCCCTGGAAGCATAACTTTTTAGTTTATATATTAATCCCTCATGCCATACCTTATCGAAAGCTGCTGCCACGTTTAGAAAACATTTTTTTATATTCTAACGCCTTTTCTAAAATGTCAGTAATTCTGTGAACCTGGTCAGTTGTTGAATGTTTACATCTGAATCCAAATTGGTGATCCGGTATTAGGTTTCTACTTTCTATTATTGGTGTCATTCTTCTCAGAAGAAGTCTCTCCATTAGCTTTGAGATGATAGGAAGCAGGGATATCGGACGATATGATTGAGCTTCATTTGGCGGTTTACCTGGTTTCGGTAGCATAATAACTTCTGCAACTTTCTAGGCAGAAGGAACATGCCGTAATCTAATAACAGCATTAAACAAATGGGTTAGTTGAACAATAGCTTTTTTTGGTAGTTGCTTTAGAACTTCTCCTGTTAAAATATCATATCCAGGAGCCTTTCCGGTCTTGAGATTGAATTTTATTTCTCTATTAACTTGTTTCTGGGTTATTAAAGGGATTCTGCCCCCATAGTCGTTGCTTCCATTTTCGATTATAATCCGATTCGGTCTCATTCCGTTGGAAAATACCAGCCAGATGATCAGCAAACACTTCAGCTTTTGATTTGCTATCCCTGACCCACGAGCCATCACTTCGCTTAATAGGAGGGATCTGCATGATTGGGGTTTTTATTCTTTTGGTTGCTTTCCATAATGAGTAGTCTGTATTTTCATCAGCCGTCAACTTTCCAAGAAACGAAGAAAACGATTTTTCATTTAGCTTCTGAATTTCTCGCTTAAGCTGCTGTGATTTGTTATTTAGGATCGTCTTGTCAGATGGACTCCTCGTTTGTTGTTTGTAGGTTAATATTGCTTTCTAATTCAGATCTGAAGCTAACCCAGACAGTTGTTTTATTGACAAGAGTTGGTCTTGTTTCCTTCCTAATTATCTTGTCGCTTATGGTAAGTATCACTGCAGAATGATCAGAGACCATATCTGAATTATCCTCTACTTCAATAAAATTTGATGAAACTTGTTTTGATATAAAGAAATCCAGTAGATCAAGAGTTTTAACTGCGTCCGTAGACCAATATATCGGCTTGCCAGTGGAATGTATGTTACATCCCATTTCATTTATTGCATTTTTTATTTCGTTACCTTTGGTTGTTGTAAGCCAGATCCAGATGGAAAATATACCGCTCCTATCTAAAGACGTTGCTTGGTAGATGTAATTTCTACTACGGTAAGCTGGGTTTCAGGTGATTGATTATGCTGGCATTCATGGTGTTTAATATAGTTTTTTATTATAATAGCGGTCCCACCTCTTGCTTGGTTATCCGGATGAATTGTTTCGTAAAGTTGGTAACCCTGAATTTTTAAGTAAGATTGTCTTGTTGAGTAGGTCTCAGATATTAGACACACTTCGATATTTTGCATTTTTAAAAAGGCTTCAAGTTCATGTTTTTTATTTTTAATACCGTTAGCATTCCATGTAGCAATTCTCAATTTTCTTTGTACATCATTTTGGGAGAAATAATTAGAATAATAAAGCAGAACTGCCCTGCTCCAATCTTTGTAGCCTTTCAGAAAGGTTGCTTATGGCATTCGAAACATTCTGCATCATTTCCATCAGACTATTCGAATGTGTAGGGTTCAACACTGGTCCTGAGCTGACCTTTCCTGTCGCAGCCACCTGTGCATAAGATATACCACCTCTGACATGATGACTAAAGGATTCTGTTGGTTGACTCTTTTGTAAACTAATTGGTTTATTTTGATTATTTCCTCTTTTTTGGAGTTCTTTCGCTACCAGACATCCTCGGTAGCTTGCAGGGTGGGCCTGTGCACAGTTTGAACACTTTGCCGCGGTGGTCCTGGGTTTCTCACAAGCAATAGTTAAATGTTTTTCAGCAGGAATTATTTCTTCATCCCCTTTCTTACTTTTTAATTGTATTGACGACATCAAGGATTTTAAAACCCCTTTGCACAGTTCACTTTTAATGTCTTCTGGGTTGCATGATTAGTGTAAATTTCTAATCATAACCCTTATCGGTCGCGTATGCTAATTTTCATATGAATGCCACTGTTGCTGCGAACCGTTTAAATATTCTGTTAGATTTCTATAATCTGTCTTGGTGTCTACATTAATTTTCAGTTGATTGTTGTTCATCATTCTAGCTTGAAAATTGATGCTGTTATCCTGTAATGACTGAATATTTTGTCACATTGCTAAGTATTACGGGGAGAGGATGTCGCTTGTTTTTTTTTAGGTTTTTTTAAAAGTTGTATGCTGGTGTGTTATTTTTTTCAGGCGGATATTTTGTTTTTGGATTTAGATGGTTATCCATTTTGTCTGATGCAGTACCTGCTTGATTACCTTCCTTTTTTTGGATTTTGGTAGTAGCCATGCTGTTTCTTGTGCTCTTATGTCTTCTTCTTCGCTCGAATCAGGTATAGAATAATCATTTTTTGTGGCTGACTCTGTTCTATCATCAGTTTTAATTTTTGGATCTCATTTCGTGCTTCCTTTAATTCAGCTTGTAATGTTTGGATCATTTGAATCACTCCCAGATATTTGTTGAGAACTACTGTAACTCATCTGCCGAAGATCATTACTTTTTGCTAAATTTTCGACAGAGAAACTTGGTAGCCTTATAGGAGATCTCATCATTAACTTGCCCATTTTGAATGGGTTCTCACTAGTGCTTCCGCTCATGAAATTGTCTGAGCCAATGACACCATGTTTGTTTTGCAATGATTGACCCTCCCAGAATCCATGGGGTCAACCTCCGTAGAGGGTAGATTTTCCTGCAGTGTAGGTCTACCACCTGGGGTATTATTTCCTGATCATTGTAATTTCCTGTTCATTGCCGCTCATTGTAAGACAGACGTTTCCTGGATTTTATTTTATTCTACCTAATAATTTTTTACCCTATAATTATTGATTGTCTAGGAAAGTTTGTTTCCATAATAAGACATATGTCGAATTTTTCTTTTCCAAGACCACCTGAAATTCTTCCTAATGTTGCATGAGTCCATTGGCATTCCAGCATATAATTCTAAGTTCATTGGCCATTTTTCTGTTTACCAAAAATTTTAACAAAAATAATTACATTTTGTATTTTAAATTTTTAATTAATTAATTTATTTTTTAATATATAATCAACTTAAAGATTAAAAAATATATTTATATGTATATTATTTATAAACCATTAATTAATTCATATTATTATTATTTTTAATTACTATTTTATTTTTATAATATATAAACTAAAATTGAATAAAAATAATGATTTATTCGATAATATATTCCAATTAAATTATTTACTTCTTACATATTAAACTGAAAATGTTTGGTTTCTGTTTATTTTATATAAATTAATTTTACTGTTTTTTTAGTAAAATATTTTTAATTAAACTTAAATTAAAATTATATTATATATATATATATATATATATATATATATATATATATATATATATATATATATATATATACATATATATATATATATATATATTATATATATATATATATATATATATATATATATATATATTATATATATATATATATATATATATATATATATATATATATATATATATATATATATATATATATATATATATATATATATATATATATATATATATATATATATATATATATATATATATATATATATATATATATATATATATATATATATATATATATATATATATATATATATATATATATATATATATATATATATATATATATATATATATATAATATATATATATATATATATATATATATAAATATATATATATATTTATATTTAGAACAATCAAATTCAAAACTTAAAATTAAAATATTTATTTTGTTTTTGTTGTATTCAATTATTTTGTTTGTAATAAAATTAAATAATCACAATAATATATCGAGCTTTATACGTTTTTTGTTATAACAAGTATTTAAGTTATTTATCAAGAATATTTTTTTAAATTATTTATTTTTATTTTGCAAAAAAAAAAAAAATTAAGTTGCTCACTATTTATTTAGTAGTAGTAGTCGTATCTGCACATTTATAGAAATTTGATATGATGTAAATATACGTAAAAGCAGTTATATATTAATAATTTTTTTATTTTTTTTTTTTTATCTATTAGTTTAATCAATGTAACTTTTTTTATTTTAATTTATTATTTTAATTCAATGAAAACTTAATTTATATGATATTATATAATTAAATTACTTTTATTCATATTTTACGAGTTTAAAAAATTAAAAAACAATATTTAAAAATGAAAATAAAAACAAAAATAAAAACAAAAATAAAACAAATTGCACAATTAAAATTTATTTATTTACTTCAATAATTTCTTGCCATTTTTAAAAAAAAATTTTTTTTATTAAATAATTTTCGTAAATTTTCATTTTTTTTTGTGTGTGTGAGTGTTTATGAAAAACAAAAAAAAAAATAAAAATATATTATGTATAATTATAAGATATACTAAGGAGAAAAACATATAGAAAATCAACTTACAAATATTTTATATCTTTTTATATTTTAATTTAAATATGCATGTATTTAGTAGTGTATTTTTAAAAAATAATTTTCTTCCTTTGTTTTTTGCTTTTAAGATAAATGAAAACTCATACTGCCTTCATTCGCAGCCATTTTTAATTTTAGTCTCATAACTTCTCGGGAGGTATACTCGGGCAATTTTAAATAATTCACACATGTCATTACTGACGGCAAATAGTCATCTGGATTTTGATTACAATCCATTGTTTTACGGACAATTGTTAATGGTGGTGTTAATGATTTAAAACCACCGGTTGGTAGTCGTGGACTACCGGTTACAAATTGTAAGAACATTCGTTGCTCGTCACGTTCATAAGTACTAAGTATGTCATAGAAAAATTCAATAGCTTTCGAATCTTGATTGAATCCATGATCGGTTCGACAATTATCTTGCAGCATTCGAACGTCCCATTTAAATTGAGTTTGAGCGCCCGAACCACAAAATACATTTTCCAATTCTTCGGGATAAAATAACTTTAAGCGATTTGGTGAAAATACTGTTTCAAATCCTAAAAATAAAATAAAAAATATATATTACATTAATAATAGGTACACATTCTTAAATACACATTCCGTCCTCTCCCCAGAAAAACTATAGATGAAAACATAATGCTAGTTAACAAAATCTATAAAAGTACAAACGAGAATTACTTCAAATGATTCATGCAGCCTTTAGACTTTACTATGTTCCACCCCGATAAAAAGTGGCAAAAGTGATAATGATACCAAAACCAAACAAACCACACAACGAAAAAAAATAGTATTGGTCGATTTCTCTGCTTCCAGTTATTTCAGAATTATACGAAAAATTGCTGTTTCGAGACTCAAATTAATCATAAAACGATGAAAGCTTATTCCTTCCCACCGACAATTCATTTACAGAGGGAGGACTAGAAATAACAAAGAAATAAAATATAAGCTGAATCGAGATCTACCAAAGCAGTTCTATCAGATTCTATCCTACTGCAGACCGACATTTTCAGGTAAACTATGAAAATCAATACTCATCATTAACAAAAATATCAGCAGAAGTACACAAAGGTAGTGTCCTGGGGCTAATTTTGTATATCTTATATACCAGACATTTGACAAATACAGATGAAACGCACATAGTAATATTTATTGACACTTTAATGTTAACAATTGGTGGCAATGTAAAACTAGCAAAGTGCCCTTAACATACAGTGTAATTGAGCCGGTACTTAAATTCAAACAGTCTCAGCAAATGACTTCGAAGCAAATGATTGCTTGTTTTCTCAAATAAACTGAACATTTCGCAATCGTACCATTGGTGCAACGAAGAACGATTAATTCTAACAGGTTCATAAACATTTGTTTGCCGGAAGTCTTCGGCGAAATATGACAATGCTCTCAACAATTAAATATTTGAGCGATAAAACATCGAATTAATGTTGTCATGCCGTCGTCCTTAAAACTTTAAAAAAACTTAAAAAAAAAAAAATAAATAAATAAATAATTTGCGAGGGCAACTTTTTCACTCCTGAAGAAGTGGTTGGTGCGTTCAAAATTCATGTTTTTGTTATTGATCTTCATTGGATCTTCATGGAGAATATTTTCAAAAAAGCCATTTTCGATAAATAGAAAATATCTATTTATCGAAAATGGCTTTTTGAAAATATTCTAAAATTAACCAATTTATCGGATTAAACCCCTGTATACTTTGGTCCCTTTTGTATACTTTATACTGTGTGGTAGGGGACACTTCCATGCTTCGTAAAAAGCTTCTAAGCGAGCATGCTATGCTTAGAATTCCACCATAACATCCTTGGCTAGTCGTAGGAAGCGTTCAAACAAAGGTTGGTTCGCTGGACTTATTAACCGCATCCATAAAAAACCTTACTATTAAAAAGATCAACAAAAGGAAATATGGATACCGTCCAAATTCAAACCGACCCTCGCTTATGTTAACGGACACGCAGTTTAGGATTGTTAGTTTATTTAGGATCGCGTTTGATGGCACTATATCAGCCATGAGAGAGTATCGCTTGGAACTCGTTGCTTTTCAGGAAGATCGATGCCCATGTGATCGATGGTGGAGACCATGTGTCCCAAGGCTATAGTTTCACAGAGGAGATGACTTCGGCAATTTGGATTTCCAACAAGCCTATGACTCAATCCATCGGGATAGCTTATGGTTTGCTTTGCGATGTCTGGGAATACCTGACAAATATGTGCGTTTATGTAAAATTACAGTAAGACAGTCACAATGTTGTGTCACAGTTGAGAACAAGCTATCAGGAATTTTTGCAATTACCTCTGGGGTACGGCAAGGAGATGCTCTGTTCTCGATACTCTTTAATCTCTTGTTAGAATTTATCATTCGTAAAAGTGAAACACCTCAGGACATATACCGCTAGTCCAACCAGATTCGGCATCTGTGTAATTGAGTTAAATGGCAACAGTGTCAAAGAACTACAGGATCCACCTGTCCGATTCTCAGCTTCCGTTGGTCTCAAAATCAATGAGTCCAAAACAAAATATAAGATCACTGGTTTTAGAGACCAAGACGCAATGGATTTTAGTAGTGGTGGAAACACATTTGAAAGAGTGACAAGTCTCCAATACTTCAGATCCCTTGTCACTAATGATAACTGTGAGGGAGGGGATATTAAAGCGCGTCTTGTAGCAAGTAAATGTGCTTTGTATACCTTACGCCCACTGCTAAAGTCAAAATACCTTGCAAATGCCCACAAGTTGAAGTTGTACAAGGTGTTGGTCAGACCCGTTGTCAAGTATGTGTGTAAAAGTTGGACGAATGAGATATGGTTAATGACAATCGAGAGAAGAATTATGAGCCTGATTTATGGCCCCAAACGGTACGATGAAGACACTTACCGAGTTTTATTCAAGCACGAGATCAGTAAATAAAGAGTTAACGAGTACACTGGCTCGGTCATGTTCTGCGAGCCGATCCTAAGCGGATGGTGCAGCGGTTTATGAGAGGAGAGCAACCATATGCCAGACGCAGAGCCCGCTGTCGGCGACGATGGTGCCTCTGGATATAGAACGACTTGTCTTCTTCGGGTTGTCTAGAACAATACCAATAACAAGCTCGGGATCGAATCCGATGAAGCCAGACTGTTGGCTCGATACGGGCCTGTAAAAACAGTTGGAATGGAAGTTAACAAATATAAACAGCGGTGATGTTCACAGAGGACCCATTCTTTGAGGAATTTACTCTGGCCATGTAGAGACAAAAACGAAATCGTTCTACTGGAGATCATTGTCTTAATTAGGAGCTCTTGGATTTTTGGAGGAGATTCTGGAAGAAATATTTTATGATCGCCCAAAATGAGAAAACTATCGCAGCATGAAATATTTGCTATTAACTCGATTTTGCGGCGAGAAGTTGCTCGACATAGATTTGCAAGTTTATGTTTAAAATCGTTCCAATTTAATTAATAAAAACTTGCTTACCTTCACGCAACGCTTCAAACTGTCGATATACACCTTCAACCAAAAACCAGTGCGATACAAGCGATATGTACTGATGTAAATTGTGTATTGTAACCGGTATATCACGTCCTCCACGTCTCAATTCAATGTCAGCATGACCTGGTAGTACAAAATCTAGTCCCAAATCGGCTATTGTACACCCGTCCAAATCAAAGGCTTCAATCTAATCAAATCAAATAAAAAAATATGAAAGTTTTAAACTGGTTAACTTCGAAATCACTATCAAATTACCCTTTCAGTTTTTTCCATTACATCAAGTGTCGGATCAGTTTGTAGTAAATCTCGTTGTTTTACAATTTCCTGTAGTCGAATCAAGGTTTGTTGAACTTCTGGTACAATTTGTGCTAAATCCGTAATACTAAGAGAATTTTCTTCACACAGGAGCCAACGATAGAATGGTATTGAAAATGGTAAATCAAGCTGCAAAATATATAAACATAAATTTACTGACATTAATATTTTTGAAACATAATATGTTTAGTAAACAATTACCATACGACTGTCCATTATAGCTTTTGCCATAAATTTACCCAAAAATCTGTATTTGGTTTTTATTCTAGAAATATGTCCTAATTTTGCCGATTTACCAATTGGTGCGGGGAATAGGCCATTCGGTGGGTTAACATATGTTACAATTGGTACAGCAGCTGGTGCGGTGGGTGTGGGCAATTGATTTGTCGGATTTGGTGTTGAATGAACCACCTCATCCATTGTTTGTACTATCAGACTATTATCAATGTTAAAGTCATCGGTTTGATTTGTTGCAATCATATAATTATTATCACTTTGTTCAATTAACATATTAATGGAACCTTCATTGTGTACTATATTGCCACCGCCACTATTATTACTATTATTTATTGAGACTAATTCATTATCTATACTATTCTGATTAGTTTTAACAATATCACTTATATACGATGACGTTCGTTTATAGCTATCATGTTCATTCCATAAACCCAAATCACAGCGTTGTAGCTCGGCCGATACTAGTGCGTAGAATTCTAGGGTTGGCCCCAAACCAGTACCAACTTCATTTTCATATTGAATTTCTAATAGCGCCTTTGAATGACCATAATCCTATAAATTAGAATGAGACGTTATTATAAAAGAGACGTTACATAATTTTTTTTTTTTTCAATAATCATACCTGAATTATGTGTTCCGCCTGTTTTAGTATATCATCACGTGATATAGCACGTTTTCTTTTATCCAATCTTGGCGTAACACGTTCCGATGTATCAGATGAATTTAAATCTGGCGTTGTATCAAGTAATCGTTGCAATGCTCGATCACGATCAAATGAAATGGCATAAAATAATAAATGTCGGGTTTCGAATGGAAATAAAAATGGGCATGCGGTTGCAATTTGTTGTAACCACTGGGGTAAATTGCCTGTCATTATTACAAGAGGATCTTGTAATTGTCGATTTGCTTTGGCCGCAATCTAAAAATAAACATAACCGTAACAATATTTTTACGCCACTAATCAAAATTTGGTATATATCGTGTACATACCTTCGAATGAATAAATTCGGATTGATTAATAATTAACTGAGGTGGCACAGATTGGTACAATGTATTCCAATGCCGATTCATCGAATTAACTATTCGTAACATACACAGCACATCAAGCGATGCGTCTTGCACCATAACAATATCGGATGGAAGAATAGTCGATAAAAATTTGGTGAGAGGAGTCATCACAATTGGTACACTTCCCTCGACCCAAATTTCGGTATGACGTCTAAATATTTTTGATATTGATCCTTTGCCACGTCGTGATAAACTTAAACTGCTCTTTGAGCCGCTAGTGCTTGATTCATCTTCAATTGGGCGATAATAAATTGTATGCTGTTGTACCCAAACACTTGCGTTACCAATCGGTGTTTCTGAATCAGTATCCGTTTCGGATTGATCATTTACAAGCGGCGAGTACTGCTTAATTGCTTGATAGACGGTCATATTATATGGCAGTACATGGTCGCCAATCAAAAATTGCAATTTATGTTTAAACCCGCTTTGTGACATTACAGCTGCGGCTACAGTATCATCGATATCTTCCTCAGAATCTTCTTCAGAATCAACACGAATTCCACCATAGCCTCGTACAACTAAATAACGTTCGATTGCTTGAACCAACGCTAATGGATCGATTTTAACAGTACCACCTTTCCACTGTCGTAAATTTGTACAGTCTGGATGACGTTGAAGATTGCACTGGAAAAATAAGAAAAAATAATTTTTTTTTGATAACGAAAAATGATAGAAATTTACAAAATATTTTCTTACTTTCAACTGATGCGTATTAAAAAATTTAAGTGCACTTGTATTTGAGCGTCCTCCAATGCCAGCTGGAAAATCATGGACTTTTACAGGAAATTGTTCTAATTGCGTTACACAACCATTTAATTTATTAACAAATGCATTAAACGATACTGAATTTACTTTTGTTATTTGTCCTGAGTAACTGGGATCTAATGGTAATCCAGCGAATACATGTAGAAATGAACGTAGTCTATTATCTCTCGACACAAGCCCTTGTTCAACAGCCATAAAATTAAGCAAAGCTTTAATTAACCCTGAATGATTTACTTCAAACGGTGAAATATCACTTTCGATTAGGATATCATGCAATTCACGCAATGCGTTTAAACAATCGACTGCATTCCCTTCCAACCTATGAATCACGCCGGAAAGGCGAGCCAAAATTGACGATGCAGGATGTTGTGAAACACCATCGTGTTCTTGATCGAAATACCGATGGATAAACGATATAGCTTGATCTCGAATCCATTGACGAGTTTTTTCCCGATTTCCAGCTGCTATTAAATTCGAATTAGACGGTGTTTTAGATAAACTAGTCGTTGTATTCTCTTTGCTAAACGAAGTGCTATGAGATCCTTGATTCCGCCCCCATCTCGTGGGATTTAGTGATGCCAAAAACGATGTTGTCTTGGAAGTTCCCGACGAAAACCGTGAACGAGAATTTGAACTACTCGATGGTGTATTTCGGCCCGATGTACCCAACGTAGTAGTGATTAATTCCTGTAAGACAGATGATTGTGTTACATGACTCGAACTTGGCACTGCTTCTTCTTGGCGCGATTTAGTTCGACCACTGCTCTGACTTTTGCGTTTTGGTGGGACTTTTCTTTTTAATATATCAGACATTTTATTTTGTCCAGGACTCGATGATCGATGATCATTTGTTGTACCCTCGCTAATCATTGATTCGTGGGCCAAATGATAATTAGATGCCGAGGATGCCGTAACTGATCGTAAACTACCATCGATTGGTGTATTTTGAGCCGAAGACGAATACATAGCACTAAATAAAATACTACTATTACTGGGTGGAAGCGAATGTGGGGGTGACTCAATGTGAAAATGATTTCCTTTACCCATATTCATCGCTAAGATATTAGAGCTGGTCGATGGCAAACTTGATGCTAAATTTGTTCCGCTAGTTGATGGCATTGTTATACTTACTTTTGGATTTATCATCATTACGTTTTTTGAATGTCCTCCACTTCCTTTCACCATAGACGCAGACGTAGCGGCTGCATCAAAATCAAATGCGGTTGTCATTGATGTTGCACTTGGTGGGGCACTCGAAGACGACATAGCTGGTTTTGGTGATGTATTAGCACATATTGGCAAATTGGGGTCAGTAAGCTGTGTTATTTGGTACATAACACCTTCCCTACGAAAATGTATGCTAAACACTTCAGGTAATTTTTGCATTAGGATCTCCGCCATTTGTAGTGATCCAACGACTATTCTTAAATCATTTGATGCCATCATTCCAGCAATATGAGATGAAACTAATTGATTTTTCAATATCTCTTTTAATAATTCTGCATTTGCAAAGTACACCATTCGAAGTAGAGCTCTCAAACATTTATATCGAACTGCAGGTCCCGCCGATGATGAGTAAACTTCGTACAGTACCGAAAATAAATTTTTAATAAATTCCGCTGCTAATCCGCGCTCTTCTTTTAAACATGCAATGCGAGCATCACGATACGGATTTGAAATTCGCATACTTAAATTAATGCTGCCTGGTTCGCTGTTGCCATTGCACACGACTTCGCCACTACTCGCCCCACTTTCGAAGTTTTGAACTGGATTAATTTTACGTTGTACTGGTCGCGTAGTTCCTGTGTCTTCATTAATTTGTTGCATGGAATGAAAATCAATTGTGTAAGTTCGTCCAAGCGTTATTAGGCTGATTTCATCATCCGAATTAAGATGTGCGGCTTCGATCATTTTTGAATCGATACTAGAATATGAATGCCAAACACCACGATCATCTCTCCATTGCCACTGTACTTGATCCTGTACGGCCAATTGTGGTCGATCTAATAATGAATCGACTTGAAAGATTCCGTCCGAAGGGAGGCGAGGCATTAATTCACCAATCAAACAAGTTATTTCATATAATTCTGATGGACTGCGGGCGACTAATTCAACGTCTCCGTTATTAATGGGCTCGGACGATCCCGTTAATAGATACAATAGTGTCGAAGCAATATCATTTTTCAATAGAGTTATAGCCAAATCGGGACAATTAGCACACATTGACGACAACATTCTTACTACGTTTGTGAATGTTCCTGAATTTAATATCGATGGCGTTATAATTAGCAATTGCTGACAATTTTTCAACAAATCCATACTAGCAATTTCTTGTAGTTTGGCCGAATCACTTTGAAAACTATCAACCAAACGTGTAAATGCAATGCACACAGATTCAACACATTTCTTATCCTGTTGTGCTAACAACCGAGCCAATAACGGTAACGACTCATTAACAAAATGAAATTCTTCGGAGTGTAAATTTAAGCAGCAATTAGCGGTTATTGATAGTGCGGCACGTTGAGCATTAATTGAGAAGAAATCTAAATATGTTAAACAGGCCGATACACCATTAGCCTGTAATATTGCCTTGTTATGTCGACGTGATAGAATTTCAAGTGCGGTTAAACTTTGTTCAGCGACATCCATACACTGAATTACTTGTAGTTTTTCTAGAAACACTGGAATTGCATCGACAACGGTTAAACTAGATCTAGGTAGAGCTTCAAGCATGTAGGCTAGGGCACGACAAGCATTGTTCATTATATCAAAATTGTGTTCCATGCGCAAAAGTGTTATTAGTGCGGGAACAACTTGTTTTATTGGAAATCCTGAGAGTGTGTCTTCATTACCCATTACCAACATTTGACACATTTCGATTGCAGCTTGTAGTTGTTGGCTTTCATCCTGAGATTGTAATCCTTGTAATAATTGTTGAGCTTTGGATGAACTACTCGTACCCATTGTACGATGAAGCAAATGATGCATTCTCGGACCTAAAGCACCAAATAAGTGCGGTGGAAGACCACGAGCCTCTA
The DNA here is from genome assembly GCA_963556175.1 of Tipula confusa. Lineage (NCBI taxonomy): Eukaryota > Metazoa > Arthropoda > Insecta > Diptera > Tipulidae > Tipula > Tipula confusa. Next base: position 145,014,805 of record OY744476.1, read on the forward strand.
ATAATGCTTGCAAGCGACCCACCTCATTGTCATCACTTTCAGAATCTGGATGATTTGATGGTGTGGACGGCGGCGGTGGTATATTGTTGGTGGAATGAGCACCACCCGCATTATTATTACTACTGCTAGCTTGTCCCAAAACGTGAATTATATTTAGATCATTAGTCGGTGAAGTTAAGCTATTTTTAATTTTACTGCTCGATGTTGCTTCGGCACTACCACGATTTCCACTACCGGTTCCACTGCCACCACCGCCATCTGAAGCCATTGCAGCGGTTGCCGATGAAGTTGATGGACCTCCTTGCGCCAATGGACTATTCGAATTTGTATTTTCCAAATTTAACAAATTATTTTTATTGTGATTGCGATGCGATGCACGAGATGATGACGTTGTTGAACCGCTACTGACACAAGAACCCGTTGTAACGGTTTGAATACTACTTTTTCCGCGCGAACTGCGTCTTAATAAATTCGATGACGGTGGAGGATGCTGATGATCTTGATTATCGGTTTGATTAAATTGATTCGATTCACTACTACCACGATTATTGTTGTTGCCTCCAATATTACTACTTCCACTGCTACCACCACCTCCTCCACCGTTATTTCGGGCCAAACGAGCCCCCAGGTTCGAAATTTTCTTTGTTGTTTTTTTATTTACTCTCCTGAGATTTAAATTTAAACTACTACTACTGTCTCGTTTATCTGATTCCGATTCTCGATCCTTATTATATTTTATTCCGCTACCAGAATTTTTTATGGATTTTGAACGATTTTTATTATTATTGGTAGAATACGATTTAGAATTATTTGGTTTTGTCTCAGTTGTACTGTTTGTTGTATTTAAATTATTTATTCTTGGTTCGGTTGTTGTCGCCTCGGTTTTGAATATTTTTGAATTTTTTGTATTACTTATGTTAGAATAATTGGTACGAAGCGATTTAGAACGCAATGAACTTGATTGATGAACTCTTTGATCTTCGCCACTGCTATCACTCTTCTATATAAAAAAAAACAACAACAAAGTAATATTAATTTTATTTAAATACGTGATCTTAAGACAAAATTACTAACCTCTTCTGAGTCTTCCTTGTAAAACAGTTTTATGTTTCGCTTATTAGAAGATATTCGATTTGGTTGCTTATGTAAACTATTCTCTATTTTACTGTTTGTATTACTAATATTCAATTGATTGCTTAAGCCAGTCAAATTTAAATTATTATCTCTTGATCTTGTACGTAATGCTATACAAGTTTTTGATCTAGTTTTTGATCTTCTAGTTGTGGTTATGGTCGGTGAAGTTGATTCTGAAGACGTTTGTTCAGATTCAGAATTATTTGCTTCTTTATAAGAGGGTTCTGATGAATTACTAACACTGGCTGAAAAATATAAAACATCGATAAAATATAATGTAATTACTGGTGGGAAGTGAAAAGCAAGAAAAGAAAAGCGGAGTCATCTCCGGAAAAATGTGAGATTCAACAAAACTCCCTCCTAAACGATATAGAGGCTTTGACTGAAGTTAAAAATAGAAATGAGTGGTTTACTTATGAAGATATTGTTATCTTCGTCAATGAAGAGTATTCATATTCATATTTTGCCCTAAAATGTGGGTCAGCTAACTAGGATTTTTGAATCTGATACAACTGCTTTGGTAGATTTTGATGCAGTTTCTATTCTAGTCCTCTGTGCCATACTTTATCAAAGGCTTCTGCTATATCAAAAAATATACTTGAAAAATTTGTTTTGCTTCCAGAGCATCTTCAATTAAATAATTGAAGATCTCTTTGTTCTATGATTAATTTGAGTCTCTAAAGTAGCAATTATTCGAATAATTTAGAAATAGTTGAAAGTAAAGAAATTGACCTATACGTTTTTTTGTCGTTAGGTGCTGGTTTTGGTATCATTATCACTTCTGCCACTTTCAATTGGTGTAAAACTGTCTGACCAGCGTCAGGTAGTGCTATAACTATTTTTCCTGTAATTAAATCACAGCTAGGAGATTTTTTCAAGCTTAAGTTATTACTGATTTCAACTTGTAAAGATACAGGTTTTATGCTTTCGCTGTCGATTTCATAAACAAGTGTTATGTTTTCATCAGCAGGTTGTCTTGGAAGAGGTCTAAATGTATCTCCAAAATATGATGCAAACAAATCAACCTTTTCCTTTGAGCTTCAAGTTCCATCATAGCATTTACTTGCAGGTACTTGCTTTTTAGCTCTTTTTAGACTCTTTTTGTTGCTTTCCATAGGGAAAAATCTTTTTCACAAATAAAGGCAGTAAGATAATTATGAAACGATTCATTCTTATTTCCTTTGGTTAAAAGTTTTAGTTTGTGGAGCCCGATTTCTCTGCCATAATTTTCGTACTTTACGTTTTTATCTAACCAATTCTCTAACTTGCAAAGATAAGTTAATTAGTGTGCGAGTTTCTTTTTGACTATTGGGCGTACTATCCCTAGCTGCTTGTTCTATAATTTTGTTAAGTAGTTCTAATTGGTCCTCCAAATGTGCCAAATTCTTAACTGACTCTGAAAGTTTGATATTGTTACTCGACTAGTTTCCAAATAGTTTAGGTAACGACACTTTCTTAACAATCGCTGCACTGTGAGTCATGATTACAGGTAGTGATCTGACGATAGTCCTTCATCCCTTTTTGTTACATACAAATCTAGGAGATCTGGAATTTTATTTGGATCCATAGGCCAGTCTTGATCCCCAATACGTATTTTTGGCGTTAAAATCACCGCCAATAATGAAATTAAAAAAATAATAATTTAAATAACGAGATATAATCCTTAATAATTAGATTACACCGCGGCGGCTAATAGATTCATTCATAGTGTTTGATGATTTTTTATACAAATATAGTTGATCCTCCTCGCGCTTTTCCTGCTGGATGGATGGTGTGAAAACAATACCCACGCATTTCAGCAAATAAAGTTTTAGTAAATGACTTCCAGATATTAGGCATATATCTATTTTTTCTGTATTCAAAAATATTTATATTTCTGGAATATGTTGCATTAGCCATTGATTGACGAAGATAACAGCAGGAGTACCACAAGGTAGTGTTTTAGGACACTAAATATGGAACTCACAAATTAGCATTTGCTAACGACACTGCAATCTTTGCAATTGGTAACAATGCAGAAGAAGCAACGAGCAAAGTGCAAAGAGACACTAACATATTGAGTAAAGGCAAATCTAGCTAAATGAAACCGAATCGATTAATGTTAACTGCAAAAGCAAAAAAGTTAACTGGATACCAGTAGAAATCAATTTACAGCCAATTCCACATGCAAATACAGCCAAATATCTAAGGACGACAGTTGACGCTAAGCTTAAGTGGAAAGTAAAATAAGAGCAAATGCAGAAAAATGTACTGGCTTATAAATAGGAATTCCAAGCTATCACTACAAAATAAACTGCTGCTATATAGGAAAATTCTAAAACAAATATGGACCTATTGTATTTAGCTTTGGGGATGCACCAATAAGACCAATGTGAAAATAATACAATCATTTTAAAACAAAATGTTACTTGATATTGTACCATGGTACGTAAGAAATGATAATCTTCATAGGGCCTTAACAATGGAATACGTCAACGAAGGAAGCACGCGAAGAAACACATACTTTGCCTTTATCAACATGAAAATGTCGAGATTCGCCGTATGATCGATAAAACAAATTTATGGGCCAACCAGCTAGTCAGTAAGTACTTTAAGTTACAGTTCGATAGATACCATTTCAATGTTACTGGCCAGCGACAACTTAACAAGTTTTCGTTCAGTTTCGTTAAAATTTGGTTGTCACTAAACAGAGCGACAAATTTCGACAAACTGAAGAAAAGTTTACCATATTTTCATCGTGTCCGTGGAAATAATACCTATTTATTGTACATAATTATCCCTTTGAATTTCATTTTTACAATATTCAGAATGTTCAGTCGGGCAAATATGATAAAAAATATCACGATATTCTACGTCAAACTTCGTACCGTTAAATATTACGTCAAACCCGACCGAACAACTAATTTTGGCAAAATAAAAATAATTTGGTTTTACACGTCAAACTCAAAAACAAACAAAATTTTTTTTAATATTAGTTGAATGATTCTGTTGGGATAGTGAAATTGTTGATACATCTAATTACTTATTGTAGAATACAAAAAAGTCGTGAATTCCGTAAATGTAATTGAAAATTTCACGGACGAACCATTTCGAGACGAATTTAGATTGTTCGGAAATACATTACAATTAAGTGTAAGTAAATAATTTTTCACATTTGCTGTTTGGTTTGGTATTTTCTAAATAATGCGACCATAAACCGAGTCTACATAATTTGTTTATTATATTCATAAAGTAAACAATACGAAAAAATTTAGACAGCCATAACAAAATAAAAACTTGTTTTTTCCGTGATAAATTAGTGCGTTTTATGCAAAACGTGATATTTTATATCAAGATATTTTTTATCAAATTCTGCCCGACCGAACTCTAGGATTATGTACTTGAAATTAATATGTCACTTATATATTAAATTTATAATAAAAACTTTCGCTAATTAGGTAGATTTTATCCTCCTATAATGGAAATTCAAAACCTCACAAATATGTTTGCATTATTCTGATTTTGTATTTTTGAAACTATTTTAGATATCTATTTTATATATATAGAAAATACTAAACACAATATTTAAAAAAAAATTCGTCAATAATGTAAACACAATTGATTAATTGACAGTTTGTACTATCGCTAGCCAACTTGTGAAATTTTCCGAAACAAAAAAATTTCGTTCATTTCCGTAATGATTTGACAAGTTGTATTACTGATTCGCTGGTTGGCACTTTAGATAGACGTCTCCTAAGAACGAGATCTCTAGAAATAGGACAGCTAGAATAAGATTAACTAAATCGGGACGAACCAATGGATTTTATCCCACAATCAGAGAACACTAGATATTAAAGGCAAGTAACTAGACGAATTGTAATTAATGGGCTAACCAGCGAGTCAGTAACAACTTTAAATAAAGATACGATTACTGACCAGTGAAATGTTTCGTTTGAATGAATTATCGTTCAGTTCCGTAATGTTTCTTACGGACTCGTTGGTTAGCCTATAAGCTTTAAGCCAATTTATATACGGAAAAAACGTGAATGGTGGAAGGCTGAAGTCCTAAGAATACAACAAATCAGCAATGAAAACAGTTCACGTAACTTCATTAAAGGTGTCACCGGTTTGCACTAATTTCGAGCTCTTGATATTTGGACGAGATACTTTACTGTCATCAAACAAATTACTGTCTTACATAATCACACCCTTTAGGCTTATTTTATAGCTACAGTATAGTCGCTACATTACTCCTCTGCGAGTTCATCTTACACTGATTTTGAAGACAAAATGTTTATGAAGGCGGCGGACTACTTTGAATAGACCTCCATAAGGAGATAATCCCTTGCGAATTTTATCTATCCTCGCGAAAACAAAATCGCAGTTGTCCAGTGATTTGCGGACAACGATGTCGCTTTGTTTGTCGTGTGGGTAAGGGAATGAAGTTCTGCATGGTGTGCCGCAGTTGGACTATAACTGTGTCGCTGGATGGAACAAGTGGAAGATGATGTTTGACGAAGAACTTATCAGGTAGCTTAATGGTTTGCCCATAAACCATTTTCAGCTGGAAAGTACTTCAGATCTTCTTTCACTGTACCTCGGATGCCAAATAAATCTATTGGGATTTTCGAGCTAAAATTGATTGTATTACTTTGGGCCAACGAGTGAAACGGTCGACACAGGTGTGAAGGCAAATATATCGATTAGATGGAGGAAGTGCACGGACGCCAGGACCTGAAACGTTTTGCAGTCCGATTATCATGTTATAGTCGAAACGAATCTCGACTGACGCTGATTCGTTATCGCGTAGTAGGAAGAGTGTATCCGCGATCACATTTTCGGAACCATGTAGATATTGAATGTCAGTCCGCTTATGGGCGATATAAATGATGAAATACCGATCTTCGGCAAAATACCTAAAATGTTTGAGCGATTGATTGATATATTGCGAGTAATTCTCTATAGAATGCGGAATATTTCTTTCCCGCATCTGAGTTTTTTTTGAAGAACTCCAGAGGTTTTGAAGAACACTTGTTACGATACTGTCGCAATACAGTACTTGATGTATCAGTAGTAATGCTAAGCTTAAGTCGCTTGGTGGGTGGCGAAGAAGTTTTGTGGTTGCTAACTCATGTTCAATGGACGTAAATGCGTTGTGCAATTCGTCAGGTTAAAATAAGCTTTTGGCCGTCTTGGGCAGCCTTAGTAGTACAGCCAAGTGTAAATGAATAAGAACTAGTGTTTCAGCGATTTGTTGAAATTAATCGGTGGTAATTTACCATATCGAGGGTTTATGGTTTGCTTGTGTAATTTTGCTGAATGATAACGGTGTTAAAGAACTACTGGATCATCCAAAACCAAATATAAGATCAATGGTTTCAGAGCCCATAACGTAATGGATTTTAGTAGTGATGACCACATTTAAAGGAGTGACGAGTTTCCGATACCTTGGGTCCCTTGTCATTCATGTTAATTGTTTGGGAGGGCGTATACAAGCGAGTCGTCGTCGGCAACCTTGCTTGGTATATGCCTTATTTCCACTGCTAAAGTCGAAATACCTTGCAAATGCCGATAATGCATTGATTAGATCAGACCCCTTGTCATGTATGATAAGAATTTTTTTTATGTGCCCATAGCACATAGGATAAGGTCATATTAATATTATAATATGTCCTTAATGTGAATGTTCTAGCACAACAAATACCACTAAAAGGAGGAAGGGAACGAACGTCTCGTCACTCAGTTCATTCCTCATTCGCGCACTCCGAACAAAGACCAATATTTTAAGCTTATTGGTCCCGGCGGATTTAATTTCTGGATTGTATATGGACATAGGCTGTCTTAAATGACGATCGGGCCTTGACATCTATAAATTTCTGATGAACAATGACCATGAAAGTACTTGTAAAACATGCATAAGGCTCCCACATTACGCCTATGGTAAAGAGAATCAAAACTAGATCATAATTTAAAGTCCCTAACCATTCGAGATCCTCGGGTTTGGACCCGATCGAGTGCAGTCAAATGAGTTTTCGGTGCACCAGCCCAAATATTAAAATTATTTTATTGTAAGTGTTTCTAATGGAGTAACGAAAAACTTATAACGTCGTAAAACTCAAGACGTCTCGTTGGACTAATTGCTGCTTTGTTTATTTGATCAGTCCAAGATATTTTCTTTGATATAATGGTCAAGCCGAGAATTTCCAATGTGTTAGATGTAGCCTCGCTGGGTCCACCAGTCAGAAAAGAAGGCGAATAGTATTGAGATCTGGCGTAAGGCAATCTTTCATAGCCGTTCTTTCTACGAGAACGTCTTTTCGCGATGATGAAGAAGATAAACAAAAGCGGAAAGTGAGTCATCAGCACAGGAGTATATTAGATTGAGAGTTCCTGAAAAAGCGTTTAAAAAAAGTACGGATCACTGGGAGAACCCAGAGTTTAAAAAATGGGAAACAGAAGTCGCGCCATCCACCATCACTTTTGCGGCAAAGAAAAAATTCTCAATCCATAAAATAACGAACCGTGGATGCGAACTACCTGCCCTCAATTTACACAGTAAACCCTTGAGCTACTCGCGATCTAATGCCCTCGAGATACCGAGCGAAATGGCTTGATTCACTAGATTGATGAATGCTCCTGTTCTATTGTTTAGTGACAACATTAACTAAGTCATCTGCTGAACGCCCTCCACGAAAAACATACTGACGATCAAAAATTAGAAGGTAACCTTCTAAATATGTCATCAGCTGGAAATTGAATAAGGTTTCAAGTACTTTAGAAAGCACCGAGACGATAGCGCTAATAACAAGGGTTCGATTTGCTAGGATGTATGCTAGTAGTTTTTCTGATGGTGGGGAAAATGCCAGAAGATTTACAACAATATTTGTGAAGAATTAGAGGAATAGCATCCGGACCGGCTGACTTGTTTGTTTTAATGTTTGCAAGGATTTTACCGACAACCCTAAACCTGAATCTAATGCGGCGCATTGACGAGCTGACTAGAGATAATCGGTGGTGTTAAATTAGAATCAGCTAACGGGCGAGGAGATTAGCTTTTTTTTGGGCAGTAGAAAAAATATTTTCCTCATATTTCAGAGGTGGTATAGATGATTTCTTGACATTCAAGAAGTTTTCCTCGATTTTACGAGCAAAGATCACACGGTTTTGTTTTAGATATTTGCAGAGAGGTTTCTTTATTCGCGATTGCTGTTCTGCAGTCGTGATTATACCAAGGATTGCCTGAGCTTAGAGAGACTGGAGGGAATGAACTGTTCCATTGCTGTGAGAACGACAGTCGAAACCAGAATGGCTGCACTATCAGTATTACTGAAAGCATAACAAGAGTGCCATTGGAACTCCTGAAAGAACTTGTTTATTTCTACCCAGTCCGTAATTTTATAGTGAAATAATCGACATTTAGTAGGAACATTCACTTTGCATAACCACGACGTAGGAAATTCCGCTGTAATAAGTCGATGTTCAGAATTTCCCTTGCGATGATAACAACAGATCCAGTAAATGACCTGTATCGTTCATCGTAGGGTGATTTACGAGATGGTTGGTTTAATGCTGCTAGATAGCTAATGACATTGCAAAAGAGTCGTGCGCATGATATATGCTTTCAAACTCGGGATATAGGGCCGCTATCGACGAAGATAGCTCCTCGGGGTTATGAAATGACTTATCTTCTTCGGGTTGTCTAGAACAATATGAAGAGCAAGCTCGGGATGAAATCCGATGGAGCCGATTGTTGATTCGGTAGTGGGAAACAATGGCCTGTAAACTCCCTCTTATTATTATGGTATCGATATCGGAGCTCTACAGAATATTGTTTGGTGACTATTGTTGGAGCTGGAAATATCACACCAACTTGTGCGAAAATATAGGTAATAATATAGGAAAATTATGATATTGACTGTTGGTGAGAAGCCCTTGTTAAACAGTCTTTACGACCTAATTTGCTTAGTGTGACAAGGATCAAGTTTATTTAGCTGAGAATGATATGTTCTAAATATTTCGAAACATCAAGTGTTTCTACAAAGCCAATAAGTGTTTGGACACAATTAAAAGGGAAAGATTATGGTTTGCTTTAAGATATCTGGCATTAAATAAAACATATGCGATTATGTAAAATAGCAGTAACGTATTACAAGATATTGAATGTTTAACTATGACGGATGATTATGAAAGATGGCTGATGACATTTAAGAGAAAAGTCATGCGCGTGATAGATAATCACAAATGCAAAAATTACCAAATTTTAATGAATATTCCTGATATCATTTATGAAGTAAAAATACAGCAAGTACGCTGGCTCGGTCACATTATGCGAACTAGTTAGAGGGTAAACATCACCTTATACAACTTCAGCAACGTAAGGCATGCAAATCACGGTTGCCAGCGACAAGACGCACTTTAAAGGGGGATATTTAACACAATTATCATGAGTGACAACGGACCGAGGTAACAGAAACTTGTCACTCGTTCAAATGTGTGGACTAAAATGCATCTTGGTTTTTAAAACCAATGATCATATATTTTGGTTTGGCATTATTGATTTTGAGACCAACGGAAGCTGATAACTGTTCAAGGGGATCCAGTAATTCTTTGACACCGTTTCCATTCAGTCTAATTTTACAGATATCTCCTGCATATGCCAGGACCTGGTTGGACTAACGGTCCAAGATGTTATCCTGAGGTGGTTCACTTTACGAAAGATAAATTCTAACATCAGATTCTCCTTGCCAGAGCTAATTGCCAATTACTAATAGTTTGTTCTCAACTTTCACATATCATTGTGACTGCATCACGGTAATTTTACATAAACACACATATTTTTCGGGTTTTCCTAGACATCGCAATATAATTATGATCACTGCTTACAAATTTGGCATCCGACCGATAAGATTTCACATCTTGGATGACCCGAGTTCTCTCTATATAAATTAACATTATCGGTCGCTAGATCGTGCCGAGAGTGCAGACCTATGTTTTCACATTAGATGATTGATTTTCTAGCACTAAGTCCAACAACCACTATTCTGACGCCGTGCTCTGGTATGGATCTCATCAGACCATCCAAAATGATTGACTAGTCACATAAACATAGATGAAAAAAGGGCTTTTTTCATCTTGGGCCCAAGATGAAAAAAGCTGTTTTAGATTTCAAATGCAGTTGATAATCGTATGTTTAGATTATCAACTGCATTTGAAATCTAAAACAGCTTTTTTCATCTTGGGCCCAAGAAGAAAACCAACCCCATGATAATCACCACTGTAAAGAAATGTATAACCTTGGACCACATGGTCTGATCTTCTTGGCCATCGATTTTCTTCCAAACGATACTCTTTCATGGCTGATATAGTGCCATTAAATGCGCCTGTTTTCTTAGCAACTGCACGTTCCACGTACCAATTCTAAATAGCGTGTCCGATAACATAAGCGGACATCAGGTTAACTTTCGGCGATACCGATATTTCGTTTTGTTGTTTATTTTAACAGTAAAGTATTTTACGTTTGCGGGATGCTGTGGTAGAATCCTAGGATAGCATGTTCGTTAGAAGATTTTTACAAGGCATGGGACTGCCCCCAAACACATTGGACCATTGAACATGAATAACAAATTGAATAGACATTACAGGGTTTTAATATACTGATGCATACCGTATGTTGATGGGATTTCGAAAAGAACATTAAGAAGTTTAGCTTCTTATTCTGGAAGGAACTGGTAACCATAATGAAACTATATAAATTGGATGGAGAAGCTCAAGAAGAATAAAGCTACTTGATGGTAATATGCCAGCTAAAATATTTAATCCCGTCGTGTCTCTAGCAGCAGAAATATGGAATATGGTAATACATACAAGTATTACCGCAAATAAATGGACACATAAAAGAATCGGATTTGGCACCACATGAAGTCGTTATAGAAAATTTTGTGTACCTTGATTCAATCTACTCTACTGTTCAAACTGTTCGCATTTAATGTGCGAAACCACTACTACTCTATGGATAAAAACTCCAAAAGTTTGTAAACAAATGCTTCTAGCCGAATACGATGCGGAATGGGAAATTCGTATTACACAAAATACGGTTATTAACAATCGATCGCAATTTTTAGTCTGAAATATATTTTATACAATTTACTTACTAGATTTGGCCCTGGTTCTAAATGCTATGCAATCAGATCCCAAAGATCTTGCTTTTCTACGTCTTTTTTCTTTATGATATAAATCTTCCGATTCTTCTGTTTGATTATCTAGAAATAATATAAAAATTAAATTAAATAAAAAAAAAAATCCTTTTTATCGAAAATGATGAAAATTTCATACCTGTTTCAGGTGATCTGTTTAATTTTCTTTTATTTTTATACTTTTTACTTTTTAATTTGTCCTCAGCAGTTTTATTATGATCTGTTGTTGGACTTTCACAATTATCTTTGCGCGATAAATTTAAATTAGAATGCTGCCCCTCCGTCACCGCAGAGAGCGATTGTTTTGTTACGGATTCGGCCATAGACAATACTTGGACCTTGGCGTCTCCGGTTTTTTTCTTTAAACATGCCCCCTCGCAATTTTAACTTGTTATATATAAGAGATGGTTATATATTAACTGTATTTTGTAGTGGTGGTTGGTGTTGGTTTTGTAAAAATGATGAAAAATTTGCAGGAAAATTATTTTTATTTTCTCAATCTCTGAAAATATATAAAATCAAAATTGGATTATTTGTACTTAGGTTAGAAAAAAGTTTTTTCAAGGTCCTTAAGGGACAATGTTCGCAACTCTTATATACCAGTTTTTATATACGTATATCTTTAACACAAATACATATATAAATTAATATGTCGAGGAAATTAGGAAGAATGAACACAAAGGGGTTACTGACCCTTCATGTTTATTCATGTTTGCTCTTGGTTAAAAAATGGAGTGCAAGGAATCATCGTGGGTAAACGACGAACAGTAAAAATTCAGTGAGACAATATTGTTGAAGTTGGAATACGAACTTAAGTATTTGGTAAATTGATACAGGCTATTATTATTTTTTTTTTTTAGAAACAACATAAAATTATTTCGAATTTATGATGTAATCCATATAGGAATGGAATTATTTTTCAAACACATTTTATACACAAAATGGAGATTTTCCAAATTTTTTTTTGTGTGAATCAAAATAATTCAACCTTTATGATCACACACAAATAAATATAAATGATTTTTGCCCCATAGTATTATACTTCTGAGTAGAGTGGAGAATATTCCATTTTGTAACATTTTCAGATCATAAAAATCAAGAAAATCACCTACTCGTTGTATAATTTACATTTTTTGATGTAAACCCATTAGATTTCTACAAAGAAATTGATTACGAATGAATCACACAAATATTTATGATTAATAATAAATTTAACACACAAAACGGCTACGACGACATGAAGAATTAATTATAAATCCATCGACATTTTGTTTTCAAAATTTTTTTTAAATCGAATCCGTGATATGAGAGAAGGCAAATAAAGTAAAAAATAAAAAAAAATACAAAGGCAATATTTTTTTTTTCGTCAAATTTTCATTAAGCACAATTTTTTTGGATAATGAAACAATTTAATAACATACGTAATATCAAACAATCGTACCTTTATGAATTTATTTATGATTTACAAATATTTTATTCAATTTTTAATTAATTTTTAAAGGTGAAAATTCAAAAATTATTTACTGAATGAACAAAGAAAATTTTTATTATTTTTATATGAAAAATGAATACTAGACGACACAACCATCGTCACTTTGATATTAGAAATTAGGGTTGCCAACAAAAGAAAAATTAATAAAATTAAAAAAAAAATGGTGAGCTTTTTATATTATTAAGTTGAGCTTCCAAATTGAATTTTAAAATTTATAAATTAAAATAGGAAATTTGTAAATAGTTTTATAGATTTAATAAATAAATGGTATTTTCAGAATATAAACTCATAAATGTAGTTGAATTAAATATCAAAACTATAAAATATATTTCGGGTTTCGAATTACGACGATTGACATATTATTTCTTTCTCGAATTCTAATTGGATTTATCCAATAACAAATATTTAAGACACGGGGTGACACAGAAGCTGCAGCATATTTTATGACCTTTGATTGAATAATAATTGCTTGAAGTATTTACGTAAATTTAGTAGGTAGGTTTCAAATTGAGCGACCTTGACAATGTTTTACGTTACATTGTGTTAAGTTGACAAATATTCTGTAAAGATGTTATCATCTTTCTTTCGACATTACTATTAAAATTTAGCAAGTAATTCCAAATTTTAGAAAATATCGAATGTGATTCACTCGAAACTATTGGTTGTCATGCGGGCTCATGATATTTTGTGTTTTTGGTATGAAGCTAAGCTGACTTCACTCGGAACAATGGAGTGTTGGAACGACTTTTAAGTACTTAAACTACAGATGATTATGAATTTCAAAGACCAAAAGGTCAAATTTACCCAAAAATTAAAAGCCCAAAGTTATGTAAGCACCATATGCTCGTCTAAGACATTGTACTTCTAAAAAACAAAGAACTAACCAATTTACTAATAGTTAATGCAGGTTTTAAGCCAGAACTGGCACGGAACAAAAACAGATGATCATTTTTTCGATTCCAATATCATTATATAAATACGGAATTAGAGTGTACATTTTAAATTTATTGATTTTGTTGATAATATGCATCTACAAACTATGTACTTACCTTATAGATTTTCTTTTAATAGAAAATATTTTTATACATTTTCATGTACATTTTTCGTTATCACTTAAAAAAAATATTTTGGAATTTTTATCAAATCGCGTTCTCGATATTCTAAAGTAAATTACAAAAGCAACAAAAATATGTAGGAAAAAATAAAAAAATCAATAAAAACTGAGATTTTTCTGTTCGTGTTTTTTTTTTTTTTTTTGTCAAATGAAAATGTTCTTGGAAAATGGCTTTTGAATTATCTTAATACGCACATAACCATTTTTTCGGTTTTACTTTATATGAACTTAATATTTAAATAGAAACTACGTCACTTTAGTAAACTGTGTGCGATTATCGTCTTGATTTTATTATCTGTGATTTAATCGAAGCAGACACAATTTTTAAATGAAAGAATTTTTATTTTTATTTTAAAAACAATACAAACTTATTTTTTGATGACTCAAACAGCTGTTTGTAAAGTTTTATCGTGTAGGAATACCTACCAACTGCGCGAACATACAAATTTTTTTGTTTTTAATTTGTAAAACTTTCAGGGTGAAAAGCTTCGTCCGTTTGGCAACCCTTCGTAAATGTCAAATATCAAATATTATTTGAATAGTGTTGAAATTTAAGAGATGGCAGTGTCACGTAAATATATTCTATCGCATAGAAGACGACAACTTATCTATTTAATTATTTCGTTTTGAATATAAGATCAATTTAATATTAATTTTTTATGTCAAAAAATTTTTAATAATCTAATGGCTAATTTTAATCATAAAAATATTTTAACAAATAATGTCAATAGATGTCACCCCTTGTAGCTTTTTCCAACAATTTTTAATATGTGTCAATACTTCTTATCGGTGTTCTACTAGTACTAGTGAAGGAAAATTACGTTAGTGGAATAGTGGCAGTCTTCTGGAAAACTTTGAAGAATTTATATATCGTATAAATATATATATATATATATATGAGAGAGACTAAACACAAGTAAAAAAAAAGTTTACAGCATATAATTTTTTTTATAAAAATGGCTACTCAAAGTGAGAAAAAAAAATTAAGTGATTTACGTGTAGTTGATTTAAAGCTAGAATTGGAAAAACGTGAATTGGATACGGCTGGTATTAAAACGGTGTTGAATGATCGCTTGAAACAGGTATGTATTGTGCACGAGCATTTTTATATTTTTTTTCATTTTATATGTAGATAAAATAATCAATGCGACATGACGCCATTTTCATATGTGCTTCAATTATTTCGGCTAAAGTTTGCAAATTCAAAAACTATTTTTGTATTTTTAATCGTTTGCTCACCTCAATATTAATATTACCACAAAAAATGATTATTTAATAATAAATATATAAATACATTTATAACATGAATCGAAAAAAATTAAAATTATCTAATGCATGGTCTCATAATCTCATCAATAGTAGTTATTGTGGGACACAATTTAATTTAACCGGTATTAAATTAGTTATATGGCTAAAATCATACTTGTGATAAAGGGTTATTATATTATCGTATTGGATTAAATAATTACTTTAGTTTTTCTTTACTCAGTCCGAACAGTTTGGGCGAATCCATCTTACTTAATTCTTAGTTAACTACGTACGTTCTACTACTTTTAATTAGCCATCTACTGCTTGTATCATGTAAGATTACGATAATTATGCACTGGTGCTACAAGAGATCCTCCTATTTTGAGCACAAAAAAAAATCTTAGTTTTCTTTTAGCCGACAGTGAACTTTGCGCCTTAAAAATGTCTGCTCTTTCCGCATATTCGCCTTATTTGTACGTATAACAATTACAGCTGGTCTAATTACATTTGATAAGTAGTTAGTTACACAAACCAAGGTTGCCTGCGGCAAGACGCGCTTTAATATCACGTCACGTACTATAGGTGTATTTTCTTTTCAATTTTCTATTCGTATCTAAACCGTTCTTGATGTATCCACACTCCCTCTCTAAATGCAGGCTACCCAATTCGTATTTACGTTAATCCCCAAGCCGACATTTTTATCGCATATAGGATACCAGGAAAGGGCATACGGAACTTTATTAACTGACCCTTTCTGATATTCATCTTGCTACCCACGTATTCAAATTTCTTCGTTTCCATCAACTTCTGGTTATTACAGTGTGTCCCTATCACGAAGGGTGGGTACTCCTAATAAATAAACCCTGAATTTGTCCAAAGCGCTAATAATAGATAAAGGCTCTCAAGCTCGATACTTTGATACCGAGGTTTCTCAGGAGAAGTTCTTCTACTAAAGAACGCAATCGGATGCAATCTTTTATCTGATTGCATGAAATTCAAGACCACCGAACATGAGGTTTTGAGGGCACACCGAACAGTTTCACTCGGTTGACTGTATTACTCCACTCGATATAACTGTGCCATTTTCTTGTAGGCGGTTATCTATATGTAATACTTCAGTCTCGAAATCTTATTTACTTGAATTCTTATTCTTTGCGACTAAATCTGTTTTTCTTCCTTGAAATTGCGTGCTAATATTCTCGAACTTACTACAATCTCTTTCTTGAAGAACAAGCCCATCAGAATTCACGATTATATGTATATGTGGCTGTTCAGTAAATGAATGACTTACAAGAACCGGTACTTCTCTTTGTACCTTTAGAATTCTGGATCCACGATAAATATTTTTATTTTTGCTGACACATCCCCTACTTTAATTGTGAGAGTGGTAACACCGAAAGGCTGTACTTCGCCATTTGTATACACTTTCAACGATAACAACTTGTTGTCTTCATAAAAATACACCGGTCTTTTCCTCAATGTCACGTCTTAAAACCGTGCAACTACTCCCAAGGTCAACAAAAGCAATCTAGGATTTCCTAGTACACAAAGGTGTGCTCATGTTTCCAAGTGGATTTTTTTATGAGGAAATAATGTGCTAGTCACAATATTTCCTCATAATGAGGTCGTGTGCGATTGCAAAGTACATCATTCTTTCCTTATTATCGGTCGCTAGATCGTATCAGGAGAACGAACCTATGTTGTCATGTAAGTCAGTCTGATTTTTGCCAGCTCTAACATTAAAGACACCAATCACTATTCTGACGTGCTCCGTTGAATATCCCATCAAATCATCGAAATTGTTGTAAAAATGAGTCTTTATCTTTGGTTTGGCTAACATCAATGGGCGCATGAACACAAATGATTGACAGCTTGACTAGTCGCTTGCGTAAACGCAGCTTACACTTACGATTATCATCTGCTGTAAATTCTCTTTAAGATTGCCGAAGTCATCTCTGCTGTAAAGCAATGTATAGCTTTTGGAGACATGGTCTCCACTTTTTGCCTATCGAGTTTCTTGGAAAACAATGAGTTCCAAGCGATACTCTTTCATGGCTTATATAGTCTTCATTAGCAAAAATAAGGGGTCTGGTTAAATTTTGGCGGTACCAATATTTTCTTTTATTGATCTTTTTACAGTGAAGAGTTTATGGATGCGGGTAGTCAGCCCAGCGATTCAACCTTTGTTTAGTCGCCTCCTACGACAAGCCAAGGTTGCCGTGGTGGAATTCTAAGGATAACATGCTCGTTTTGAAGTATTTTACGGAGCATGGAAGTGTTGCCCCTATACACAAGGGATTTTCTGAAGATAATCAATAAAAATTATCCCACGCGCATCCTCAAAAACTGACGCCATGATTGCTGAAGGAACTGTCTGTCTTATTTGGAGCCGATTCTTCCCTTTCGGTCCATTGTTTTGACTCTTTGTCTCACTTGTGAAGTGTTGAACCCATTGTTCATCCATGAAAAACTCTGTTTTATTAATGGTGAAACTTTGCCAAACTCGCGTTTAAAGCTTTTTCACGACGCTGATTTTATTCCATTATGAGTAATCCACCCATCTTACGCATACTTCTTTCATGATCAAATTATGAATCAATATGCGATGTACATCACTTTTAAAATGCCTACCATGCATGATAACTTGCCCATTTTCAGCCGCCGGTCCTCTAATACCAGTTGGTGGTTTTGCTTTACCATTCCTAGCGGGGTCATCTCGTTTGGTTGTCCAATCTTTTATTGTTGTTAACGAAGGAGGAGACTCCCTCAAAATAGAATCCAGCTCCGCTTTAATATTGGTTGGACTAAGAACTTGGTTGAATTTTCTACCAGTCTTTCTTTTCAAACAACAACCGCTATCTATACGTCGGGGTGGATTACTGGTACCATCCTCGTATATTTGCTACTTAAATTGTAGGTGTTCCTCGTATCCATACATGGCCGTCCATATATCATCACTAACACAGGGTCTACGATTGTATTCTTGGTAGTCTAGTATATCCGAGGCAATCTGGTTATAGGCTTTGCCAGTTTGGTTCCATCGTTGTTCCGTAATCTATTTTGGGATAAATTGTACATTAAGTAAATCTGGGGAATGTCTCCTCCAAGAGTTGAGGATTTGAGCTCCTACCATGATTTTCGTCGTAAGACGTAAATTTTGAATCACCAAACTCGATAACTTTTTTCCATCGATAACTAAATGAAAACGGACAATATTCCGCAGTGTGGTATACAAGAATTATGCGGCTTTAAATCAAATAGACCTTGGTCTAAAAGCATAGTGGATTCCAGTGAATTTTAAAGACATTTCGAGAATTGTGCTTATTGCTTAGTTGTTGTAATCTTAAGACCACAGCCTTCAGCAAGACGATACTTTTCATTAAAACAATTGGCTTAAATTTACACCATACCTAAGGTTGCCTTAGTCACATCATCGGGACTGTTTTTTCCGAGCCACGTTTCCCTGAGATCTCCGAGCTGTAACACAGCGGCAAACATAGTCTTGCAATAAACAATTGATGATATGCTCTCATATTTTAAAAATCTCGAACCGTTCTTCAGATAATAGCACATGGTGACATGTTTCCAGGTGGGATATATTTTGAAATTTTTTTTACATGTTTCAAAAATTGGTGACCTTAAGCTTTAATTTACCACTATTTAATCTCAAACAAGAATCTTCATCAATGACTGATGATCGGTCGTTAGTTCGTGTCTGAACCTATTCGACTTCCAAATGATTTCATAGCTGATAAAGTGCCATGAAAATAAAGCACCTTGTTTCTGTTGGCGAGGTATTTCTTGTTTTGTTTTTTTCTATTGTTGGTATTTTAAACAATATGTCCTTTTAAGGATGAGGGATGTTATAGAAAGGATACTTTATTAAAAGAAACTACAGCATAATTAGAAGTAACATTTTTATTTTTATCGATTTTTTTTATATCTTTTTTACCAAAGGCACTTATTGATGAAGGAAAAAATCCTGATGAGTACGTTTTTGAATTAGAACAAGAGGTAGTGCCTAAAAAAGGTTCGTCTGGTAAAGCTGAACCTCGTACTACTCGAACTAATTCTGAAATCAAACAGGAAAACTCAGAACTAAATGAAGATGATTTTGATGAAGATGACTTAATAGAAAATTTGGATGATATTTCACAAATGTTGGATAACAACGATTTGGTTGTCAAAGATGAGTTGGATATCAATGGTGATGGTGATGATGAAAATAATGAGGTAGGTGATCAAATGGTTTTATATATTTAATTGTTATTTACATTATTTAAAAAAAAATAATTTAAAGCACGATGATCAGGAAAATCAAGATGAAAATGTAAAGGATGGGGAAATTGATGACCGAGAAGATTCAATCAATTTAACGATTGGAGAAGATGATGAAAAAATACTTCAATGTGATGTAAGTAAATTCCAAAAGTTTTAAGATTATTAGGTCACTCTGGCAATAGTTCGGTAAAATACTCATTAGGCCAAATTTAATATGCCTTTCTCATCCAGCTTTTACACTAAAATAGTAAATATGTTTGATAAACTTTAGCTAGTTTGTGATTCCCATGCCACCTATAGATGTTATTGGAGAAGTAGAGTTTTTAGGAGCAAAGAAATTAAAAAAAAAAAAAAATTGTCATAAATGTCACAAAATGTATAATTGAAAGAAAAAATTAAGGTTACTGTATGAATTATAAAATATATTCACGTTAGTTTTAGCGTAAATCGCGATCTTCTCTTGTCGGCTTCTTTAATAAACTTTTATGTTCGGTTAAGTACTTGTCATACCGACGACTTCGACTTTGACTTTGGAAAACTTAAAATTGTTAAAGTCGAGATGTGGTACGTATCGCACTTGCTTTATAGCAAACTTCATTTCACTGTATTTTTATTTTGTTATATTTATCACATAAAACTAATTAATTTTATAACTATTTTGATTTATTTCAATAAAACTTGACACTTGTTAATCGAATAAACCTAATTTTTATAGTTTAAATGATTTTTAAAAAATTTTCAGTTTTAAAGTTTAAAGTCGAAGTCGTCGATATGAATAGTAACTCAATTCTTTATCAAATTTTATGAAGTATATTAAATTCTAAAATTATCTCTCGATCGTATTGGTTTCAATTTTTAGTTTTATTTTAGATAATTTATTTTAGTTTTATAGTTAAATTATGATAAAAGTTCTAAAAAAATATCTGAATGTACAATAAAAAGATCTTAAAATATGATATTTGAATAACATAATATTGTATCAACAAAAAGTTTGTTTACTGTGAAAGCCGCGTAACATAATCAAAATTCGAAAACATTTTAAATAAACTTTTAATATTTTTTTTTAGGATTCAGACATCAAAAGTCATAAAGATGGAAAGGGTAAGTACATTAAATACTAAACATTTATTTGTTGCTTAAACTATATATTAAATTGTATATTTTCGATTACATAGTAGTATAGTATTAAAAACTAGGATATATATTCGATTCTTATCGATAATCGATAAATGTTTTAATTATGGTGAAACTTAAATAAAAAAAAAAAGAAAAAGGTGCAAAGTATTTGTGAAAAAATGTCTGTGATATAAACTATAAGTATAAATTGCGGATTCGGTACGAGTACAACTACTTTATGTATCAAACGGGATCTCATTGTCAGATTACACCAACTAATTGGTTGCTTCGAAATATGCGATTATTAAAAATCACATTACACTAATAATATTTCATTAGTAAAAAAAATTACTCCTGTATAGGATTTTTGTTTTAATACCCATTTAAAATAAAAAAACCTTACTAAAAATCATGATAGTAATAATATCCGTTTCAATTAGATGCTAAAGTAACACATCCTGAAAAAAAATCGACAAAGATGGCAAATGATGAGAATGATAATAAAAAAGATGGTGATAATAGTAAAACTGCAGTGGATAACATAAAATCAAAGTCTGTAAAGAACCAGGATGATGATAAGGCGGTAGCGGCAGACGAGAAAAAGGGGAAGGAGACACTCAAGGAGGGCTCATCGTCGTCTAAAGCTGGTGCTTCAAAAGAAAAATCAACGGAGGATAAAAATTTAGCAGATGCCAATAACCAAAATAAAGATAGGTTGGTTGTTGTTTGTATAGAAAAAAAAATCTATCACAAAAATGCAGTGCCCCAGACACGTGATCATTTTAAATCCTAAAGTGATTACCAACTGTAAACCACTATACAAACGTTTGACGGAAATTTTTTATTTTTTCTTCACAGCGAAATGAAGTTAACAACATCATCTAAATCTCCAACTGGAAATGATGACAAAGGTAATTGTTAATTTTAATCAAGTCGCAATGTTTGAATTTTTAAAATCTTTAAAAAACAAAAATGCTTTTTTGTTGCTGAACCTGCCATTGCTGCACATATTTTTCTCAAAAAATGGATCCATCATTAATTGTGTGTTGTCTAGGAGAAATTATATTTTCCATCATAATTTGCAACTATTTAATGATTGTCTTCAATCGCCTCTATTATTCGTAAACAAATTTTGTATATGGAATTTATGTTTCGAAAATTTCCAAATGCAGGAGCATAAATATTCCACAAATTCTTTTCAAGAATAGAAAATATTATCATATAAAAAAGTTGATCGCTCGACTCGATATCGATTAGTATATTCATATATGTAATTTAAACCATTACGATTCAGATACATTTGTATTTACAAATTGAATCCTACACGATAAAACTGCAATTACCATTGTTTTAACTATCTTAAAAAAACTATTAGTAAAACCCCAAAAAATATTGGCAGACTGCTGCTCCCAAAATTTTTTTATATTTCAAAACAACATTCAGTTTTAATTGATTGACGTCAACCTATCCAATGTTAATGAGTTTGCTCAGTTTTATGCTTTTTACAGTTAACTGTATTTAATTATTCAAGATTCGACTTCAATATGAGTGAACAGCAGATTCGATAACAATCTTAACACTATTCGAAACCTAATTCATACCCATTATCTGGTTGGAAAATAGGTTATTTTAAAATAAGTTTACTATCTATGATTGTTGTTTATGATTTTGAAAATGTTTCCTTGTCTAGTGCAAAAAAAAAATTATTTCTATGAGTTTAGAGGAAAATTACCAGATTTCTACAAAAACATAACCGCTATATGGAAGCTAACAGGTACTCAATAGGAGGATGTATAAGAATGCCGTTCTATAATCAATCTATAATCAAAAATTTTGCGTCAAATCTACAATTATTTTGTTACTTTTTTTTGATTATATATTTTAAATATGCAATTTAAATGTTGTGGAACAAAATTACCTATTTTCTTTGCCGGGTGTTCCAGAAAATGCATCATCGAAAGCATCAACAACCGGCGTGAGCAACACAACGAAATCCAAAGCTAATCAATCACCAACAGTTGGATCATCATCTGCAGCTGGCCGCAACTTATGGGTATCTGGTTTGTCGACGGTAACACGAGCGACCGATTTAAAACAATTATTTTCAAAATATGGCAAAGTGATCGGAGCCAAAGTTGTCACCAATACACGTACTCCTGGTACAAGATGTTACGGCTATGTTACAATGAGTTCGGGGAATGATGCGGCTAAATGTATCGAACATTTACATCGTACTGAGTTGAATGGACGTATGATATCGGTTGAACGAGCAAAATCTGATTTGGGACCATCAAAAAGTTCTATTGTACCAACTCCAACTAAACCAGTTGCGTCGGTAAAAACTGTTCCAGTATCGTCAGCTAAAAAGGAAGATGATAAAAAAGATAGCAGTAAGACAAGCGAGAAAGAAGATGATAAAAAAACTTCCAGTAGAGATGATAAACCGTCTGTTAGCGGTGATGGTAAAGTATCGGCAAAAGAGGAACCAAAAAAAAAATCCGAAAAATCTAAGTCAAAAGATCGTGCAGTGACCGACCGAAAATCAGATCGTGGAAAAAGTGCACAGCAAATTAAATCATCATCAAAAGATCGTGATCGTTTAAAACGTCGAGAACGGTCGCCACGGTCATCCGAGCGGCTTCGCAAAGAGAAACGTGATCGTGATATTTTATCATTCCAAAAAATCCGCGAAGAACGAGAGAGAGTGCGGCTGCGTGAGCGAGAGCGGCAATTACGGGAGGAAGAACGGAGGCGTCATGACATCAGACGAAGACAACGTGAAGAAGAACAACGATTGGCAAAAGAACGTGAAAAATTGGCAATCGAACGTGAACGACTCGAACGTGAAAAATCGGAACTTCTTCGTTTAGAGCGTGACCGCCAGAAATTAGAACGAGAGAAACTTGAATTGGAACGTTTGGAAATAAAAAGACAGCAAATGAAGTACGACACATGTTTTTGTTTTGTTTTTTATTAATTGATTTTATTTTTCGAATTTAAATTTTTTCTAATTTAATTTATAAATTAAAGTTTAAAATAATCGGCATATTTATATTATGTAAGAAAGTTATATTTTAATTTCGGGTTTTAAGTTTTTAAAGAAAAATATTCTAAACGAACAATATTGATAATTGGTATCACTATTGTTGTAGCCAATAAATAAACTTAATCCTCATGAGCATAGCGATCCAAAAATATTTTTCATACGTTTTGGAATAATCTATGATGAGTGAGAGTTTAATACGCCAGTTTTTAATAAAACAAAACCAAATTTAATTTATTTGATTTGATTGTAAATTAATTGGTTATTAATTGGTACGATGAAATAAAATTTTATTTTTCAGAATTCAAGAGGCGAAAAGAGGGTTAAAACGGCCAACAACCGATGACCGTGATCGTTACACTGAAGCTGAACGTAAACGTGCACTTCCAGACCGTAGATTTGAAGCACCCCCGCCACCCCGATTTGATACTACTATAGCAAGGTTTTACACAACTTCCATTATGAAATAGTTTATTGAAACATCCAATATATACAATAATAATTAACCATAATTTAAATAAGTATACTAATATTTTATGTTTTAATTTGTTGTTAAATAGCCGTGTCTCGCAGTATGAGCGTAGTGCAGCCGATGCAAAAAAGCGAGAGGAATATATTCCACCGGTATCAAAGAGAGATGATTATCCAGCCAAGCGTGACGATTATAAAAGAGATTCGTTTAAACGTGTTTCAGATTTTGGTAAAAATGCTAGAGATTTGGATATAGCACCGAGAGGTACATATTTTATTTACAAATTATTTAAAAAAAATCATAATTATTAGTAGTTCTTAAAGGGAATTATGAAAGTCGCCGGGATGTCGGAATAAATCATCGTGATTTACCACATTCGGCCCCAGTTGGAAAAGACACAAGATTCGGTGATCATCCATCAACGGACCATGGCAACACATCATCAAGTTTTCGAGGCGATAATCGTAGTGCTGATCGAGACCCAAGACACGATAAATCCAGTAATTTCCAATCATTTAAAGGAACTTCAACATCATTTTCAAGTCGACCAAATCCAAGTAATGGCGGCGCAAGTAGTGGTAAGTCACGTTATATTGATAATCAAACAAATGACGATCGTTATACAGAACGTACCGCATCATCACCATGGTACAATTCAAACCATGCAGGCCCAACACAATCAAAACAATTCAATATACCCATGTCGAATGAATCGTGGAATGCAAAATCATCGTCGGATAATTGGCGTTCGATGAATTCGGGCGGTCAGGATCGTTACGATCGTACGCATAACGAACGTAAAAATCCACCCGTATCTTCACAATACCTAGAACAATCAAGACCAAATACATTTATGGGGGGCAGACCTCAGGAACGATACAGTGGTGGTGGTGGCGGCGGCGGTGGTGGTGGTGGTGGATCATCACGTTTTGAAAATGGAAGATTTTAATTTTACAAAAATATTTGTATACACAAATTCATTATTAAATTAAACATAATTAAATTAAATTATAAAATTTAATTTTCGTAGATGGTTCCTTTTTGTATAAAAAAAGGCTTTTTATTTTTATTCTTACATATTTAGATGTACATGTAAATTTTTATTTTTTTGTGACAAACCAATTTCTTTTTATATTCCTTAACTACCACCCATCAACAAAAATATAATTTTACTATTTTTTGTTTTATTAATTATAACAGATAATTAATTACCAATATGAGTGCAAAAATTGGTTTCGATTTTTAAAAATTTAAAGCATACAATTATACATACCGTCAAATCGCTATAAATAAAATATGAAATGATACTGCATTTAGATGGTAAATTTATTTTAACTTACATACTTTATTTAAGAAAAATCAAAATTTAAAAATGTTTTAGATTATTTATATTTATTGAATAAATATTCTCGATTTTTTTTTTGTGGAATTCACTTTTTATAAAATAATCTGTATGATAGTTAAAATTATATAGGAAAACATACAAAATACACTAACCTTATTTGATAGATTAGGCTAAAATAAATAACATGTGTATTTTAAAGTTTATATCCAAAAAAGTAAATGTAATAATATTTTAATAAAAATTATAATTTAAAAATATGGAAAAATCGAATTTAATATACAAATTTTCCCGATTTATATTGGCCGTAGTGGCAGTCAATCTGATTGCTCCATCACCCCTTTAACATTTAGTTCAATCTTACATATGTTATTTAGGCGTCAAGATCTGGTTGGACTGTCGAAGAATTTACCTTACCAAATATCAATTCTAACAGGAATTAATGGAATGTCAAACATCGTTTTTAAAAAAACGTTTTACACTAGTTGCTGGAGCATAAAGTAAACTGTATAAGAGAAATAAAGTGTTAGTATTAGATTATTTACCTATAAAAGAAACAAAAATCTGAAACGCACTCACTTTATTACTCGTACATATCTGACAGGCTTAGGCAAGAACTTATCATTATCCAAATGTAGTGATATTCTCAATAGCCTTACCATTAATTATTAAGTGCATGTTTCAAAAGTACCGATTTCATTTTCGCAAATTACATTACCAACTGTCCTGCTTACCACGTAGAACCATTCGTTTTATCTATTCAACGATATTCTATAGTTGTGATAGTTCCCGTTAAATTGGACTGTTCGGTATTTGATTAATCTGTTGAGCAACTTCATTGTTTTTACTGGATGTGGCTGACGATGTTGCAAATACAATCTTTATTTAGGTATGTACAATCGTTGAAGACAAAACTCGTAAGGGGGCGCTCAGTATCGATCCCACGGCATTGATATATTTAAATAGGTTGATCAAGGTTGGGTGTAAATATACTGTTGATGTATTTTGGGTGGGTACCGGTCGAAACTGGATATTTTACAACTGGATTTGACGAAACAGGATAATTCAGAACTGGATATTTTAAAACGAGATAAGGTACAAAACGAGATATGGTACAAAACTGGATATTTCAAAACTGGATATTTTAAAACGAGATAAGGTACAAAAAGAGATATGGTACAAAACTGGATATTTCAAAACTAGATATTATAAAACGAGATAAGGTACAAAAAGAGATATGGTACAAAACTGGATATTTCAAAACAGGATATTTCGACATGTGATTTAAACCTAAAATGATTTTTTAGGAAAATGAAATTATGAAATGATTTTTTGGAAAAGTTCTGGAATATGGCCAATTAGGAAGGAACTCGGCGAGTTCTTAACCGATTATGATGAAATTCGATATGTAGGATGGAAATGTGATTTTAAAATGATTTTTTGGAAAAGTTCTGAAATAAGGCCAATTAGGAAGGAACTCGGCGAGTTCTTAACCGATTATGATGAAATTCGATACGTAGGATGAAACTGAAATTTTGAAATGGTTTTTTGGAAAAGTTCTGGAATATGGCCAA
Source organism: Tipula confusa (assembly GCA_963556175.1). Classification (NCBI taxonomy): domain Eukaryota; kingdom Metazoa; phylum Arthropoda; class Insecta; order Diptera; family Tipulidae; genus Tipula; species Tipula confusa. Next base: position 145,041,793 of record OY744476.1, read on the forward strand.
TTAGGAAGGAACTCGGCGAGTTCTTAACCGATTTTGATGAAATTCGATATGTGCTATCGAACAGTGAAAAAATAAGGAATTTCCAAATCGTAAATAATTACTTTTTTAAACTGTTCAAGATTGGAATTTTTCTATCGCTACTAAATAACAATATATATGTATTATATTATGTACATGATTTTTAATGTAATGTTCATTATAGAGCTCGATCTTGTTTATATTAAATAATCAAATATTATATTATTTTCATTTTCTTTAATTTTTTAATTAATTTTTCTCACAATGATTCTCTAAAGAGAAGAAAAGTTATATTAAGTAGAAAAATAAAAAATAGATGAAGATAAATTTTACTGACAGTAAACTCGATCAAGTCAATGATTATTTTAATAAGATGAGAAAAGCAGCAATTAAAAAAACCATTAAGTGAAGGAAAATTCTATCTCTCTGCTTAAAATTATTCAAGTATGAAACCTTACTGGCCATATTCCAGAGGTTTTCCCAAAAAAGATTTTACAATCAGATTTAATTATACAATTAAAGAAAAAAAACATTAAGTGAAGGAAAATTCTATTTCTCTCCTTAGAAATATTCAAGTATGGAACCATGCTGGCCTTATTCCAGAACTTTCCCAAAAAATCATTTTAAAATCCCATTTTCATCTTACATATTGAATTTCATCAAAATCGGTTAAGAAATCACCGAGTTTCTTTCTTACTGGCCATATTCCAGAACTTTCCAAAAAAACATTTTAAAATCCCATTTTCATCTTACATATTGAATTTCATCAAAATCGGTTAAGAAATCACCGAGTTCCTTTCTTACTGGCCATATTCCAGAACTTTCCAAAAAATCATTTCAAAATCCCATTTCCATCTTACATATTGAATTTCATCAAAATCGGTTAAGAAATCACCGAGTTCCTTTCTTACTGGCCATATTCCAGAACTTTCCAAAAAATCATTTTAAAATCCCATTTTCATCTTACATATCGAATTTCATCAAAATCAGTTAAGAAATCACCGAGTTCCTTCCTAATTGGCCATATTCCAGAACTTTCCTGAAAAATCATTTTAAGTTTAAATCACATGTCGAAATATCCTGTTTTGAAATATCCAGTTATGTACCATATCTCTTTGTACCTTATCTCGTGTTAAAATATCCAGTTTTGAAATATCCAGTTATCTCGTTTTGTCACCTTATCTCGTTTTGTCAAATCCTATTTTGAAATATCCAGTTTTAAAATGTCCAGTTCTTAGCGGTTCCCATTTTGGGCACCGTCACAAATTTGTTATCATATTATAATGTATATCAGGTTTTCTGCAACAACGAAGCGGCACGTTTTCTGTATAGGTGTCTTTTTGCCAGCAGTGTGCATAAGCTAATGTGTGACACAATATAATGGTGGATGTGATGAGGTGTTAGAGTTCTGAATTCCTCAAATTGTAAGGAGCTGATGTCCTTTTCCAACTGTGTGGTGTGTAGAGTTGTGAACATTATGCAGAAGTGTTGCACCACACTAGACGTTGAATCGATGTTATGCTCGACTGGTGATCCGGGCCGCAAATTGGTGTAGATCGTTGTGAAAGATGCATCCCAGTGTAAGTTGTAGAATGCCGTAGTGGTCGAGATATTCTCGAACGGCAAATTAAGTCCACGGTTAGTGTCTTGTCAACTCCAAAGATCCATTGATTTGGTACGTGTAATTTGATGAAGTAATTTTGCGGTGGTGCTACCGTTACTCGATAGCTCCCATGTAGAACCGGGTGATTTCCAGTCCTCGAGCTACTACATCAAGGCCATTTACCCATAAGAGACTTGAGTAGGCGGGACTCACATATATCCGGACGAGCAAAGGTAGTGGAGCCAAATCATATAAAGGCTACATCTGTAATTCCATCATACCACCACCATGAGGGCAACTACCTAGTTGCAACGCAAGGCAACCTAAGAATTCATCATCTACTACTAACCGACTAATTTAGCATACATGCATGCTCCTATGAATACTGGGTCTCGCATCCAGCAAGCCAATACCCAGTCATAAATTTCGCACAGGTAACTGTTACTACATGGAACAACTCACCAAAGTAAAACGATCTGCATATCTTGACAATTATTGGCAAGAGATGCAGAATGATGAATGAGGACTTGCGAGATACTCCAGCAGACCTGCAGTAAAGTAGCAACCATCAAATGCGATATCATACTGCAATAACAACACTGGTAGTTTACGAACATCAAACAGGACAACGAATTCCTAATGCAGAACAACTTTAACCATCGGCGGCTGAGACGAGGAGATATGTTCGGAATATTAACATAACTAGAAGCCATATTGTTATACGAAAACCAGGTCTTGCTAATACAATCAAACAAGGAATATACTTTACGGCTACTGCAGAATCAAACCTCAGTCCTCGACAACACGCTGAACTTATTTAAGCATAGTAACAACACAACAACCTAGCATTTACAGCAATTAACGGAAGCCCAACTGCAGTTCGAAACGGAGCTGGCGTAGTTAAACGAGTACCGCACCTATCAAGATAAGGCTTTAGGTACGCTACGCCTTTCTTTACAATTAGGACTTACCACCAAACACCATCGCGAGAAAGAAGAGTGGTCGACGTACTCTTCGCGGGGCTCAACATCACATCATTTACCCTTCAGTATTATCACCAGTGTAGCTAGAAAATGAACTGTCCAATATCTTAAAGCACATCCCAAAATCGACCATTATCCCAGGACATGGACAGCTAGAACAGCAGAACCTCTACCAACTGATGACTCCAAAAATCCGAAATACCGAAAGCGCAACATGCAAGAAGATAATTGACAACTTCGTATTATGTGACTTAATTCCCTATGCTACATACCCGCCATGGTAAACACGCACAATGTGAAATATCCATGATTCCCATTAGTTTTTCGAACCGTATAACATTAAAGCGATGGCATCGTACACAATGGCGATTATGCTGCTTTACAGCTTTACTGTACTCCTTTGATAATACAAAAGTATTTGAGGATGAATGCCAATGTTTATGCATTGCCGCCGGGTAACGTTTCTCGATGACCCAAATTCAATATCATTTTTATGAACCCACACCCACACTTATACGGTACAATCATAGGATGTTGCTCTTCGTAGGATAACTGCGCATTATTTAGCCGACCTGTTGCGACGATCTAAGAAAGGATGTAATGACTGCAACTGGCTATTCTTCCGGACGGCCTTTGTTTTGTCTAGTGTTGTTTGTTCTTCTTTGAATATCGAATGTTATATTGCTCGGACTGAGACTGGCAGCACGTGGTCCCATTCTTCTGGTTGTAGGGGTGTCGATGTTTTGTTCGCTATCTTAAGAGAGGAATCATTATGCGGTAAGATGTTTAAGACATGACTGCGGTTGTTGATTAAAGTATAGATGATTCTGCCTCTACCGTTTGGAAATGGCTTATGATAATTGCTTTCTTCTCTTCTGACGTTTCGAGCTGGATATAATTTTGCATATTATCTACACTGGTACATGATTTTGCAGCTAACTTTGAGTGGTATTAGCCACCATAGTGGGTCAACAATACTTGATATTTCGGACATGAATTGCCGCTTAGTTAGTTGGTTTGTATTTGGCGGCAGGTCCAGGTGAAATAAAAAGTGATGTCCAGCTGAAATGTAATGAATCCTCAGCGTTTTTAATGACTCTTCAGTCATTAAATTTAGATCACCGATCAATCTCTTGGCCCCCGGAATTCCTTCTAGGAGATTTGGATAATTACTGGACCACTTTCCCAGCTCCATTCTGCCTTTGTGTAGTAAATGGATTAGTTGTGTCTGTAGATTAGAGTTTCTTCTACTGTGTCGGCACCGGTTAGTATATCATCTTGGAAGAAGTCGTTGTTTAGTATGTGGTTGGTTTCGAATAAGTGGTTAATTCTTTCGTCATCTGACACTTGATGCTGATGGAGAGTTGGGATGGCTAGGTAGGGGGGGGGGCGGCAGATGCCCGTATGTTACTGTTGTTAGTTGGTAATATTGTAGATGCCGATTTTTGTACTTTTCCCACAGATTGATTTGATATGGATGATATATATCCTGCATTTTAATTTGACGATACATTTTTCCAACATCTGCAGAAAACACTACTCGATGTTTCCTCCAACTTAAAAGGATGGCCCATTAATCAGCTTGTAGTGAGGGACTTACGTACATGGTGTCGTTTAGACTTGGACCATAGTCGAGGTTTTTATTGACGCGTCGAAAACCACTCGAATCTTTATCGATTCTGGTGTTTTCTTTACTACCGCGTGATAGGGTAGATAATATTTTCCGGAGAATGGTTGTACTGAATTCATGTGGCCCATAGTGTGGTATTCCGTCCTGACAAGTTCTCGCAATTCGCGGTTGGAACCTAATTTTTTTCCAGTTGGAGATATCATTGCAGTGTTCGTTATCGGGAACTACCTAGCTGATCAAGTTGTTGCTCATTTAATGGTAATTGCCCGCATATCGTCCATTCGACTCCTTCTTGGTGTTCATACGCCGTGTCTTCGCTTGAGCCTGCTGCGATAGTCTCTGTAACATGTTCCACTTCAGAATCGCCTCATTTTCGATTCCATCTTTATTGTACCACTGTGGATCTATCGGACGCGATACTCACTAACTGGATAAATTTGAATGACTGTGTGAATTGAAAGGGGTCTCGCATAATCAACTTCAGAACTCAAAACTGGTCGTGTAGGACCCATGACGCGTTAAACATTTTGTTGTGAAACGACGTGACAAGTTTCAACAGTGTATGAGCTATAATTTCAACCTTGTAGCAGGTGCGGAGATGAGTTAATGTTAAATGTGATGTTCCATGTATCGTATGTTCATGTGCTTCTTGAATCAATAACTCGGCAGACTCTCAAAATATTGTCGTATATATAAACACTGTCGGATGCAAAGATTTAATCTTGCATTTATTTGCTGCTCCTTTCTGATTTATTAAGTTTTTATTCGTGTTTCGACTTTAAAAATGTGGTCTTGTTTGATGACCTGCCAAAAAGTATACTACTGCTGCGTAATCTAATTCTAAAGAATCACAAAATCCAAGTAATACTCCCGTTAAACTTGATTCCAAATTGATCCATCTTGAAATGTGTATCTTCTCTAATAAAAAAAAGCAAACCTAATGTTATTCGCATTTGTTTTCTATGAAAACTGGTATAGTTTCTGTTTTCAGGACATCTATATAGGTTTTGCACTACTGCTCAAGGTTTGAGATACACATTCTAATGGATCAAATAATTTAGAAGGTTCCGAAAGCTTTTTGTAGAACCAACATATTCCAACGGACCCTGTATTCCAAACTGACCTAACTGTTTTAGCTACATCATCGTTCAGTTGGGATCAGTTTGGGTTTATGATGGGTTTACCGTGTAATGGCCATCTTCTGTTTGTTAGTCGATAACTGCCAAAGTTTGTTGGGCGATTGGTGCTCCTTCGTTTCCTTTTACAATCTAGCTTATCAAAATATTTGAAAAATAATCTGCACCATTTATAATGTGGAACACCCACATTAAGTTATTTTATTAGGCCGTTAATGATCTCTTATGTTACTTATTTCCTCATATGTCTTCTTTGATCGTTGTTTGATTTTCATTGACGCCTTCTCAGTCATAAATGACATATGTGAGCCTGGATTGATAAACATGCATGACAATTGAGCTGGTTGCCTTCAATTTTGGCCACCAGCGGCCAAGCTATTCGGTATGGTGAGATAATCGTTCTAGATAAGTCATAAAGGACGCTTATTGAGGATCGTCAAGGAAGAGTGAAATTCCAATCCATTTTTATTGACTTCATGTTTTGCTGGATCCCTAGGGTTTTACTTATTAAATACACTAGTGATTCTTGATCTTTGCTTCGTTAAATTGGTATTCATTCATCAACACTGTTGATAACAGTTCACGTACGCCTTTTAGCATCTAGGGCTTGTTCTTTTGTTCTAAATATCTAGATGGTGCAGATAAATTTCGATTGAACGGTACGGATAACTTACTATTATTTGGGACATGCTTGCTTTCAGTTGTTGTTTGGCGCATTTTTTTGATTTATAGATAATTGTCGATTCGTGGTAATTCTGATAAGATTGGTTTCAATTTAGGATGTAGCTCCGCTCGATCACTATACCGTTAAATGTTTTTACCGAATCTTGTTCATAATGATGCCATCAAAAAGTTCATCTTTCATTTGTGAATCAGTATATCGATGAATCCTTCCCAGAATATTTGAATAGAATCCATTTTATTTTATACATAGTCATGTGTCTTTCTAATCACGCCATCTTTCTTGTAGTTCGTTTTACTCCTCTGAAGTTCTTTAATTCGAGCTTAAATATATTTATTTTTATTGTACCATGCAACTGTTTGTCGTGAACTAGGATTTCCAGAATTGTTTATATCTGGTTGCTGTTCGATAATTAGGATAATTTGATAAGTTAAAATGGCTACATTGCTTTTTTAAATATTCGCCATGAAGATTAAACTATAATGTCAATAAGAATTTTGTGAGCTTGTATGTTCATGTTCTTGTATGTTCAGGAATTTTCATTAAATACCCGATTTCGACTGAATAATAAAACTCGGAAAGTGTCGTCATCGTCGCGTTTGGGACCATGCATCATGCGCATGATTCTTCTTTCGAATGCCATTAATAATCTTTCATAATGATCCGTCAGGCTCCAACTCTCCCACCCAAACATGACAGTGGGTCGAATCATCACATTGTACAACTTCAGCTTGTCGGTATTTGCAAGGTACTTTGTAAATTGACTGTACAAAAATGAACAAGTCAATCTCGTGAAATAAGCAAAGAAGAATAAACTTATTTTAAAATAAAAAGCATTACTTTTCTTTTAAATAAACGACCATAATATTCCCATAATTTGGTGACCAAACCGACGTGATTAAAAGCACTAATGGTTAACTAATAAATAAATATAAAATTATCGTCGTAAAAATTAAAATAGTTTAACATAAAGTGCACAACCATAAATATACAAAAACTTTTGAGGTTACGAGACATAGTGTTATAGTGTTAAAGCAAATTAGGCAACTCGACTACATCACTCAATTTTCGACTGACATTCGTCATATTATCGGTTCGGATAACAGTGTGACTGACTTACTGGCAAGAATTAACGTGGTAAATTTAACGGCCGAAGTCAATTTCGAGAAATTGGCAGCAGCGCAACACCATGATCCAGAATTAAAATCAAAACTGGATGGGAATTCAAACAAGATATCCTTACGAATAAGCCGCTTTACCATGCCGGATACAAATATACAAATTTATTGTGATTCTTCACAAAATCGTATTCGCCCGTTCGTCCCGATGGAATATCGCCAACCACTCATCAAAAAATTACACGAATTAACCCACCCAGGGGTTCGTGGTACCCAAAGATTGATTTGTGATGATTTGTGTTTGGCCGGCGATAAATAAGGATTGCCAGCTATACGTGAGGACATGCATATAGTATCAACTTTCGAAAACTACTCGACACATCAAATCAGCGATATCGAACTACGTTCAGCCAAATTCCAGGTTCGAGCATATTATCCATCGACATAATAGGATCCATGCCACCTTCAGTATATGGCCTACCGCAATTCCTATGGAGGATATCACAGCCGAAACAGTTGCGAGACACCTTATCTCGGGCTGGATACAGTGTTTTGGGGTTCCCATTAAGATCTCACTCGATTTGGGACGTCAATTTGAGTCACAAATATTCAGAGAAATTAATCAAACACTGGGCGTTAAACATTTAAAAACTATGCCATATCACCCTCAAGCAAATGGGATTATCGAACGGTGGCACAGAACGTTAAAAACTTCAATCAATTGTCATCAAAACAATGATTGGACCAATCTAATGCCACTGATTCTATCAGTAGGATTACGGTTGCTTACAAGGGCGAAATGAAAGCATCACCGGCAGAAATTGTTTTTGGGCAAACCCTCCGCATTCCGGAAGAATACTTTGACTCAAGTAAAGGCAAGCATAGTGAATCTGAATTCGTAAAGGAGTTTCGAAGACGTATTTCCACTATGCGACCTACGACGACCGCTCATCACGATAACACAAAAATTTTCATGCAAAAAGATTTAAAAAGTTACACACACCTATTTGTGAGGAATGACAGCGTACGTCCACCATTACAATGCCCATATACAGGACCATACGAAATAATCAAACGTTTTGACAAGAATTTTGTGATTGCAAAAATTGCAATTCAACACAAAAAATTTCGGTTGATCGTTTGAAAGCAGCATTTATTCCACATAACACGGAACAAACAACAACAACACCGATGACAGGAACAGTACCAGATACGTCTAAAACTCAACCAGGTATTACAACATCGACCAATACAACATCAGAATCAGCTCCAGTGAAAAGACGGGTAGGAAAGTTTACAAACCCGCACGTTTCCACTAAGGGCGGAGTATTGTGGAGTCATCGTGTACATCGAAGACGTCGATACATATTCAACTTCAATTTGGTTCATCGGGAAATACTTTTCTGAAAAGACTTTTTTACTTTGTAAATTGACTGTACAAAAATGAAAAAAAGTCAATCTCGTGAAATAAGCAAAGAAGAATAAACGTATTTTAAAATAAAAAGCATTCGTTTACTTTTAAATAAGCAACCCATAGTATTCCCATAACAGCATTTGACACTTGTTGAACATTGAGTAAATCAGAAAAATGCACCTACCAAGTGTCGAGCACTGCATCGATGTTAACACGGCGGTTTCCATCCTGATCCCGAATGGCGATAGAAGTTAAGACTTTAGTCTACAAATCCGCTTGGTGGTTTTCTTAGCAAGCAGCGCTTTGGTCTTCCGTGAGATTGTCGCCTGAGACAATATCAATTGTCTCCTGAGATTGTCGCGTAAGTCGCCTGGGTCGCACCGATAACCGAAGTTTTCATTACGTCTTATAGATCGATTACACAATCAGTACGGGGCTTGGTTTTATTATGCTACGGCTAACAAGATTCAGATATTGTGCTTTCTCATCTTCGTTTATCAGTTTCGTTTTCCTGCTAACCTTACTATTGTTATTTTTATGAGGAAAGAGCTTCTATTCGAGCTTCAATGAGGTCATGCTCGACCACAAAGTACATCATTCTTTCCCCATTATCGGTCTAAAGATCCCATTAGATTATCCAAATAGTTGTAAAATGGGTTTATCTTTACATTAAGGCTTTACATTAAGGCTTACATTAAGAGGTGCGTGAACAGAAATGATTGACAGGTTGGACAGTCGGATGCGTAAACGTAGTTTACGCATTCGACTGTCCAACCTGTCGACTGATCGATTATCAACTCTGTGATACAACCTTTGTTTAGGTGCCTCGTACGACAAACCAAGGAAGATGTGATGGAATTCTAAGAATAGCATGCTCGTTTAAAAGTGTTTTACGAAGCATGGAAGTATCCCCCAACCACAACGATCTAGTTTTATAACATTTATAAAAACAAACATTTAAACGGCCCACCTTTTATTACGAATACCTAATTCTTGAAAACTACTGGTACCTGAGTCTATAGTTGTGTTTTGATATACATAATTTCAATATATAAATTTAAGTAAACAAAATCTGAATACAAACATAATATTGGTAGATCAAAATTAATCCGCCACATAAACAAATAGTAGTTATGCTACTGTTGATTGTAATATATTTCTCTCGATGTATAAACAATATCAATATTATATAAATTATAATAATATATGCATATAAATATTATTGAAAACAACAATTTTATGATAAATTTATAATTCTTGTGATACAATGTGTGGCTTATTCCCAAATTGGTCCATTTTCATATTATGTGCCGCTGCTGATCGTCTATCTACAGATTTCCAAATAAATATTAATAATATAAAATGTCAACCATAAATATTAATATAAATATAATATACAGTAAATATATATTGCTCTTAATATATATAAATAAATTTCAATATGAATATTATTTTTGTATTACATAAATTGTAATGCATATGCCATTTCCCAATACATATAATAGGAAAATTAAAAATAAAGTCATGGAAAATGTTTACATCAACAAATCGATAATTTTTTATCAACATTTACTTTATATTTATATATTATATTGTTGATATTATTAATTTAAGTAAATAATAATAATTGGATTTATAGGCCAATGCTGGTACTTTAATATTTTACCAAATATTCACGGATCAGATATTGCACCTGGGACTTTTTTTTGTTATTTTAAAGCAAGTTCGTTTAAAATAAAGTTACCAACGACAGATAATAGTATGCTCTGAATCGGTAAAGATACTTTTTTCTTTTTCCACAACTTCTTAACTTAATAAAAAACTAAAGAAACTTTAAGCAGAACTTTGTTGTTGTTCATAATAAAGTTGTTATCTACAAAAATATAGTTTTCGTATTTAAAAATAAATAATTTGTATATTATTTATGCCAGACATTTTATTTGGTTTGGTCCAGATAAAACAAATTATTGAATATATTTTTATTTTTTAACTTATAATATTTTTAAATTTATCATAATAAATTATGTGTCGGTTTAAAAATACAAAATTAACAACCAAATAAATAATAGTTTATGTATATTATGTAAATATGTAGTACTTTACAATTTTTAACTTTAATTAATCGCTATAATATTTTGTAAAATATTAGAGTAATTAAAAAAAAATCTTCAGAGCTTAAGCCGCCATCAACTAAATTACCTTGTAACATTATAGGATTTTAGGTTAAAATATTTTTATCTATTGGCAATAGCAATAACTTTGTTGAAATTAATCGAAGTAAGTTGTGTAGTTATGATCGGCACCCATAGAACAGCTCAAAAAACTAACAGAAAAAAAATTCTGAGCGTTGACATTTATTCCAAAATTACCTGAAATCATTATCATAGATGTATGTGAAGTTAGCCGAAAAAAAACCTTTCATCCCGAAAAAGCCTTTTCAAAATGTGTCTTGGCTAAATATTACAAATAACTTAATTGTCAGCCCGAAAATCATACAAAATAAGAGATATTTTAAAATGTATCCTAATTTTAATTTTTAAAACATTATACATTATACAGTAAACTTCAAAATGATGAAAATCATATGTACGTATGTATTGTATGTATTATAAGCAAAATTCAAAATTTGAAGAGCGTATAAAATTCCACCACTGAATCTCAGCTCACACGGATTGATAGATAAAGTGGTGTATGGGATAGGTTAGATGAGACTCTTACCTCACTAAAATAACAACCCGTATGTCAACGCGATGGATAGAAGAGTGTTTTATAGAGCTTCATCCTCATATTCAAAATTTAATATTAAAAAAATACATGGCATATTTGCCGCTATGGAGTGGTGTTTTTAATGATGGAATACGACAAAGCAATAGTCATGTTGAAAATTACTTTGCTACTATAAAACGGAGATTCAAAACATCTACTAACATTGGTAAACTACTCACTAAAATAGGACGTTTTATTAAGAAAATACACGAACGAAATGTTACAATCCATCGACAAATTGTGGCTGGTATTCCAAAAGGTGCTATTAAATCAACAAATATTCAGACGCCTAATAGTTCATGAATCCCAACTTAGCCAATCCATATGGAAACGCAAAAATAATGATGCTACAACCCCCAAAACTAAACGTTCGCATTTTAATTTGGCGACAATCAAAGAAATTGCGAATTAAACCCGACAGGAACGGTCAATAACCACTTTAAAGATATTAAGTAAAAATTCGAAGGAAGATAATGAATTCAGTACTCCAAAACGCCCACAAAAAATCATGAAAAGGATATTACCTATTATACACAAAAAATCATTTACATTACCGATTTTGCAAAATGGCAAAAGAAATTCTTATAGACATTTTTGGTATACAGCAAAATTGTGAGTGCAATATACCACACGTATCAGGTTATATACTTAAAAGCCTTCCAAGCCTGATCGTTAATCTTAAATGCCAGCAATGTGAAACTGCAATTGAAGAAGAACGAAATTTTCTTCTTGTAAATATGTTAAAATTAACGAATATTGGCTTTCCAAATTTAAATAAATGCATTGAACAAGTTCCAGATCAAGGCTGTCCTGTATGTTTCAATAAAATGAATCCCCAGAATTATAAATATCGACCAATTATATCTATTTATACCGAAAGTGACACGCTAAACCATAGGAATATAAAAATAAGTGAAATCCAATCGAAATTAGAATTCGACCAACTACTTTATCAACTAATAGGAATTATTAGTTACGAGCAACTTAGGCCAACTAGTAATCCCAAAAAGTTTATATCGGGACATTTTATAAGCTATTCTATACACAAAGGAAAATGGAGTCGATATGATGACCTTAAAAAATATGTAGCTATTGTGAGAAATCCTAAAAACATTGATGTCAATCCACATATGTTAATCTACACAAGATCCAAAAAATAAAAAATCGGTTTCTTGTAATTTACAGATTTACATATAATCCGAATATTTATATCTAATTCCCAATTTAATAATCAACAGTAATCAAATAATAAATTATTGCAATACTCGTATAATTCATTGGATCGATACGATAAATTATGATAATTGTTTATAATGCCGCAGTTTATAAAGAGTCACCAAGCCATCGATGCACTTTTGACAATAACTTTACTATTGTTTCGATTCTTAAACGTAATTGGTTATGATCCAATTTCCACCTTGGAAACACTTTGCCCACATTAGTAAGATCTGCTTCTAAAAAATACAAATAATTTAAATTATATACTTAAAATATTAAGTTTGCACCATTTGTTCACACATTCGGACACTTTCGTGTTTTAATATTCCTTGATGGATATGGGGATGAAGCTCTATAAAACACCCTTCTATCCATCGCGTTGACATACGGGTTTTTATTTAAGTGAGGTAAAAGTCTAACATATCTCATACACCACTATACCTATCAATTTCTATGACCTGGGATTTAATTAGGTTGGCAATTAGGTGTTTTGTATATCTCTGTGAGCTGATTCAATAGTGGATAATTCCATTTTATATATAGACCCATTATATAAAACACGTTTATTAAGAATTCTTAATTTGTTTGGTTTTAAATTTTTTGAGTTTATTATAAAAATTACGTCATTTAATAATTTAATATTTAAAGTTTATTGTATTTATTTTTTTTATGAAAAATCGGTATGGAATTTTTATTTATCACTATTTTTGTACTATTAGTGAAGACACATTTTCAAAAGTCTTTTTTCGGGCTAGATTTTCGGGCTAACTTCACATCCATTTATCATAGGCATTTTCGTAAATAGATCAGTATAGGAACCAAGCGCAAATTTTAGGGAAAAAATCATTCGATATAATTTGTGTTATTTAAAATTATTTAAAATTAATTAATCAAGAGTTGTGTTCAAAAGTTTGTTGTTGTATTGTATTATGTACATTATGCGAATTTTAAGAACTGAAAATAATAAGTTAACAAATTTATGCGATTTGATTCATTAATATAATTAAATAACATATATAAACACTTCGAACTAGTTTTTAAAGTAGGTAAAATTTAACTTAAATATTGTTTTTTAAACAAATTTGTTTTAAAAAAATTTTAAATTACAAATTTAAATTTATAAACGGATTATTATTTTATGTGTACATCATAACCTACCACTAATTTTTTTATCTAAAATAGCAATTATTTTCATGTTGGTTTCATACGCAAAATTATTTTATTGTAGTTTTGGTTGCATTCAATTTTTCATTTAACAATTATTTTGCTTTTTTGAATTTGCTTTTTTCTATAAAATTTACGCTTGGTTCCTATGAATAATTTCAGGCTACTTTCGAACATCAAAGTTATTCGAGCTATTAACGAACGTATGAGATAACTTTAGGCTAACTTTGATGTTGTTGTTGCTTTTTTTAACTGTCAGTTTGGTTTAATTCAAATGTTAATTTTTTCGTTCCTTTAATTTTGTGAAAGATAAAATTAAATTGCTAAAAACTGAAATTAAAATAAATTACTAACGATTAAAATAAATAATATTACCGTCAATATAAATGTAAGTTATACACAACATCTTATTTGTAATTAAATTACTACGAATATATTCAATAAATTTGTTATTATTTGGTAGGAATCAATGGACGATTTTAATACGGATGATTGTGAAATATTTGGTAAATCAGCCAACCCAAAGTGCCGCTAAATTAAAATATGCCATGTGGACCGTAGGGGACACGGATCTACTTTTAAACAGCTGCGAAAAACACAAAAATTTGGCCCAGGAGAACAGAAACATGTTTTACGAGAAAGTTTACAAAGTTTAGGGGTAAAGGTAATTCTAGAAAACAATTTTTTTTTATTAGAATTATACAGTGGGGTTACTTAAATTTCAGAAACACGGTAGTTGCAATACGGCAGAAATTTTAAAACTTAACTCAAGCTTATCAAAAATACAAGGACCATGAAAGTAAATCTGGACGAGACCGGTGTCGCTTTAAATATGGTGCCGAATTTATGAAAAGTGTCGGATAATTGTAAATAAAACCCTTTTACAAGTAAGATATATATATATATATATATATATATATATATATATATATATATATATATATATATATATATATATATATATATATAAATATATATAATTGTAGGGCTTATCAAATTAAACTACATTTTAATAATAAGGTTGGAGTTGAAGAAAACCCGGTTCCCCTTGAAACAAATATGCCTTCAACATCCAGATCACTAAGTTCCACATCTGGAAATAAAACCGTTATGATAATAAGGTAAATATAATTATGCTTAAATCTTTACAATAGACGGATTGGTAATTTTATTTTTATTTCAGGCAACTCCATAAAGAATCAATTGAGGAAATGAAGAACTTCATAAAAGAAGAAAACAAAAAAAAAAGTTAGAGGCCAAGGGAAGGAGACATAAAGAAAGAATGGAACAATTAAATAAATTTATTGAAGTTTATATATCATAAAATAAACATTTGTTTATTTTGCAAATATCATATTTTCTTATCTCTTAACATTTGTTGGAATAGGAAGCAGTTCTTTTAATTTCACTTATTGCTGGATCATCTTCTATATTATCAACTGAATCGTCGTGACTGATACTTACATTTTCATCTACAGCATCACGTTCATAAATGATATATATGTTATGAAGTATGCACGCCGAACACGATATCAAAATTATCGAAAATTTAATTTTCAGAATTTACCTTTTAAATTACCATACGCGTGCTTCACAGTAATTCTAGTTTTGGAATGAAGGTAATTGAAACTCTTATGCTGGTCATTTAAATGTCCATAATCCTTAAAAGGCGTAACAATCCAATCATTGTTTTTGTAAGCTGAATCCCCCCAACAAAAAATAATTTCGAAATATATTTCGCTCCTCAGATTCTTGAAATAGTTTTGTCCGCTGCAATACTCTCCAATCATGTATTGAACCGGATTCACCACATGACACATGTATACATTTTTTTGTGTGATCTACAACACCTTGGATCAGAACGAAATAATATTTTATCGGACAATGTTGCTGTTTACGAATATAGATGTGACATCCGTCAATTGCACCTATTACGTCTTTAAACCCAGCCAGCTTTTTAAATTTATCTGAAATAAGATATTCCTCAGGTTTGGGAAATTTTAGGTGCTTCTCATATAAGAAAACTGGTAACATCGCGAACTATTTCATAGGCCGTAGATATGGCTATTCCAAACCTGTCAGCTATCTGCCTAAAAGTTTTTGGTTTGCAAGATACCAAATCGTGGCGTAAATTTTTAGTTCAGGACTAATTGGGTTTCTTCTGACTGCCAAATGGTTTTCTAAACTAGTTTTATATTCGTCTACCAAATTAAAAAATCCAAATATAATACAATTTTCATGACCATTAAATAATATAGAATGTTAATTCATACCTATTAAATATTTTACGGTACTTCGGCAGAATCTAAAGTGTCCTTTAAATTGCGCTTCCGTGTAATCATCAATCAATGATAAAAATCCAGAAATTTTGAATTGATTGTCTCTTACATTAAGTTTTAGTGCCAAAGCTATATCAATCTCCAGATTAATGTCATCACTCATTACTAGCACATCGAATTCATCTTCGCTTTCTGAAGAAGAACTTTTAAAAACTAAATCTAAAGCTGCGGCATTCATAATTTAAAAGTTCAAGCCGCTCTCACAGAAAAATTCTGCAGAATTTTTTAGTAATATTTCTTCGGCAAAACATGACGGAATTAAATTTTGTTTACCTTTTTTTAGTAATTTTTTAGTAATAAATAATAAAATTCAATTTTAGGTTGGTATACACTTTCGGAATTTACTAAAAAAAATAAACAATATTTAATTCCGTCATGTTTTGCCGAAGAAATATTACTGAAGAATTCTGCAGAATTTTTCTGTGAAAGCGGCTTCACAAACAAATAAACTACAAAAATAAAAAAAAATAATTTAACTGTCAAAATGAATCTTCGAATTTTCAAATCATGTAACGAACCCACCCACAATGTAATATTAACTTTTTGCATGGAATGGATAATTACTTGAATAATTTATTACCAACATAAGAAAAATTAAAAGTTAACCTAAAGTTATTCAAGATCTATTTACGAAATTGCCATATAGTTTTGCGGAGGAAACACTAGGCGGGGTAGTATTTATAGAATCGTATGATAATCATGTTCATAACAGTCTTAAGCTTAATAATTTCACTAAATTTTAATATCTGAAACATTCTGTAAAAAGCAACACTTCGTGAACCAGAAGTTCACGTATGTGTTTTAATTACCATTAATTTCAACTTGGAGTAAATACATCACAATGGCGACGAGGTTAAAAGTAAATAATAGAAAGCGAATATATAAAATATACATATTAAAAAAATATATGTTTTAAATCGAGCATTAAGAGTTCTTATTATCACCGAGGGGAAAAACGAATAAGTAGAAGAACATTTTGTTTTGTTGTAAACAAAATGGCACCATAGTTGGAGCATAGTTTCCAGATGCGAGAAAATTCGAATTTATCAAAAAATATCTCGCCCCTTTGAGAAAGTTGAATTGTGTTTAGCTTAGAAATAAATTTAAATCAACGAGGGAATCAAACAATCGCGTCTTGCTCCTCTATAATCATTCATCAAGTATTACAGTCCCCGTTACATTAACTTGGGGAAAAAAGCAATCGTATAAGTTGCCCCAACAACAACCAAAGTCGTTATAGAACAAAGGCTGGCCGGCGAACATATTAAGACAAGCGCAACTCAATATTTAAACACGATTCAGCATTTATAAAAACGAATTGTGCATGATAAAAATAATTGGTGTACATCAGTGACTGAATTTTTGGTAACAATAGGGTTGATTGACCTCAGGCTGAATCGCTTTTAAATAGAAACTGGTACTTTCGCTACCATTTGGTTGTTTGGCCTCTTTTGACGATTTAGCTTATATTTTTTTACTCTTCCTGGACGGATTTTATTCCTTTTTCGGATCCTATCCTTCTATCTAACATATTCAGCCTCATCAGTGTAACAGTTGAGTTTCTGTATTTGGGTTCATTTCTAGTTTTTAATTGTCTGTACAATTCTTTCACTCGTAATATACAATTTGCGCTGGTTTTTACTTTTGCCATGAAATGTTTGGTCCTTTTTAGATGAAAGTTTTGGATCCTATCGCACCCTTGTATATTTAATATATATACCGTGTTAAAGCACTCACACTTACCCTAAACACAGGAAAAAAATTGTCTTAATAAAAAATCTATAGGATTTTCATGTTTACTGAATGATCATAATCAACATAAATATCAAGATAATACGACATGGTATTATCATAAATTTTATTCAAATTTCGAGATGGTAAAATTTTCCATAAATAAATTTTTGGGTGTTTTTCTGTTTACGGGATGTTCCAACAAAAAACAAAAAAAAATGTAAAATTATCTCCTTTTATATAATATGTTCTCCTATGTCTCAAGAACAGATCTTTTTGTTGGTGTTGGTGTATTTGTTTACATCTCTTAAGAACAGGAAACAATCTCGTTACAAGATGTATGTCGAGGAGTTGGGCGGTAGGATATATGCGGGCGGGGGAATTACATCGTATCTGAAACGAGACAAGACGGTAGGTATATACACGTTTATATAAAAGAATTATGAATATATAAACACAAATTTGCATATTATTAGCCGAAGATTTAATTATTTTTTTGGCCTCGAGAGTAAAAGTTGTATTAAGTTTTTGTTTATTTTAAAGATGGAAATGAAATTTGTTTTTAGGAAATTAGAAACATTATCTTAGATATGTTTCCTACATATATACATATTGTTTGCATTGAGACCATAAAATAGATTAGCCTATAGTGGTAATTTAATACTCTTAAGGTATTTAGGTTAAACTGTAGTTTTTTTTTAAGTTTTTGCCAGCATTTTAATTTTGTAAAATGTTTAGGGCGTTGGAAAATACTGGTTTGCAGTTGTAGCAAAGTAATCTTAAACCATCTTTTGAAGTATAGCAATAGATTTGATTCGTATGCGTTAATCATTGGAATTTAAAGACATTTTTGTAAGATGCCTTTAATTTCGTTAAATATGCAATCTAACCGACTCCAATTCTTCATAATAATGATATATTCTTAGTTTGACAGGTGCTTCTCACAGTTTCCCAAAAAAGGGCTGAGCATGTTACACAATGCCATTCAATTTCAATATTGACTATATCAGTAGTTGAAGTGTAGGGAGTGCTAGTTGAAATACTTTGTAAAGCTCCAAAAAAATGATTGAACCAATGGCTCCAACCAACCAGTTTAGTGAAGCATTCAAATATTGCTATGTGTCGTTCGTTATATGAATTTTTTCATGCCCTTAATACTCTTGTTGATGCCTTTAGAGCCTTACACCTTCCATGAATAGTGATTTTTTCCAATCAAGGTATAGTAAAATTCTGAGTCTCTGCCATTTTGTTGTTAGATGTGGTAGAAGGATTTCATACCAGGAAAGATCTGCTACTACAGCTCTTTTATCATCAATTCAGCAACATAATAACTATTTAATGCAGCCCGTCTAGTGGATCAAAGAGTATCACACTATTCGAAAGTGTATCTCGTTTTATCGGATTAGTGAGTGTTTTGCTGAAACCAAATGTATTTGCTCCTGGGTTTCAGGGTACTCCAAAATTTGCAACGACTTAGGATACTTTTTATACTTATCTATAGCACGTTTTTGCAACATACTGCTACAGATATGCTACCTTTACGTGAGACCCAGTAGATTGCCAGAATCAGCTCAGACCTTTATTTTTATCATCTTGACCTTGTAACCGCCATTTTTGTGTTTATTAGTGTTTGAGTATATTTTTTTCGAATTTCAGTTTTATTTAGGTGAATGTTTGCTTGTGCGTCACTTTGAGTTACAACTTTTATTTTTAGGAATTTCTAAATATTACTTTGCATCGAAGAGTGAATCCGGTAATAGTCCTCAAATTTCATATATATCAAATAAAAGCACGAATAAGACATTTACTTAAATCATCACCATTCCAATTCCGGTAAGAAGGTCGTGGCAATTTTCTGTCACCTATTCCTCGAGTGATTATGCTAATCAAGACGCGGGTTCTTTCAACCACGAGCCACGGACCACAGAGCAACAGAAGTCATGCAGAACCGCCAAAGTCATGGTTTCTGATGTGCGGTTAGTAATGTGGTTAGTATCAACGCCATTTCAGTTAACTGGAAACTGTCAAACAGTTCAAACGCTTCCTTGGGGTGCTGAACTTTTACCGCGGTTTTATTCCTCATGCCGGACAAAATCAGACTCGTGTCAACGTCAACCTAAAGAGTATAGTAAAAAAAATTACAGACGTGAACTCGACTAGAAGAACGATGCAGTATACGCTTTTAACTAGTCCATCCTAATTAAAAAGCTATACTTGCTGTCATGGTTGTGTTGTAAAACGTATTCCCGCAGACAAACAAAGTTTTCAATACCTTTAGAGCATTTACATGAACAGAACGGTATTTGGTTTCCATTATGCTGTACGTGGGACAGTTGTAATAAAGAGCATATAGGACGATTGGATACAGTTTTGTGCTTCTTATAGACAAGTTCTTATTATCCTTGATGTAGTTTGATTGGTTGTTGAATTATGAATATACGTTGCTAAAATAGGTGTAAAATTGGCCAAGATATGGTTGTAATAACATTGTTGATTGTATTAGTTATGATATGGTTGTGCAATCATTGATTGGAGACAAACATCTTGAAAATTGGTTGTCCTTCCATGACAAGGTTTCAATCTTTTGATTGAAATATTGAACGGTTTACTTTAAACAATTTTTCAAGTAAAAGTTCGCAAACTGAGTCAACTCGAATAAAACACGAGTGCAAGCGCTCAAAATTCATTGACGTATTTTTCGTGGTGAAGCTTTAAAACTGGTGATATGATTTTTTACTGTGAAGATGAAATCTGATTTGATGCCTAATGAATTGATCGAATTTATGAAGTTTCCTGGTAGTCGAATAGTTTCTCCATTTAACATCTCAGCAAAGGTAGCGAATCGTCTCTGTACGCCGTCCGCGTAAACCGATTTAAACAGGAGGTAGACTTTTGATCCGGTGTCATCTTTCTACTAATCTGTTAGCTTGAGGGTTGTAAGTAGTAGTCTGCTTTCGTTTAAAACTCATCATATTTGCAATTTTTCTAAGAAATTAACAACAAATAATGGTGTTCCGAATACACAGGTTTAAATTATATAACAAGCAGTGGAATTGCCTTGGTCTAACGAGTGAATTTAGTTATAATGATGCAGCAATAACGATGATTATTTGACACAGCAAATGATTCAATAAGATTTAAATGAATTTCCAATTCCTTCAATTTAGTCGTTAACTGTTCAATAAAATTGAGATGCCGATATTGTCACGAAAACGCTTTGTCAAGATTCTGTCTGAACAAAAAAAGGGAGTGGTTTGTGGTCAGTGTACAGAATGTGTTGAAACCCTTCCAAAATAGATTTTGAATTTTTGATGGACGAGTATTTGTGCAATAGAAGTGTCATTGAAGTTGAGGAAACGTCTCAAATTACGCACAATTTCTGGTAAGTCAAAGTCGTCAATAACATTGACACTTTCTGATGACAGCTTGATTCCGAATTCACTGATAATGGAATATTTGAAAAATGATGATACGCTTTAGCCAGGTCTAATGTGGTGAAAACTTTGTATCCGTCCAGTAGATACGTGAAATCCTGAAGTTGTGGGATCATAAATTTGTTACTGTGTCAAATCTCACCGTTAACGCCGATAAAGGGCCGTGTATCAATTTGCTAATTGTAAAAATTGACGTTACTGGAACAATCAGTTTTTGAGATCTATGAGTAGCCCGAACTGCCTGCGAAGAATTCAGCTCATATAATAAGCTTTAAAACGTCAGCCACAATTTAGAAGGGTGAAATTCTGACATGTTTTTTAAATCACTGATGGTAGAGTGACCGAAATGTCAGACAGAAAATATAAGCTTGCTAACTGCGAAAACCGTCGTCACACCAGTTAAAAAACTATCCTCTATAGAGTTCTATGGAATATAGAACCTCTATAAAGTTCTATTGATATTCTATAGAATTGTGAGCGGCTCATTTACTAGCCAAATTGACGCATATAAAGTTAAAGAAACTCTCCTGCAAAAAACTACGGTTGGATCGATTCGGCCATTGTACTTGCGCAAGGCTTTCGACCTACCCAGTCGCAGGTGGAAGACGTTTGTATAGCATACAGGACCAGTGAAATACTAGACAAATTTCCTCGGTAGTATAGTGGCAAGTAAGTATCCCTGTCTGTCACGGGGGAGACAGTGATTTCATTCTCTGCCTGGGAGCCAGTACCGCCAACATTGGTCCTTCGAGCCGGATTTACTTGGTGCATATTTTATAACAGTGATGCATATAGAGTGCATTCAAACCCTAGTTTTCACATTAAGGGCTGGAACCGCAAGAAGCGAAATAGTTTCAAACTAACCCCTAATCATAAGTGCTAAATGGAAAGAATTTCAAAATTTAGAAAAAACCCTTAAGCGGAAATTTGATGGCGTAAAATTAGATTCTTTCGAGAAGCTTGATGATCTTCTTTTTGAGTTGCAAAGAATTGCTAGAAGATCAGTTATTCAAATTGGAAAAAATTAGCGACGAGAATAACCACAACCAAAGCAATTATACCATGAATGGGCTGATTTTGGATCAAACCAATTAGTTGCCAAGATTTCGACATTAAATAAACGCGAAAGTGCTGCTTAAAGTCGCTTCAGCATCCCTTGGATTTGAGATTCGTAGGTTAAGAGTACTGGAGAAAAAGATCCGTGGCTCGTCTATATCCTAGCAAAAAAATTGGATTATGATTCAAAGGAAGCTTATTGGGATCACGAAACCATACCAGAAACAATTTTTCGTTTTTAAAACATTTTTCCGATTTTATAAACAATAGAAGTGATGAAAGATTAAATTAAATATCCAAGGCGAGAGAGAACCAACACTCCTAAACGAGTTTTGGCCATGGTATCTCAATCACAAGTACATGTTCCGGCGACCACTTCATGAGGACATGTGACATATACATATCGCTAACGATATCAGAGAGGAAGCAGATTGTTTCAAAAAACAAGCTCTGCTTTAACTGTCTTATGCATCAACCCATCACGCGAATTCCTGAAAGTCTAGATAAAATTGCAAAAAATGTAAACGCAGACATCATTTGACACTGCATTTAGAAGTTAATAATGAAAGGAAAGTAGATCCAACTGAGTTAAACTTTAATGCTGTGACTACCATTGTGAGTGTAAAACATATATATAGATAGTCCCATCGGAGTCGATTTCGGTTCACAAGCAACAACTGTATCCGAAGATTGCGTTCAACGCTTATATTTGCGAAGGAGGAACCCAACATTAATATAACAGGTATAACAGGGGTGCGATCCAATCGAAGGGAAAAAGTACTGTAATCTATACACGAGTCAAAAACTTCCATCAATAAACTTCCGTCAAAAATACTAGGTTGTAACTTGAATATGGAGGAAATCCCAGTTGATGCAGGTTTTTATAGGGCATTTCCTATAGACCTATTGATATGAGCAGACAAGGTTTTTGAATTTCTAGAGAAGAGACAAAAACGAGTTAGATCAACATATTTACAAAGGACAGAGTTCGGATCGGTTGTGTCAGGTCATCTTAAATCCACACCAAAGATAGATACTTCAAACTCTGGAGATCAAATGGGAGCATCAAATGCAAAAGATAGTTAAACATTTACGATACTTACCGTACTAGTGGTTGAAGACTCGTTAAAAATTGTACTCCAAAAATTGTGGTTGATGAAAGTCGTTTGGGAAGACAATCTATAAAAAGAATATAAAAGAATTAGAGTTGAGTTCAAATATTTTGAAGAGATCGAAATATTGCCATTCACATAAACAATTATAGAGAAACTCGAATCCCCGGTTTTGCCAACACAAGCTAAAGTCTCTTACATCTTCGCACAAAACACTATATACTTGAACCGATTCAGCCATTGTATCCTTGCACGGGTTTTGATATTTGTAGCAGACAGGACTAGTGGAAAACTAGACAAATTTCCAAAACAGTATTGAGGTCACGTGAGATCACACGTCAACTCCGCTAACCATGGGTCGAGAGGAGTATCTCCACCTCAATTGGTGAAGCTGACACAGTGGTGGTTCGGGCTCGAGTGGTTAATCGTCTAGATGAATTTCATCCTGCGCTTCTATGACTGAGTTAGTAAAAACGAAGATCGAAAAGGAGCGTAAAAAAGCCCGATTGCCGGAACAAGTGTTCCACATTACCATAGAAGATGATTACCATAGAAAAGAAAAACCAGATTGATCAAAATATTGCGAAGGTTAAAATTGATCGGCATCATAACATCATTCACTTTGCCTGATAGTATAGCTAAAGTAAGCAGTGCCTCACGGCTCACCGCTAAAATTTTCTGCATCTGGGATGATAATCGTTGGAGTCATAGAATCTTTAACGCCTGATCGAAAAGATCATGGATCATTTTATGCCAGATTATGATAAAAATAAAAAATGTAAAGACTTACGATTTTTTGTCTTTTGTTTTAAAGTTGTTTGGCCTTCTTGTGGTGGTTTGGCCTGCTTGTGACTGTTGCGGTGTCAGCTGGCATCGACTGATAACTAGTATCACCTATTTGGTGTTGGTTATTTTTTTATATTTAACCCTACCGTGTTCTGATGTTGTTGGGGTTAACATTCATTCAGTTTTTGCGATATATTTTGGCACAACGATCCACTCATTTATTTCGTTTTTTTACTCAGTGCACTATGTTTTGGGATAATTAATTTGCAAAGTATATACATAGATTAACGCGTGGAAGAGAATACAAAGTGAAAATTTGGATACTAAAATCCGCCCCAAATTGAACGATTTAAAAAGTTTTTGTTCAGTATATATATCAAACGGTATAGCCATGTTACGAAGTCTCAATTATTTGAGATTTCAAATGAGCTTTGGAACTGCACATCAACTCGAAGATAGCCACCTTGCTCAAAGTAATTGAAATAAATACCTCAACGACTTTTTAATTTCGTCCACTGTATATTGTATTTAATGCTTTTGAAACTATAGAAAAAAAAAATTTTATCATGTATACCTAAGACTATTTACTAATATCAAATCAATAATCTTGTTTATAATTACTATAAATATATACAGGGTGGCGCAAAATGAACGTTCTTGAATTATTTATAACTTTTGTCTAGCCGTATGACACTCGCTTTTTTTAAGTGCTGAGAAAGAAAATGATTAATTTTGCAGACAGCACTATAGTAGATATGATCGTGACTTTCCTGCACATATGATCGTGTAAAATGTCAGAAAAGAATGAAATGTAAAAGAAAAGAATCAAATTGAATTCTGTTTTTGCTAGAATTGCTCGATTAATGCTAGAAAAATTGAGCTACCACTTTTTTATTTAAATTTATTTTCATGCCTGTGGTTTATTCGCTTACTTTTACATATATTTTGTATAGACATTATTTTTGTCTCTTAGTTTGGATCTTCTAGGCACTGAAAAAGTCGCAAAAAAACGAGTGTCATACGGCTATATAAGCGATAATTAGTACAACGTTTTTTTTTTAAATACAGGATAATAATGGGGAATATTTTTGGTTTAGTTATGAAAAACTATATCGCGCAAGTGGTGTCTATGTTCTGTTCCGCATATCCATGCTCTTTCCATAATATTTTCCATAACCTTTCGCAAAAATTCAGATGTTATGGCCTTGATTTAATATTGCTTTTTAATTGCAAGATGGTTCTTGGCTTATTAACGAACACTTTTTTTTCTAAGGAAGCTAATCAGGAGCTAATCGTCAGGATTTTTTAAATCCGATGAATGCGGATGTGAATGGAAATCGCTTGTGCGCGAAATAAGGCGTGCGCCAAACATATCCCATAAAAGGGCCATTGTTTTCCTCGCAGTGTGTGCTGTGGCTCCATCCTGTTGAAACCATCATTGTGGATGATTTTCCACAGCCTCATTCAAGCATCGTCCGATATTGACCACTATTAATGGAAACGGTGAGGCTGTCTTCATTTTTTAGTAAATATGGGCCAATGATCTTTCCGGACAATACACCACATCAAATAGTACACATGAGTTGGTGTAGTTATCGCTGGTCAACTGGTCTGGAATTCTCCGTAGCCTATATCCTGCAGTTTTGCTTGTTAACGAACCCGTTTAATTGGAAATGGGCTTCATCGCTCATTATTAAATTACAGCTAAGTCAAAACAATGGACCGTTCATTTGAAAAATAAAGTTCGATAATTTAGGCTCCTTGTTCGATTGAATCTTGATCCATTATAAATTCCCAAAGTCTTCTTTACCAAATACCGAAATAAAAAAAAAAGTTGTAAGCTGTTGCGCCACCCTGTACAATAAATAAATTCAATATAAAATAAAAATGAAACCAAAATTAATTTATCAACATATTCATTTTCATTACATCAATTTATTTTGATTTTCTTTTAATAATAAGTAATAAAAATAAAGCAGTAGTACATTGAAGAAAATAAAATAAGACAAAGAATACAACGAAGAAGTATTAAAATCAATTCAATGTAACAAACATGAAAATCAACATAAGATAAAAACTATATACAATCGATGTTAATTCAAAGAAATGGCAGATTTTATTTTATGAAGCTTTTTCTTCATCTTAACTATGACATACACACATATATGGTATATAAATATGAGGTACGTATGGTAGGTATTTAACGCTCATCAGAAAAAGATAAAAGCTCCATTTACCATAAATGATGGTTTTCTTTTCAGATAGCAGCAGATTCAGCACAATTGGAACGAAATCCTGCTAGTTAGTCAATTAATTACTATTTCACTAGAGAGCCTTAAAAGAATGATAGACGACTGATCATCTAAGCGTTTATATCGCTATAACGATTATCGGTAACGTACATCGTATAATCGGTTACGTACATCGCTTTATAGAAATACGTAATTTTTTTTGATCAAGTAGGCATGCATTCGAACAAAAAAATGTGTGAAATAAAACAAAATATAAAAATCACAATTCAAATCAAGCAGTCTAACTAAAACAACGTGTTTATTTTTTTTTCCTGTGAAAATTCATTTTTAATTTAAATAAAAATAAAAAATAAATTATTTTCTTTAATATAATACATTTTTAGTGAATAAATATATATTCTCCAAAAATAAGAGTACCTAATAAAATATTTAACATAAACATATTAAATTGAACAAAATAAAAAATAAATTTCACCCTTACGAAAGTATCCCAAGGTGGGGGGCGCCTACAAGGCCCACCTTCCTTGAAAATGCCTGTGAAAAGTGAGTGTAGTGAAGACGAACCCGATCTTCTTGGATTTTCGGATTCAGTAATACAAACCAACAAAAGAAAATACAAAACTACAACCATGACAGATGGTGCGGATAAAGAAAAAGAACAACAACAAAAAAAAAAAAGCAACAATCGATCAACAGAAAAAATAACCTCATAACAGAGATTACAAAGAACGATATAAATGGTAACAACACAGAACAGAAAAAACTAGAAAACAAATATTTACACACAGATAAAGGACCGTTCTTCATCATCATTGATCATTCAACACCACAATTAATGATGCGTGTTCTAATATCAAAAATTATAAAAGAAAATAATACAACATTTAAAAATATAACAGAAGTAAATAAAAAATCAGTAAGAGTTGAGTTTGACTCGTACTATAAAGCAAATAAATGCATAAACGAAAATGAACCAATCCACATACAACTTAAAACAAAAGGATATAAATGCTTTATACCTAAATTTTATACACATGTAGTAGGAATAGTCAAAGGGATCACAACAGAATTTAACCTAAAAGAAATCACAGATAACATATCGGCAGACAAACCTATAGTAGGAGTCGAAAGGTTAAAATCCTGGGATAGACAAAATAGAATTTTAAGAGAAACAGATTTAATAAAAATAGAAATTAGAGCTAGTTCTCTACCGGAAAAAATATTATTTTATGATGTACCTTTTAAAACCACATTATTCTACCAAAAGCCGAGATTCTGTTCAAACTGCCTGGGTTATGGACACCTAAAAAAATACTGCAAGGCAGAAACGAAATGTACCAAATGCTCAAATCAAATTGATAAAGGAAAACAACATGAATGCCAAGACAAACCAGAATGCATATATTGCAAGGAAGAGCATTATACCAATTCTAAAAATTGCCAGGAAAAAGAAAAACAATTTAAAATCATAAAATACGTAACAAAACATAAAATTTCCTTCCGTGAGGCAAGAATCGCATTGTTCCCAAAAAAAAGACAAATACAAATCGCAATAAATGATGAAAATTTCTTACCATTACCACAATCCCAAAATACAAATGCAGCACAGTCTAACACATGGTTCACCAAATTAAATATTCAAAATAATATTATTCAAGAGCAAAAACGAAAAATGGCACAACTAAAAGGATTTCTTAAACAATTCATTAATCTGGCAAGCAGACCAATAGAAAACAAAGATTTATTGTCACTACATCTTAAAGATATAGCTGACAACATCAAAATGCTAGAACAACTAAAAATCTTACAAATAAACATTAGAAGTTTAAACAGTAATAAACTTCTCTTAGAAAACTACCTGAATCTAAACAAAATTGACATCGCAATTCTTAGCGAAACATGGACCAATACAAACCAGATACCAAAAATAAAAAACTATAATGCTTTCATCAACAGCAGAAGCGATGGCTACGGCGGAGTAGGGGTATTAGTGAAAAGAGGTTTAAGTGCAAAAATAATAAACATAAACATTACACTTACACAAATTGAAACAATTGCAGTTAAAATAAACTACAAGACCAACAGTATCAATATAATATCATTTTACAACAGTTGTAACAAAAACAAACCACTAGCGGAGATAGAGTTCAAGAAATTGTTAGACTCACAAAGATACAACATTCACACTATCATAGCAGGGGACATCAACGCACATAGCAGTCTATGGGAATTCAATAGCAAAAATGACAAGCTTGGAAAACAAATAGCAGAACTAATATTGAGAAGTGATTTTCAATTATTAAACAGTGGAAAATATACGCGGCAAAACCTATACAACAATACCTCATCGGCGGTAGATATCACTCTTTGCAGTCTGAATATGCACAACAATATAAGTTGGACGTGCACCGATGACAATATAGGATCCGACCATCTGCCTATACTAATTACGTTAAATCTAAATCACAATATTCTAAAAACAATAACAAATTGGAAACAAATAATAGAAAACCTAATGGATTTACAAACATACAACAATAATTACATAGAGAATATAGAATCACTCATAGAAAAAGTAATAAACAACAATACAAAATCTGTTCACTACAACACCAAGCACATCCCGAAACAATGGTGGAACGACCATCTACAAAGACTATGGAACATTAAAAAAAATAAACAAACCCTCTATAACATACATAAAAATACATATACCGCTTATGAACTTAAAAAATCAATAGGAATAATGAAAAGAGAAATCAAAAAAGCCAAAAAGCTATCATAGAATAATTTTTTAAACTCAATAAATCCAAACCTAAACACAAAAACACTTTGGAATAATATTAATAAACTAAAAAACACACAAAACAGCACATTTAATCTACTAGAAAATCAAGAAAATACAAAAAAATTCCTAGATGAAAACTTTCCCGAGTCAATAGAAAATATAACTTGGCCATGTGAATGGAATCAAGAGCAACAAACACAATCACCCAAATTTACAGAACAAATGATTAAAAACATCATAAACTCAAAACAAAATACTGCTCCTGGAGAAAACCTAATATCATACAAGCTTCTAAAACATTTGATAGAAAAGAACGAAAACATCTGCAAAAATATAGTGAATTACTTCAACCACATTTGGATCAATCAAATTTATCCTAAAAACTGGAAAATAACTAAATGCGTTGCAATAAAAAAACCAAACAAAGACGAGATGCTAATCGAAAACTATCGGCCAATATGCCTTCTGAACACATTATCTAAAATATACAATAAGGTTATACTGCAGGATTTAAACAATCACATTACTCAACATAAAATACTTCCTTACAACTCATATGGATTTAGACCTGGACACAGTATAATGGATTATTTCGCAAACCTCTTCACAGAGATAAATGAAAACAAACGAAATTACAAAGCACAAATACTTGTGACGACAGACATCTCAAAGGCTTTCGATAATGTTAACAAAAACAAGCTAATAAAAACATTAAAAAGAAAGCAATTCCCAGGATACACAATAAACTGGATATATCAATTTCTAACAAACCGAACTGTTATAATGAAAAATCAGACAACAAATATTCAACAAATAACCAATAAAGGAATTCCGCAAGGCAGTTGTCTAAGTCCTACTCTCTTCAACATATACACCTCCGAAATACACGATATCAAATCAGATAAAGTCTCAATATACCAATTTGCAGACGACATAGCCATCCTAATAAAAGAAAAAAATGAAAAGGAAGCAGAAGCCACTACAAACAGAGCTTTGAGGAACATATCACAAAAACTAAACAAACTTAAATTAAAATTTAACACAACTAAATGCCACTACATGAGACTATATAAAAACAATAATTCAACATTTGTTGCAAAAATAGATGATACTCAAATCGAAGAAACGAGAAGCACAAAACTTCTAGGAATTACGTTTAATAACAAATTATCGCTAGCACCACACTACAAAATCCTACTATCAGAAATTCCTAACACTCTAAATTTATTGAAAATACTAACCCACACAAAAGGAGGAGCACATCCATATACAATGCTAAACATACACAAAGCCATTATAGATACCAGGACAAAATTTGCTGATGTTATCACAGATTCAAACAAAAAAGGCATAATGAACACAAAACAAAAAATCTTAAATAGCAGCATAAGAATATGCACTGGTATGATAATTACCACACCAATACCAGCTCTTTTAGCCGAAGCCGCAGCCCTTCCTGCTGAATTGGAGAACAAAAAAGCTACACTCAAATTTATAGCCAAACAACTAAATAAAAATAATAAATTGGCCACTCAAATACGAAACAACAAAACACTCCCAAAATTCCAAAAATTATATAATGAATACCCTTTTCTTCAATACATCTCACAAAACCAGATCACGATAGAACCAGATAAAATTCGAAATTTAACGATACATGACTCATTACATCCTACATATAACAGGGAAACCACAACTTCATCGGAAATATTAAATATATTCACTGATGTTATAAGCAGATACCAAGATTTTACACACATATATACAGATGGATCCAAAACAAATAGCAGAGGAGGAATTGGCATATACATTGATAAGACTAACATCGAAATGTCCAGAACATTACAACGAGAAGCAACAATAAAAACGATCGAACTTATAGCTATTAAAATAGCAATAGAGAAAGCTATAAACATGAAAAAACAAAAAATTTTAATACTAACTGATTCAAAAAGCGCATGCAGGTCACTAATTTCGGTTAAATAAAAAAAAAACACCAAACAATATGAAATAGAAATCCTAAACATAGCAAAACAACACGAAAATAACAAAATTATAATTCAATGGATACCAGGACATGCAGGAATACAAGGTAATGAAAAAGCAGACGCTCTAGCTAAAAAGGCAACAGATCAAATAACATTCCCATACGAAAATATAATAACTCTAGAGGAAGCGTTCTACCTAATAAAAAAAGAAATAAGCAAAGAGTGGACAGACAAATATAACACATGGACAAACACGGTGGGAGGCTACAATAAACAAATAAATATAACACCACCAAAACATCCCTGGTTCAAACAAGCCAAAATGAACAGTTACAAAATACGACAAATAACAAGATTAAGAACAGGCCATGCCAGGAACAAAAAATTCAAAAAAATAATAGGAAAAGAAGAATCTGATCTATGTGAGACATGCAACATAATAGAATCAAACGAACATATAATCGAAAGCTGCAAAAAATACGATCACATAAGAAGTAAATACCAATTATTAAAAAACCACAAACTAATAGACATACTTAAATCAAACAACCCAAAATTTTATAAACAACTAACCGAATATATAGAGGAAACAGAATATAATCTCTAATCAACACATAAGGGTTTTGTGGATGGCAACGTCTAAACCAGGAAAAATTAAAATAAATAAATAATAATAAATAATAAAACAAAATAAAAAAAAGACTACGCCATCATTGAGAATCGAACTTGAAAGAATCTCCGGCGAGTTATAGTTTTGTCTTTATTAAAATGTTTACTTATGAGATTTTCTTTCAATGAATATTTATATATTTAAATTAATACTGTTTAAAATTGTCAATATTTAGTCAGTTATTTTTTTTACTTTAAACGCTTTATACAACTACACCAACAACAGCCCATTAGGTAATTTGTGCCAATTAAATTAATTTATTTATAGTGTAATCATGTCAATTCAATGTTCTCTATTGAAAGAAAGTATAAGTGAAGAAAATTTGTTTAAAATGCCTCCTATATAAGAGGGTACAAATAGTAGAAATGGAAGCAGAAGCAAAAGGAAGATGTGTCGATATAGTACATACTTTCGATTAGCGTGCAATCGATTAACAGCGATTGCTAACTAGATGTGAAGTTGAAAGAATGAAAAATCATAGTGCAAATATGCCAAAGCAACTACAAAATGTAGCTTTTTGGGTACGGAATTACCAAGCAAGTTTGACCAATGATAGGGTCGCATTAGAAAAAGAGTTGTTACAAGTTTAATACAAATTAAGGAGTTTGATCGTGAAAATCACCAACACAAATGCCAATTTTGCGGATTAAAAAATTTCAAAAATGATTCCATTTTAAGGTGGAGTTGGATAATTGGCCTCTGTGGTGGCTCGCTGTGATGTCTATTCATAATGACAGGAAATTAGCCAAAACCCACAGCAAATAAATGAAATTGTCGTTGTTTTTAAAATAAGGATGGCGAAGCACCGTCTGAAAGAGGCATACTCATACATTGTAGAACAAACATTGGTGAACCAATTATTCATAAAACTAAACTAACCAGTATTTAGATCCAATGACATACCCAATCCTCTTTCCTTATGGAGACAGTAGAACGAATGTGAACATTCCAAAAGCTAGATTTCATCAAGGGACAGGTGGTCATTTGCAAACTCGAGATCACGGATTCGGATTACTCAATAAGGCAGAACTACAGCTATATCTACTTGCAATATAAAGTGAGCTTAAATGGCAGCAAATAGATTAAGAATCCATCCAAATTATGAGTTGATCGCTATAAAAATGTACATGGTCATGGTAAAATTCTTTAAGGAATGCCACATCACAAGCTTGATTTGAAAGTAGAAGCTTAATTGCTAAGAAATATGAAACACGATCTATCAGATAGAACAAGATTATTTGTCAAAAAAACTAAGTGTTAGTCGCAGAAGTGTTGTCTAGGTAAGAAATTGGCAAAACTGTCATGTTGCGAATGATCAAGTTTATCACAAAATCAAACGATCTATATCTTTTTAATTCTGTAGAAGACAATCCTTGTAGAGTTGGAGGAAACCAACTTAACCAAATGAGTCGAAGTTTACTCCAATAATATCTATATTAGGTAAAAGCAGGTAACTTGTAAGATTTGCAACTATACAGAATAAATGTAAGTAGTTGCATACTCTACAGATAAAGAGTACTGTGTCTCAAGAAAATATTAAAAGCCCTAAAAGTGAGGAAAATCGAAGGACAGCATTATTAATGTGGCACTCCATGGTGTTGTAATACAAAAAGTTATACTATGGCCATTGTTCAAAACCGTAATTCCGATATGAGGCGAAACAATTTTTAGTGATGTAACGAAGTAGCAACCATCTTAAAAAATGCTGAAGACAAACCTCCTTATGAGAGGAATTTGCTAATTCATTGCCGCCCTATAATAACAATGACGGCAAATAATTGAAAAATAGATTGGATTATTATTTTAGATTCCGAATTTAGAACCATTAGTATATCTGCTATTGGTCCTTTTCTGAAATCGAAGCTAGGAAGTTAATGTTATTCCTAGGGAATTAATAGTAGGGCAGTAGGACAAATTTCACTTCCTGGGACAGCTGCGTTATTCTTCCATTTCCATTATAAGAAAGCTCAAGAAATATGACAAAAAATTACCATGATGTTACTTTATAACAATGACATGTAAGCCAAAATGGACTGAAATTACCGATAGCTTGGAACAAAGGCAGTCACCAGAATTTCGGCTAGATTAAGTAGCTCGAATTTTTCAATTTAAACTAAATAAGCTACTATATAGAAGAAATATCTACGAAACTAGTGCTTAGAACGCCGCATGTATTAGTGCATGTAATTAAATTTAAAAACGTGGCCTTCGTCATGCTCACATATACTGATAATTGAAAAAGTAAATTAAATTTATTTCAGCAGAAATACCTTATCTTGATGCATGAACCATCATTGCTCACGTGGATAACATAACTTAAACTCGCCCTGTATTCCCGGAAAGAGAAGGACATGTACATAGGGTTGCCAATTAATCAACTGGTATTGCTGCAAACATACTAAAAGGTGGCAGAACCTATAATTCACAATTCCAATCTTCCAATGTTAGAAATTTGTGTCTCACAAATAAAGATGAACTCTGCTGAGGCCGAACTTTAACGAAAAGTAAAAATTTGTATTATGACTTCCGGCTTAAACCGACTTCTTCAAGAGGTTATGAAAAATAATACGCTTTTTAGATGTCAAGTTCTCTTTCTAGGTGGACATCTTAAAAGCGAGTTTACAATGTCGCAACCTCATTCAAAATATTGTTTAACAAATAATGTCCGTTCTATATATTCTGTAATTAGCGATTGACCTGAAGATATAATAGTTCTTGTAAACTTTATTTGTAAAGGTTCAATCGAGAAATATTTGGAGAATGTTTTAAAGTTAAAGGAGTAGATAAATATTCCAAAATAGTAATACTTTACTCGAAAAATTCTGATGTTGACAGCATTGGACAAGGAGTCACCAAAAAAGGCTACAAATGCATTCTAACCTAGAGGCATCACAGTTTCTATAGGCAATTCGAACATTGTCAGAATTAATTAAGCAGACTATAATATATAAGCTACAGTTAAATTAGTCAGATATAAGAACAGATATTTCCAAATTACTGCAATTAACTCCAGGAGACCAGTTTCTTTTAAGCCTCAGCATCGTTACTGAAAGTTTTGCTTAAGATAACTTATCTAAACACAATATAAGCTAAAAGAGCCATCTCTTGCCAATGCGAGGTACTTATCATAAGACCCTCGTACTAGTCTACGTATAATGTACGTGGTAGTAGTACGTTCTTAGGATTTAAATTGATTTTTAGTGTTATATATATATATATATATATATATATATATATATATATATATATATATATATATAAATTATATTCTATGTTTTATGCTTTTTCGAACGAGCGTTGTCTAAAGAACATTTAAGGTGATGGTAATGGGGTATATTGATGAAATTGATTTGATATTTAGGTATTGATATAGAATTTGTCGTCATCAGGACATAATTACTTATTTATCGAAGTTTAGTATCACTTATTTAGTATTAATATATGGAGTTATAAAAATTAGAAGATATTAGAATCGGTGAAAGAATTTGAAGAATTTCTTTTTTCAAACTTTAAGAGCGCCTTGTATTTTTTTTTAATTTTTCAGCTTTAATTACTTATGACTTTTAATAATTTTCAAATAGATTCAATTTAGAAACTTAACGATCAAGCTCCAAAAAAGACAGTTGTGCGACAGCAGACTGTGAGGAAACATGAAATTTATGTGGCACTATTAAGTGAACCATACAGCAAACCCAGAACAGTGTAGCGATCTGAGGTATATCATTAAGTGGCCTTGCAATAGAAATAGCAGACAAACTCTCCCGGCAGATTGTGCTAAAATGTACCCTAGGGCCACAGCGTACAAACTAGTAATGAGGAAGCTTCCGTGTTACAGAAAGCCAATGACGAGCTGCCTAGTACTGCTCAAAAAATTGTGGAAACGCTATTCCCAGCGCAAGATTACACACTAACCCAGCAAAGTCTCGAGCGATGAAGTAATGCGAGCTATTAATAGGTTTGGGGGCCAAATGGCACCTGGTCCAGATAATATTCCTAACCGAGTGTTAAAACCGCGAATTTCCTAAGGGAAATGTATGATAGCTGCATGAAAGAAGGTGTGTTTCCAGATCGCTGGAAGTGACAACGCCTGGTGTTGCTACCTAACAAGCCACCCGAAGATCCATCTGCGTATCGTCTTCTCTGCATGTTGCACATAGCCGGGAAAGTCATTGTTGATAATATGTGACAGGATAGAGAATGCAATAGCCGAGTCCGGTGGACTATCACAACGGCAATATGGCTTCAAAAATAGGATACTGTTATATGATACGGATAAAGGCCTGCAAAAGCATGCAATCACTGGAGGAGTCCCTTAAGGTTCAGTGCTTGGCCCGCTTTTGTGGAACGCCAGTTATGATGAGATACTTCGAGTACCGTTACCGCATGAGGTCAATACTATTGGAAAATTGCAAAACACCTGGAAAAGGCTATTCTTAGGACATATATCAAGCAATCATTGCTCTGATGAATTGGATAGCGCGAAATCTGGACTGCAATTGGCTGAGCACAAAACAGATGCAGTTCTAGTATCATCCTAAAAGATGCTCGAATAGCTTAAATAAAGGTTGGTAGTTACGTCATCCGCACGGTATTGCACCTAAAATACCTTGGTGTATGGGTGGACGTCAGGCTCAACCTCAAATGTGTGGTTTCCAAAGCGGCACTGACATGTGCTTACATCTGTTGTATAATGTTGGTTGGCCAAAACAAATGAAAAGATGCTTTATTGCAAGCGTGGTTAAACGTGCGGACATATCTAAACAGCATAGTGTGGACATACAGGACGAGTGCACTTAGAGAGATCAATGAATTCCGCACCTCTTCTACAGATGCCGCTCTGGTAATTGCCGATATGATACCACTGTTACAACATATGCTGAATTATCAAGTCAAATGGGGTGCAGTATCCAACATGGTGGCGGTGGTAATAAAGGAGCTCGGTCCACTGGAGTGTCAAGGTAGAGTGACACTGTATAGTGGCCACAACCCATCCCCGTGGAAAAATACTTTAAGGTAATACCGCGGGGAATGCGGTCAGAAGAAGGAGGTGATTTTTAGTGAGTAGAAATGTCACACTACCGTCGATATGGGTCGACGGTGTTTTCGGAAGATTTTCCACCATAAAATATTCACCATAAAATATCTAAACATATGTAACTAGAACACAATAAATATTTAGACGTACCGATATGTTATCAACAAAAATAATTCGTCTCGATAATGATATATACATCATGATACCACGTTCTAATACCGAAACCGTATCAAAACCGCTAACGAAGTTTTTCATATTATGACAAATCGTTTTTCAAAACAAAATTTAGGTTTCATCGGTACATTTTAGTTCCACTGTGATTACATTTTAGTCCCTTTCTATCTGTGGTTATATATAATATGACAACATGTCAAGAAAATCACAAGAAACGATCACAACAACAAACTCTATTACAACCGAGTTATAAGATGAAAAATAATAAATAAATGATGCTGATGTGACATTGCTGAAAAAAATTCATCTTTCTCAAATAAATGGGGAAATTTTTTTTTGTTTAATTTATTGTAATTGAAAAATGAAATATATCCGCATTTGATAATATTTTCGTACTGAAATGTAATTATTTATAGGAAATCATTAAAAAAATATATATGGAAATTATTTATGGTGTCTCATATATGGTATAGAACGTTGTGATCTGTTAAAAAAATGCACAATTGATTGACAGAACCGAATATAGGAAATCGGCGTTGTTGATATATAATTTCCTCAATCAGAGGTCCTTTTTTGGTACTACCAAAATTTAATCGTAATATTTCTACGCACGGACTTTGACTCACAAATGTATATAAGGTATGATGTAAAAACAAACGACGAAAGAGTTGAGTGTACTTCACCTCCTTTATAGATAAAAAACAAAAATCATGTAATAAATCACGGAAACAGTACCCAATTTTGTTTTACATATTAAGGTACCTGTCTAAAAAATAAAAAAAAAAAAAAAAACCGGAAGCTCATCGAATACCTTGTTGGAAAAAAAATTGGAAGCAACCGTAAAACACAATAACAGAAAAAAATTAATTTCCTCTACGTAATTTCTTTTGTTTTGTTTTCATCTTACAGTTTTTCTCAATTGTATAGTAGATTTCGTTTTTTTTCGACATAAAATTCAACGAACCATAAAATATTTGCTTCCAATTTTTTTTATTTTGTTGTATCAACACAAAAAATTATTTGAATTCTTTTCGGAAAATGTACCGCACGAAAGAAAATGGCGAAGGAGGAATATTTGTTTTGTGCTAGCGTATTTTTTGTAATTTATTTTTACTGTTCTCGTCTTATTGAAGTAATTTACCATGCTTTAGTTACTTTTACAATTCGTAATTAAAGAAATTAAATTATTCCGTGATTTTTTTGTTCTAAGTACAAGATTTTTTTTTTTTTTTGTTTTTAAGATTATAATTTCCGCTTCACAAATTATTAAATTAATTTTTAATTGTTGATTGACATGGAAACGGGTTGAATTCATTTATAAAAGCAAATACAATACGAGCTTCGGAAAGCATATCGTTACGTGGACAAAAAATTAAACAAGAGGTGAGAAAATACTAATGAAGATGTTGATTGAAAGTGTAGTCAACTGAAATTTTAATGGTATACGGTCAGTAAATATCTTCTTCGATATAGTTAAATGGTGTTATTTTTGGAGGACTTGAAACCAGAGCTTCGAAAAGGAACTGAACCGGAAAAACCGAATATGTAACCGGAACGATAAATATTTGCGTTTTGTTTCGTTCGTTTTGCGTTCCTTAAAAAATATTTTCTGAGCAAAAATATAAAAACAAATGTTAAGCTCCTATGTAAAAGAAACACAACTAATAACTCTACTACAATTTTTTGCTTTTGTTCAATTTCATAAATTGAAGCTAACTTCATCGAATTTTTGTTTTATTTATATGTGAAACAATAGAAGCGCCATTTTTTTGTAATTATTTGAAATTGTTATGCCGAAGTATTATTATTTGATATATGTAGAATATATGTTATTACTTATTATAAATTATAATACAAACATTTCATTGCACAAATAATATTTAGACTAAAATAAAATTACTAAGTTGATGGTAAGTAAAATTTACTATAATTTTATATATGCATGCAAAATGATAATATAGATTATTGTCTGCTAATCATATATTCACATCAATGTTCTTAGTAAAATTATGGGAAGACGAATACAAAATCCTGTCCGACGATACTTTAAAATTAATAATCTAAAAAATGAAGGAATATACACTATTGAAAGTTGTGGTCAACGAATATTAGGAAATCATGCTTCTAATTTCGAACGTCATGTCCAACGATTTCATGTCAATGAGTATTAAATTCTAAAGGATGAAAAACTTTCCGAACCAATAGTAAAACCAACAAAAGTTAATTCCGAGCCTGAAACTACAGATCAGTCTAAGTTAATCAATTTTAAAAAGAATAACGTTACGATTTCTATGACTGAGGAGAATTTAATAAAAGACTTGTAGAACTAGTAACTTAGAACGGATACTCCTTTAACTTTTTAGGATGTTCTGGATTCAAAAATTTTAAACCCGATATTGTTAGGGTTGAATACTAATATAACGATAAATTCGGAAAATATAAGAAAATTTGTTGATATTGCAGCTAATGAAATCAAAGATAAAATTAAAGAAGAAGTAAAAATGAAAATTATTTCAATAAAAATGGATACAGCAACACGATCCGTATTAGGTAATGCACAATACATTTTAAACAAAATAAATCGTATTGCGAGCGTTCGCAATGGAGGAACTCAATGATCATTATACAGGCGAATATTTATAACAAATGTTACTAACCGTTTTAGACTTATATGACATTAAATTAGGTCAGATATACTCTGTCACCATTGATAATGAATCAAACATGATCAAAACAACGAAGTTGCTCTATAATGATATGAAAATGATAAATCTCTATAGTAAACGATGATGAAGATGAAGGAAATGAGGTGGATACGAATGATAATATTATTCAAGAAAACGAAGAGGATCAAACTGCTGCTATTCACAATCAGCAATCGTGCAATGATGAAAATTCACAAATTAGTTTTGGCTTTGGCGATTCTTCAATATTTATAACATCTGTGCGATGTGCAGCACATAGCTTACAGTTGGCTGTTTACCATGTGATAAAAGACAATTTGTTAGCAAATCGTGTGTCGAAACTACGATACGTGTGTAAAAAACTACGTACGCTAAATATATTAACAGTCATTAAAGCGATGAACTATAAATTACCGAAGTTGGACTGTGCTACAAGATAGATCTCGACATTTGACATGTTTGCTCGTTTACTTGAATTACGATGTTTTTGCGATAAAATGTCAAGCACTTACACATATTTAAAATTGTCCTGGGATGATTGGAAATTTATTGAATCATTTGTTGGAGTTTTTGGGCCAGTTAAAAATGCAACACTTCGACTTCAAAACGAGCTGTTACTTCTACATAACTTTTACGGCTTATGGGTGGAAATGAAGCTACAAATTTTAAAGCACGATTGCACTCTAAACATAAAATTTTCAAACAGCCATTGCCAATCGTGAAAATACTTTGCTAAGTGGTGAATATTTACTAGCTGCTTTCTATTTAGACCCTCGCTATAAATTTTAATGTTGGATGCGCAGAGATCGATGGCACTCGATCACATTTAATCAATGTCGGGTGGTATTCAAAAAATCTAAAATCATTTATTTTAAACTCAAATAATAATTAAGTTTCACCTTCACCTTAACGGAATGGCGAAGAAGCCGATATTATAAAGAATAACTTGTCCGATTAAGAGATATATCTTATAGAAAAAGAGAAAGAGCGCATTACTTTGTCTAGTAATAATAATAATAATGTTGGCCTGGAAGAATTATAATTGTAATAGTTTATTAAATCAAATAAATACATACAATCCCAAAAGGGAATATAATTCTACCGATATTTTGGAATATTGAGATATATGTAAAAAAGTAATAAGTTAGAAAGTGGGTTAACGGTAGTTTGCACCATATTTGGTTAGTGGCTGGAAGATTATCAGAAGAAAATCCAATTTTAAAGAAAAATTGAAGAGCTTCCAAAGGTTACAAAAAAATATAAGAGGGCGACACAAAGGCATTGAACTAGCCGGTAAACATAACTGCTTTTAAATCATCCGGGAAAAGGTACAGTCCAACTGTTTTACAAAGTTGTTGTACATTATTGTGAGACGTAAATTATTGTAAGGTACAACCGATAAAAGGGAGAGGTCTGATACCAGTGAAGGCGTATACTTCTGCATATATTCGTGTGGCTGAGAATCAAAGCAGTGCATGAGATGCTATAGGCAATCTCTCAACATAAAACTTCTGTCTTTCATCAGATTTATATCACGTAGAGGGAATTGCCACACGATATGCAGTGACAATGGCACAAATTTTGAAGTAAAAATAAATACAAAATATACTGGTAGGTCATCTCGTCGGGCGTATATTTGCATTGACTTAGGGGATGAAAATGTCACTGAGCAAAATATCTCATCCGCTGGGCTCGATGGAGATAGTCCAGCAAAATCACACAACATTTTTGGAATAGATGGCACCACGATTATTTAATGATACACGATGATTTGTATTTTTATTATATTTCAATTTTGAATTATAACTTTACTTTTGATGTAGCCGGAAACACCTTTTACTTTCTACTAATCTTTTATTATAAGGTGTATGCATTAAAAACCGGAATTTGATACTAGATGTCATTACTTGTTTGTGCGTTATAGTACATCATGGACATATATGTCATTTGAAAGCCCTATTCAATAAGTGTCAAAATCAGCTAAAAGTTTTTGTTTTGATTGTGCACATCCAACCGATTTCAACGATGGAAAATTTATCAAAATTTATCGAAAAAACAGCATTTGCGGGAAGTTTTGTTGATTCATTTTTTCGCAAACAAAACTGCAGCCATCGTTTGCTCGTGGATTTGTATGGTAAGCATGCTCTTGCAAAAACACAGCGCTTTGAGTGGTTTAGTCGCTTCAAAAATGGTGAATTTGACATCAAGGACAAAGAGCGTCCTGGTCAGAGTTGATCAAACAACAATTTCCAGACATTTGAAAGCTTTGGGATTCATATAAAAGATAGGAAATTGGGTGCAATACGAGTTGAAGCCAAGAGACTCGGAAAGATTTTGCATGTCGGAAATGCTGCTCGAGCGCCACAAAAAAAAGTCGTTTTTGCATCGTATTGTCAATGACGATGAAAAATGGATCCATTACGATAAACCCAAGCACAAAAAAGCGTATGTCAAGAAAACCGAATATTCACGGGGACAAGCTCATGCTGTGCGGTTGGTGGGAACATCTAGGTGTGATCCACTATGAGCTGTTGCCAAGTGGCCATACCATCAATGCTCAACTCTATCGTCAACAATTGATGCGATTGAAGCAGAAAATCTAGGCAGAGCGGCCAACGTATGCGACCAGACACAAGTCAACAATTTTCCACCACAATAACGCTCGGCCCCATATGGCGGCGCCGGTCAAAAATTACCTGGAGAATAACGGATGGGAAATTCTGCCTTACCCGCCTTATAGCCCAGACCTTGCTCCTTCCGACTACCACCTATTTCGATCCATGCAGAATGCCCTATCAGGAATACGCTTCACTTCAGTTCAAGGTATCGAAGTTTGGCTCGATTCGTTTTTGGCCGCTTAACCGGTGCAGTTTTTCTGGGATGGAATCCATAAATTATCAAAAAGATGGGAAAAAGTAGTGGGTAGCGATGGGCAATACTTTGTATAAAAAATCTTGTAACATTTTTTGACAATAAAGGCTCAAATTTCATAAAAAATTGCGGTTTTTAATGCATACACCCAATAATATATAAGCATAAAGTTGGATGCGTATATCAGATAAGTACCCGATGAGCAATGGGGTTCAATCCAACATTTGTTTACCCAAAACAACTCCTCCGCTTTGTAGTTCGTAATATTAACCCACAAATAATAACTTCACTTAATGTCACACTTACAAGAATACAGTTTCAACGGCCAAAAGATCACTATTATCCAAAGTTAATAAAATTTTTCAGTGGGATTAGAAACATCATCTATAATTAAAATAAAATGGTTTTGCAAGCATTGTGGTTGCTAAGTATCGACGACCCACAGTTGTTCAGTAACGACCGCCATCAAAACCAATAGTACGAAATTGACAAAATGAACGTCTGACTATGGCGATAGATTTCTATATAGTATAGGGTTTTTTTTGCTGGCCAGACTATACTAAACCTATGATTTGCTTTTAGCCTCACTAAATCGATTTTTTGCACGAAGAATTGCTATAGTATCTCCCATTTTTTAAATAATGACAAAAATTTCCGAGGGGCCTGCAATTCAATACAATAATGCACTTTTTAACTCGCAATCCTGTCAATTATACCAACAAATAGATTGACTCAACTATTTTTGTAACATTAGCACCTGGGCTACCTTAAATTATTA
The DNA here is from genome assembly GCA_963556175.1 of Tipula confusa. NCBI lineage: Eukaryota > Metazoa > Arthropoda > Insecta > Diptera > Tipulidae > Tipula > Tipula confusa. The sequence goes on from OY744476.1 coordinate 145,085,223, forward strand.
CAATTTCACGTTTAATGGAACCTAACCAAACTTACTACTTAATTATAGTTCGTCCTTGTTAAAATAGAAAGCCCTCAACCATTATTGCAAAAATACTTACTAGCCATAAGGAAATATACGTAAACTAACCACCAAACTACGTCTTTTACCAATTATGTTGAATCAACGAGATTCATAATGTAGAATGTTAAAGTAATGAATTAGCGTAGAATGTATAAATTCTACCCCTAAATGTTGCTTTACATATATACATTTCGTTGTTGTTGTCAATCGTAAATGTTTGTTGTTGTCAATAATTTTTCGTCATGATAGTTCTCGGACCTCAGTTTTTAACGGTTTTGATGATTTGGGCTACTTTCAAAACATTTAGTTTTCAACTATATAATGGAATGCTTCTACCTAAAGCGCAGTATAAAAATTGTAAATCTAGAACTATGGTATTTCCACATCGCTAAACAAAATATCTATTCCAAAATGAAGCATATACCAAAAGGTCATAGTCCTTCTAAGTATAATGTTAAACGCAAAATAAAAACATAACTTTTAGTGAACATTAAACAAAATCGCATTATATTATCTTACCACACGACCTTTTAAAAAATCGTTTGTCCAGTTTCGATTATAATGTTATGGATACCCAAAGTCCAAAACATCTATGTAGATAAACATTCATCCTTTCTGACATCAAATTTGTATAGGAGTTTAAAAACATAATGGCATTTATGCAAAATAATGTTTAAAAAAAAAAATTTGCAGACAAATAAATATTAAATTTAAATTTTTTTATCTCAATTTCAAGTGCTTGTCTGAAATGAAGATACTCAAATATGTGTAATGCGCACCGTATCCATATATATATACGAGAATTTTGTACAAAGACAAATTATCAGACGTCATCTTCTGTTTTCTTCAGAGTAGAGCAAAAACAAAAAAATGTAAATTTATATTTTCTAATTTTTATATTTTATGTTTTATTTGCTATTTAAATTATTTTATATATTTTATGTTTATTTAAAATAGAAATGTTATTTATATATATATATATATATATATATATATATATATATATATATATATATATATATATATATATATATATATATATATATAGAAGACAATTTTCTTATTTCTTATTTATCATCTTGAAGACGACAAGAAAATTATTTAACATTTTTATTTTTAAAATATTCTTTGAAATAAATTTTTTGGCATGAACAGTTTACAAAAGTAAAAATTAGGTCGAACCGTACTAAAATAACTTAAATAAGTTCATTATATATTTTGAAAGACTATACTACTTAAATTAATAAATAATTATAACGAACTGTGACTCTGTGAGCTACTTCTTATAGAAGTGATTAGTTCAAAAAGGTTCTCAACTATAAAACAAACATAAATTTGTGGTGAGTAATCTTTTAAAATAAGCCAATTGAGTTGAAATAATTTTATCTTGAGCAAAAAACTGAGATTCAAAAATTACGTATTTTATTAAACCGTTAAGGTACTATTCAATGCGCTGAGTTACTGAGTCAGTAAATTTAAGTAAGACAAAAATTGTGGAAAAGTACCAAGTGTCAGAATACTAACCAGCAACGTATGAAATGAAAAGTGGACATGCTTGCCGCTACACGAACTAATTTGTTCGATCCAAACCTAAAGTACCCAAGTAAACAATGGGTAAATAAGACACCACAAAGTTTTGGCTAAGTAGTTACTGCCGCATACGAACTTTTCTATAAAGACAAAATACAACCGATGACAAAATTTAGTTTTTTCGCGAATACCATGATCTAACACAAACCTCTTTGGGGTGGTAATGCACTATTGTGACGCTTTTCGCACTACATTTATAACTTAGCTCATTACACGTGTAAATCAACTTATAAGAGTCAAACAATACAATTGAGAAGTACAACTTGACAAGAATATAAATTAAGGCCATATTACTTTAACATCACACATGTATCTCAGCACTGATCTATACAGTCATGTTTAAGCGGTTTTTGACTGAGTTCGTCCCAAACACATTAAATTAATGAAAAGCAGATCAACTTTGAGGACTTTGCTCTTGCGCTTAGTACCTTGCACAGTATATCAATAAGCTGAATAGAGGCATAAGTAATTTGAATAGTAAGTTGATGGTAATATACCTGACCACACCTCAAACAAGGAATATCTATTGCTTGTGAAACAGTTGAGTCACAAAATAGTTGCGGCAGCCGATGAGACTCAGCAGACTACATAAGTAACCAAAAAATCTAACAGAAAAACCGTGTAGCATATATATACGTGACGATGAGTTGAGTGATCAGCGTGAAAACAGATCAAAATTAGGGTTATAATCACTAACCATAACCATAGTTATGTGGGCTTACGAAATAAAGGTTAAAAAACGGTTTGCAGTCGGTGTTGCCCTATATACAGTCGAATGTATCCTGAAAAAATTATTTTAAATATCCTTGCTGCAGTGTCACAGGATCCCAAATTATATCAACACGAAATATTAAATAATATATAGCTATACATCTGCATGTCATAGAGAAGATAATATTGCATGTGTACCTATATATATACATATCATTGCTGCAAGAGATATGGGCAAATGGTTTTAGATTACGCAACTGTTGTAAGCAACATTTAAGATTGCCGGTAATGTGAATTCGTCTTAACTGAAGTGAGGTAAAATCATAATGAATGCATTATGATATACGGCATATTACTAACTTTTCTAATGTTTTGAAAGATTCCGGTTGCGGAAGATTCATCACCCTATTTATAGCAACAGGTTCTTGGCAAATAAATTCTATATTTCCAAATTAATGGATTGAAATAAGTGGCTCTACTTGTTTGGAAGTGGCTCCACTTGTATCTCATTATACATGTTTTGCTATTTATTAGTGGAATAAATTAAATGGAATTTGAAGCAGTTTGTTTAAATTTTAGTATAATTCTTAAAGGAGGCTAAAGAAATCATCTAAACTATTCTATACAAAACCATTAAAACCACCCTTAGTCGATTCTTAAATAACACATTTGTCAAGAATACCATTCGATATAGTAACTAGCCAGTGAAAGTACCCATAAAACTATGAAACCGATTAACTAGAGATCTTTTACAATGCACTTTGAAAAATATGACACTCGAATTTTGGAAAATATAAATAAAGGGAGTGAATGAAGAAGTAAGAGCCACTGTCATACAATAAACAAAACATTTTCCAATTAAAATTAATCAAAATTTAAAAAAAAAATAATAATTTGGGTAATTTTCGAAAAAACGAAAAATTTCATTTACCCCTAAATGTTGCTTGGTGAAAAGATATACACATCGTTGTTGTTGTCAATCGTAAAAGTTTTTGTTGTCAATATAAATTGTATATGACATGCAAACATTTAAATACCCCTCAAATATTTATATTAAGTTCTTTTGGTTATTTGGTCCTTTTACAAAATATTGTAATCTACTGTAATATATTGTAAATACTGTAATATATTATGTTTGTTCCTAAAGTCTACCAAACTGTATATAAATTTAAACTGAAATAAGCTTTAACCTACTCAATTGTATTTCACGGTTTTGTAGTTGTTGTTCGATTCAAATCTTCAAACAAAACAATAAAATATTATGAGTTTAAATCAATCGATACTGTTAAAAACAATAGAATTTTATTTTTAAATTGAATCAATCAAATAATCATTTCGATATATTACCCCCTTCGTGATTAGTGGCAATAAAACAATTTTCAAACCAAACCAATGTTAATAGCACAAAAACATTTCGTTCAAACTGTTGAATTTTATTCTTATATTGTGTGGTTACGAGTATAGCTCGAAGACAAACATTTACCAATAACAAAAAACATAATTTTTGGGGAAAAACAAAATAATGAAAAACCACACAATAAAATAGCAACAATTATTGACACCCAAACTATATGTTTTTACTTTTTACTGTATACCTAAACTATTTTGTTGTTGATGTTATTATTATTATCATTATTATTGTTATTACTATTCTGTCTTCAAACTCAATTATTATCAAAAATTTAACTTTGTTTTATAAAACAGGGAAAACATTTTCTTCAAAATTTGGTTGTCATGTCAATATGTAATTATTTTTAATTGATTTAAGGTTATGGTTTTGATTGTCGTTATCAACGTACATATACTCGTATGGTACATTAAAATTGTTAATTCAAATTGTTTTAAGTATAAGTGGTGGCGCAGATGGTATAAGAAAGAAAACATTTTACCAAAAATTAAAGCTTTTTTAATATTCTTGTCTGCACTCATTTATTTTTTAAGGTAGATAAGTGTTTTTTTGTATTTTTTCATTGCATAGTGGGAAATTACTTTCTAATATTTTTAGACACTCTTTTCATAGAGGAAATTACCATTCGAAGTGATAAAGTACCTGCACGGCTAAAAATTTAAAAATGACTGTCAAATTCGATACGGTTAACCCTCTATCTTTTTGCACCTAAAACATTTTTGGATTTCCGTCTTAAGAAAAAACTAATCTTGTCACCGTTAAAGAATCTTAAGCGCTTGTATAAAATTTCGCGATAATTATGGCCTGTTAAAATTTTTTTAACAGTATCAAACCACGAATGTTTATCAGGGGTTGCAACTTGGCTGATGGACATATCCTAAATGGGACACAAGTCACTGAAATTGGTTCATATGTTTTAGTTTACTTTCGTATGCCCTTGTTATTAGAGTAAACGAAACATCCAGCTTTACAACCAATTTTATTAAGAAGATCTGGAACCCGAGTAATAATCAATATATTACTGGAACATCAGATGTCATATATACAATTAAGAATATCCTTAGCATTTAGAAACTATGTATAAGAGAATGAAGGTCAGAATCACAATATAATACAAAACAGCACACACACACACTAAAAATAACTAAAATGAAATTTTTTAAATTTCATCGAACTTTCTAATTTCCATTTTTGTATATAAATCCCAGATGACTCATCCATTTTCTTACAAACCATTACAATATCATTTTCCATTTTTCTTTTCTCCTCCTCATAAACTTTTTTTCAACTTTTCAGTTAAAACTTTTTTTTTTTTAATTTTCTTATTAATTTATTACTTAAAAGCTCTTCATTAGAACCCAATACAACTTTATACACACACAACGCAAGATTATATCGAAAATATGTTTTAACACAGATGTTAACACATTCCGGTAGTCGTGGATTTCCATTTTCTAAGTAAAACTCTATTCAAAAACTGCTCGAGAAAGTGTTGTATTAATATTTGCTTCGGAGTAGGGAAACAAAATGTCCGTTATAATAATAGCCTAGCTAATACAAAACACAAGATGATAAAAAAGTAAAGTAACCAACAGCAGCTGCAAAAATAAGAACCATAAAAAAAATTTTCTATTTATTTATATAAAAAAAAATGTTTTCATTTTTATAATATCGAGCTAATTTGTTGCTGGTGGTGTTCTCTCAAATATTTATACTGTGTGTACTGAAAAATAATTATTATAAAAAAAAAAATTACTAAAAGTTTTGATCGAATTTATTTGTTTGGAAAATGGTGGAAATATTAATAATGAGTTGCTCAAACCATGCTGATTCTATTTGAAATAAGCTTTTTTAATATCAGGTGCCTGCTCAGATTTGGCATTTGGTTGTGGAATGGCTTCGGAACCAATCTATAATTCATTTGAGACCTGATTCGATGTTAAATTGTTGTTACTCTAATTGATATCCTGATCGATATCAACTTCCGGCACATCATCTATATTAGCTGATGAATGCTGTAGATGAATTGTATTTCGTCGGTATCTCTTACCCGTTGTTGTTTCCATAATCACCGACCGTGAATTATCTGACTTTTCCACGACTTTTGCTGACACCCAATCATGCGGGCCTTTCTGTAATCGAACTTTTTCGTTCAATTCTAACTGCCTGAATGGTGATGAAACGTACGATCGGCGTAAGTTTTTTTGTTGAAAGCGTAATTTTCCCAATTCTTTAGTGACGCCGTTGATGATTTGTGGTTTCAAATCATCCTGTTTGATAGAAATAAATGTTCTTGTGCGCCGGTTAAACAATCGTTGGCATTGAGAACCCAAAATACCATTGGGTGCGGTGTATTTCGAAACAATAACAATGCTTAAATTGCAAAATGATTGCTGCCGATCTTGTTGACTTTACTTCTTGAAAATCCATAAAACCGGAATAATTATATAGTCTTTGCCCTTGCACGTAAACATATCTGTATAAACTAGTTGAAATGGATTATCCAGCAAAACCTTCTGCAGTAATGGTTCCTTTGTTTTTGATCTTTGAGTGCGTTGACATGTAGAGCACTATTCGACAAATTCCTTGATTTCCTTTGTTTTTTTAGGCTAGTAGAGACTCTTGCTAATGATTTCAATACACCTGAGCTTGAGCGTTCAGCTGTTGGAACAATAATTTTATTAGCTTTAAATAGTAATTGACCATCATACCAAATTTCCTCCTTGAAACTCGCATACGGCTTGACTGCTTCTGGCAACTTGCTGTCATCAGTCGGCCATCCTCTTTCGACAACAATTACAATTCGCGTAGCAATTGTAATTCGAAATGTTCGGCAGTCAATTTTGCTAAGTGGTTTTTCGTCATATCCGTCATAGCGAATACTGCATTGATTTTATATTCTTCGCTTTCCGTCCATTTTTTTGTCAATTGGTTCAGCTTTGCAATCGCGGCTGAGTGTGTCAGCTACTTTTATGTTCACACCTTTCTTGTATTGTATACTGTTGGCGAATATGGCAAAACATCAAAAAGAATTTGTTGTAAATGTATCGCTTTCGAAGTCCAATTTTTTGCCATACACATAAAGGTGAAATTTTTTGCACGCAAAGCTTATGGCAGTTGCTTCTCTGCCGATTGGTGGATAATTTTTCTCGGCTTTCGTCAATGAGCTACGAAACTTGCATCGTAGGAAATTTTAAAGCTTTGATTTATGTCATAATAACCCAGAACTGGCGTTGTTGTGATGACTTCTTTTAACTTTTAAAAAGCTGGTTTTTGGTCAACATCCCATACCCATGCGGCGTCCTTCACTATTAATCTTCTCAATGGTTCTGTCAAGTCTGAAAATTTCGGAATAAACTTTGTAAGGTATGTTACTGTACCAAGGAATCTCTGCAATTCTTTGACATTAGCTGAAGTGTTCAAACGATGAACTGCCGATACTTCATTCGGATCAATCTCACAACCATTGGATTTAAAAACATGTCCAAGAAATTTTACTCTATTTTTGTTGTATTCACATTTACCGTGATTTAATGTGAAACCAGCATCTTTTAATCGATGCGTTAGTGATTTATACCAAACGGCATGCGTAAATATCGGTATCGTTCCCATTGCGTACCGATGACCAAGTTATTTTGACGTTCGTTCAGTCACTTTAATCTGCCAGAAACCATATTTACAATCCAATTTTGTAAACAACCTGGCCTTTCCGACTTTCGCAGCTATTTCTTCTACTGTATTCAACGGGTAATGGCGTCGTTTTTTATTTTTGTTTAATTCAACTGGATCCATACACACTCGAATTTTTTTGTTTTTTGCTTATGGCTGGCCTTGGTTCCGTAACTAGTGCTAAAACTTTCATTGTAACCTCTAAGTGCGGCTGAAACTCGACGCGGTCGAATTATTTTGAACTTCGGATTGTCAACAAAGTCGATATCATACTCGTAGTTGTTGCAACAACCCAACTGAGCCATCACGAATTCATCTGCTTTTGTGCTTTATCCACAATGCGTAGCTTGCGTTTTCAATCGTTGCAAAAAATCTTCGAATGATTCACATTCTTCTTGCTTAATACGATGGTACGAAATTGGTACCGCTCATACGTTTTGTTGCGCGACGGTGCAAAATATTTTTTTAATTTGTCGACAATTTACTTCGGACCCTTCTTTTCGTCGTCTGTGGCGCTCAAATTATTTAATACTTTTAATGCGGGGCGACCAAGACACGAAATTAATGTTGATGCTAGAATTTCGGCGATTATTTTTGTTAATTCAATCGAATTATTGTATATGATGCGTAAATAATTCGATCCATTTCATCTACTCTTTAGCCATATCTAGCTCTGAATTTATCACAAAATTCTTCTCTGCACGCTATCATATGTTTTATGTTTTTAAGCCGCCTTAAGTACTTTGAAAAAAATGCGACTGTCACTTATTCCCACGACAAGCTTGACTGCTTCCTTGTTCTTCTGTGGTGCTCTGCAATTTGATTAAGTACTTGTATATTGAACAATTGTACCAAAACAATTTAAACAACAAGTCTCAGTGACTCGATCTTTCACTCAGCAGTCTACTCAACCAGTTAGAACTCATGTGGCCACAATTAGTCTATAATTGGCCTCTTGTTCAACGAATGCAATTCAGTGCTCCCTGTAGTTTATATTCAAGAGTGCCACTTTAAGCTCTAAGTTTGACTTCGAGATTTTCTTTTGTTTTGATCTCCTCTATCCCTTCTGGCGTGTTAAAGAAGTCTAAATCCTTGATTTCGACTTTGTACGCTAGCTTCGGAACCAACAATATTTGTCGTTAAATGCTTTTTAACTTTCACTGAAGTAGCTCAGTTCCAAGAGTTTATCTTCCGGTTTTGTTGGTCGTATCGCACTTATTTTGACATTACTCTCTTCTGAATTTGCTTTGCTTATTTTAATTATTTTAGTATTTTTGCATACATTTGCCCTTGCTTCAATTTTATTTCCAGTGAATCTGGACGTTTTCTGATCCGTTTACTTCACTTTCTAGCCCCTTTTCCTTGTTGAGTTTTTAAACATTAAGAGATTAATGTCTATAGCATCTTTCAATTTGCATAAGCCGATTTTGATGAGCATTTTTTCATTTCTGCTTGACTTTTTTTATAATCCTTCAACTGTTCATCTTCGGTTTTTAAACTTGTAGCATTGTCCTATTTTGCAAATTATGTGATTTTTACGTCTTCTTGTTGAACCTTAAGTACATTACTTTCATTTGGCTGCGGTTATCCTTGTGATCTCCTTTGAAAATCAATGCTTCTTCTAGAAAGGGTTGTTCCATCAAACATTGTCCAATTCTCGTTAGAGCTCCCTACGTTTTTTCTTGCAGTATCACAGAGAGAAAAATGTGTAATGAATTTAATTTACGCTTGTAGTGAAATTGACAAACCGCCTAAAAAACACAGTCTAAGGAAATTTCACTGCGTTTTAGTGAATTTATAGTAATTTTTACTATTTTGTAGTGAATTTTTACCGTAATGAAATTAATTACAATGCTGTGAAAATTTTCATTACATATTATGGTAGTTACTTTAACTATCTTGTGGTAAATTTCATTACGCGTCGTAGTGAAAACATTTTACGTATAACAAATTAATGGATTTCATTACAGAACAATTATATTTCACTACAGTACAAATATATTTCACTACCACACACTTATATTTCACTACAATACAATTATATTTCACTACCGCACAATTATATTTCACTACAATACAATTATATTTTACTACAGATTTAGATCATACATCGAAAATCCTTGTGTAATTTTATCAGTTTTTCTGAATTTGTTGTAAAATAAAGTCGTGTAGCACATTTCCAAGTAATTTGTATTTTGAGTGTTTTTTTCTGTATTTTTTTATTTTTAAGTGTAATTTAGAATTAAAATATTACTTATCCTATATGTGAAAGTGTAGTTAATTTTTTTAAAAGTGGTGAGTACCTACAATGAAGTTTTTAAATGTTAGAAGTGCTAGTAGTGATGGTGGAGATCATGCGGTTGATTTGGTGTTCCACAATTCATGCGTTTATTTCAAAAATGATCAGGAATTAGTGGAAACACATAGTTAAAACAGTACTCCCAGACGAGTATAAAGTCATAGTAAATAAAGCCGAAGAATGTATTTTAATATAAAAAAAAAATTTTAAAAATCCATGCGACCAAGTTTTTCAACCGTAATGGTGTTTTTCCACGATGAAACATATTTTTTCTGCAGCCAAACATTAAAATCTGCAGCAAAACCAAAACAGGAAAGATAGTGTTAAATTACACTTGAGTGACGAAGACAACAGTTTTTTTTTGTTTTTTTTATAGCTAAATTTTATAGTTTATAAAGGTTGACGCCTTCCCTATATAACCTAAAAAAATCACAAATTTTTTGTGCACATCTCCAAAATAAATTGTGGTATTTATTTTTTTTTTATGAGATTCTCCTATTTTAATGATTATTTATTTTTAAATACGAAAAAATGATCCGACAATATTTTATAATTTTTTTTAAATCTATTACGACACTATTATCAAAATATTTCAATAATATAAAAATTTTATTTAATTTTTTAACCTCAAAATTTTAGTTGTTAGCACACCGAAAATAAAAATAAAATGAATTTAGCTATAAAAAAAATAAACAAAAATTTTATGATGGTCGATCATTGATCGTTGAAAAGATCGGACGTGTTTTGTTCGTTCTCTTCATTTTATAATTTGTAATTTATATTATTTAATTTAATTTTTGATTCTAAGTGTGTGAGTGAGTGTATAAAAAGAAACTGAGTTTCATAAAAGTTTTATTAATTAATTAATTAATTTAATTTTATTATTGTACAATGTTAGTTATAAATTTTTATATAATTATAATGTTTAGTGTAAACTATTGGAAAACGGTATTATACTATTTTGATAGGAGTGTCTGTATATTATGTTTAATGGATTACATAATAATTATGAATGGAGCTCTGTCGCTTTTCCCAGAGTTCAGGTAGTATTTGCACTACAATAATATTCTATTTATTAGCAGTTATCATTTCATTAAAATAGAGCAGCCATAATTTTAGATTCCTATACAAATTATTTATTTAATTCAGTGTGTAGTTTTGTTGCCTTCTTGTTGTCTTTGCTTGATCTTTTTTCGCTCGATTTTATAAACGGGAAAAAACGAACAAAATTCACCATGATGTAATATGTATGCATGTGTTATTATATACATGCTTGCTACATGCGTGATCTATAGTATGTGTTACATACTATATAGAGCGAATAAAAAGTATTAGTATATACTTTATAACGTATATATTGCGAGTCGAGTCCAACTCAACCACGGTTGAAATACAGAGAAACCAAAAGTGTTTTGATTTTTAAATCTTTTCACCATACATGTACAACCAATGTGTGTCTACTGTGTATACCAAATTCCAATAACATTTCGCCGTGTTTATTGGTAAATTATCATATTAGGGTTGAAATGTAAGAAATAGGTTGGACTTGATATCGTTTCAACTCTATTAATGTGTATAATATGCATTCACAACTTGACGATGATTTTGCACTGACCTTGGTACAATCGAACTTGGTACATAATATTTTCATTACAAAGGGGAAAAATAGTAAACGACAGAAATGAAGAAATTTTTGTTTTTTGTAAATTTCTTGTTTGTTTTCTTGTTGGTTTTACCCCTCCATTAAATGATTTATGGCAGGTTTATGTGCATGGAGAATGTGTGGATGTTGGTTTATATATTAGCAAAACCAACACTATTGTATATTATACAAGCCATGAAGCTTGGCTAAGTAAAACATATTATGACTACTATTGGGTGTATGTGTTAGTGAATTTGACTACAGTAAAAATCGAAACAAAAAATTATATTTCGCACTGTCCATACTCATCTAAATTCAAAGTACATAACATTTCTACAAAAAAAAACGAAACAAAAATTATATTTTGCGACTGTCCACTCTGCTCTAAATTATTAGTATATAGTATAGTATATAATGAAGTAAATAATAATAACAATACTTCTCTCTCTCGTTAAATAATAAATTTGTTTTTTGCTTTGTCTTAAAGAGCGCAACATACTGTTGTTCCATCATTCGTATTCATTTTTTATTTACATCAAAGTATATAATAAAAGTATATACAAATTATACTACGTCACAACACTAATACTTAGGTATAGTAGTCACTTTTTGGCATGAGTATCGCAACTTCATGGCTTGTATATACATTTGTGTTGGTTTTGATATTAGTATAAATGTAACTAGTATTGAGTCTGTATATGATTCAATACTGGGTAGTTGGTTGTTCAATTTGCAAATGATACTATTTATATTTTCCATTTTATTTTACTCATGATATACATAGATATAAATATGACTCGATTTTTACAACGGGTAAAAATCAAACGAAATTTATCATTTATTTAATGAAATACTAACGGTAATAATTGTGTTTAATGTGTGAATGTTTCTATATAAATGGGTACCGGTTTAATTTTGATATATATATGTATGTGTATGTATATATGTATATATGTATGTGTGTATATGTGTATATATGTATGTATGTATGTATATATATATATATATGTATATGTATATATATATGTATATATATATACATATATGTATGTGTATGTGTATGTATGTGTATGTATGTATATATGTATGTATGTGTGTATGTATATGTATATATATATATATATATATATATATATATATATATATATATATTTATGCATATATATATATATATATATATATATATATATATATATATATATATATATATATATATATATATATATATATATGGATTGTTTATATATTTAATATATGGATACATGTAATGTATTCATATGTAATACCATTCGCACCACTGCGGGCTGAACCGGCTGAACAAATTTTGGATGTCGTTGTTGTGTTTTTTGGGTGAGGGTTGTTCGGAAGTGGTGTGGATCTGTTTAATACACGGTATGTAATCGGTGATTTGTTACAGGTGGAAGGATTTTGTTCAAAATTATACCAGTTAGAATTTTGCTGGACAGATTTTATTTTGTGGAACAGCAAAACATAAAAATGGATTATTTTGAATGAAGTTTTATTATTTGGATAGATTGTTGATTGCATGTCGTGTGTTGTATAGGTTTACACTGTTTCTGAATAGCTGTTTCATTTAACAGGTGTAGTGGCTGTTAAACTTTTATATGGGTTTTGTTTTTGTGTTGCCTAAATAATTTAACAGGTGTTAAATCCTTTATAGGTGATCACCAAGTTGCGTCGACATAAATGAATGCTGTGCAGGGTCAAAAACATGAGCCGTCTAAATTGTTTGAGTGTTGGGGTTAGGGTTACCAGATATTTTTAATAATAACGTAGTATATTGGAATATGATCTGAAATATAAAGTTACATTTTACTAGTTCACCCTTTACATTTTATGGATTTAATCGGTTTGGGCCACGATTCAGTGTGATGCATATTTGAGTATACATACATGATAATAGTTACTGAAATACTGTTTCTATTGGAGTCTGTTGCGGTGATATTGTCTGGGTTCCATCAGCAAACGTTGAAATTGTGTTTTGTCGGTGTTTCGATCTTTTGAGGTACTTTTGCTTGTTCTCTAATGGTTACATATTTATGTATTTATATGTTTATGTATTTATATATTTATATATTTATATATTTATATATTTATATATTTATATATTTATATATTTATATATTTATATATTTATATATTTATATATTTATATATTTATATATTTATATATTTATATATTTATATATTTATATATTTATATATTTATATATTTATATATTTATATATTTATATATTTATATATTTATATATTTATATATTTATATATTTATATATTTATATATTTATATATTTATATATTTATATATTTATATATTTATATATTTATATATTTATATATTTATATATTTATATATTTATATATTTATATATTTATATATTTATATATTTATATATTTATATATTTATATATTTATATATTTATATATTTATATATTTATATATTTATATATTTATATATTTATATATTTATATATTTATATATTTATATATTTATATATTTATATATTTATATATTTATATATTTATATATTTATATATTTATATATTTATATATTTATATATTTATATATTTATATATTTATATATTTATATATTTATATATTTATATATTTATATATTTATATATTTATATATTTATATATTTATATATTTATATATTTATATATTTATATATTTATATATTTATATATTTATATATTTATATATTTATATATTTATATATTTATATATTTATATATTTATATATTTATATATTTATATATTTATATATTTATATATTTATATATTTATATATTTATACATTTATATATTTATATATTTATATATTTATATATTTATATATTTATATATTTATGTATTTATATATTTATATATTTATATATTTATATATTTATATATTTATATATTTATATATTTATATATTTATATATTTATTATATATTTATATATTTATATATTTATATATTTATATATTTATATATTTATATATTTATATATTTATATATTTATATATTTATATATTTATATATTTATATATTTATATATTTATATATTTATATATTTATATATTTATATATTTATATATTTATATATTTATATATTTATATATTTATATATTTATATATTTATATATTTATATATTTATATATTTATATTTATATATTTATATATTTATATATTTATATATTTATATATTTATATATTTATATATTTATATATTTATATATTTATATATTTATATATTTATATATTTATATATTTATATATTTATATATTTATATATTTATATATTTATATATTTATATATTTATATATTTATATATTTATATATTTATATATTTATATATTTACTATATTTATATATTTATATATTTATATATTTATATATTTATATATTTATATATTTATATATTTATATATTTATATATTTATATATTTATATATTTATATATTTATATATTTATATATTTATATATTTATATATTTATATATTTATATATTTATATATTTATATATTTATATATTTATATATTTATATATTTATATATTTATATATTTATATATTTATATATTTATATATTTATATATTTATATATTTATATATTTATATATTTATATATTTATATATTTATATATTTATATATTTATATATTTATATATTTATATATTTATATATTTATATATTTATATATTTATATATTTATATATTTATATATTTATATATTTATATATTTATATATTTATATATTTATATATTTATATATTTATATATTTATATATTTATATATTTATATATTTATATATTTATATATTTATATATTTATATATTTATATATTTATATATTTATATATTTATATATTTATATATTTATATATTTATATATTTATATATTTATATATTTATATATTTATATATTTATATATTTATATATTTATATATTTATATATTTATATATTTATATATTTATATATTTATATATTTATATATTTATATATTTATATATTTATATATTTATATATTTATATATTTATATATTTATATATTTATATATTTATATATTTATATATTTATATATTTATATATTTATATATTTATATATTTATATATTTATATATTTATATATTTATATATTTATATATTTATATATTTATATATTTATATATTTATATATTTATATATTTATATATTTATATATTTATATATTTATATATTTATATATTTATATATTTATATATTTATATATTTATATATTTATATATTTATATATTTATATATTTATATATTTATATATTTATATATTTATATATTTATATATTTATATATTTATATATTATATATTTATATATTTATATATTTATATATTTATATATTTATATATTTATATATTTATATATTTATATATTTATATATTTATATATTTATATATTTTATATTTATATATTTATATATTTATATATTTATATATTTATATATTTATATATTTATATATTTATATATTTATATATTTATATATTTATATATTTATATATTTATATATTTATATATTTATATATTTATATATTTATATATTTATATATTTATATATTTATATATTTATATATTTATATATTTATATATTTATATATTTATATATTTATATATTTATATATTTATATATTTATATATTTATATATTTATATATTTATATATTTATATATTTATATATTTATATATTTATATATTTATATATTTATATATTTATATATTATATATTTATATATTTATATATTTATATATTTATATATTTATATATTTATATATTATATATTTATATATTTATATATTTATATATTTATATATTTATATATTTATATATTTATATATTTATATATTTATATATTTATATATTTATATATTTATATTTATATATTTATATATTTATATATTTATATATTTATATATTTATATATTTATATATTTATATATTTATATATTTATATATTTATATATTTATATATTTATATATTTATATATTTATATATTTATATATTTATATATTTATATATTTATATATTTATATATTTATATATTTATATATTTATATATTTATATATTTATATATTTATATATTTATATATTTATATATTTATATATTTATATATTTATATATTTATATATTTATATATTTATATATTTATATATTATATATTTATATATTTATATATTTATATATTTATATATTTATATATTTATATATTTATATATTTATATATTTATATATTTATATATTTATATATTTATATATTTATATATTTATATATTTATATATTTATATATTTATATATTTATATATTTATATATTTATATATTTATATATTTATATATTTATATATTTATATATTTATATATTTATATATTTATATATTTATATATTTATATATTTATATATTTATATATTTATATATTTATATATTTATATATTTATATATTTATATATTTATATATTTATATATTTATATATTTATATATTTATATATTTATATATTTATATATTTATATATTTATATATTTATATATTTATATATTTATATATTTATATATTTATATATTTATATATTTATATATTTATATATTTATATATTTATATATTTATATATTTATATATTTATATATTTATATATTTATATATTTATATATTTATATATTTATATATTTATATATTTATATATTTATATATTTATATATTTATATATTTATATATTTATATATTTATATATTTATATATTTATATATTTATATATTTATATATTTATATATTTATATATTTATATATTTATATATTTATATATTTATATATTTATATATTTATATATTTATATATTTATATATTTATATATTTATATATTTATATATTTATATATTTATATATTTATATATTTATATATTTATATATTTATATATTTATATATTTATATATTTATATATTTATATATTTATATATTTATATATTTATATATTTATATATTTATATATTTATATATTTATATATTTATATATTTATATATTTATATATTTATATATTTATATATTTATATATTTATATATTTATATATTTATATATTTATATATTTATATATTTATATATTTATATATTTATATATTTATATATTTATATATTTATATATTTATATATTTATATATTTATATATTTATATATTTATATATTTATATATTTATATATTTATATATTTATATATTTATATATTTATATATTTATATATTTATATATTTATATATTTATATATTTATATATTTATATATTTATATATTTATATATTTATATATTTATATATTTATATATTTATATATTTATATATTTATATATTTATATATTTATATATTTATATATTTATATATTTATATATTTATATATTTATATATTTATATATTTATATATTTATATATTTATATATTTATATATTTATATATTTATATATTTATATATTTATATATTTATATATTTATATATTTATATATTTATATATATTAATATATTTATATATTTATATATTTATATATTTATATATTTATATATTTATATATTTATATATTTATATATTTATATATTTATATATTTGTATATTTATATATTTATATATTCATATATTTATATATTTATATATTTATATATTTATATATTTATATATTTATATATTTATATATTTATATATTTATATATTTATATATTTATATATTTATATATTTATATATTTATATATTTATATATTTATATATTTATATATTTATATATTTATATATTTATATATTTATATATTTATATATTTATATATTTATATATTTATATATTTATATATTTATATATTTATATATTTATATATTTATATATTTATATATTTATATATTTATATATTTATATATTTATATATTTATATATTTATATATTTATATATTTATATATTTATATATTTATATATTTATATATTTATATATTTATATATTTATATATTTATATATTTATATATTTATATATTTATATATTTATATATTTATATATTTATATATTTATATATTTATATATTTATATATTTATATATTTATATATTTATATATTTATATATTTATATATTTATATATTTATATATTTATATATTTATATATTTATATATTTATATATTTATATATTTATATATTTATATATTTATATATTTATATATTTATATATTTATATATTTATATATTTATATATTTATATATTTATATATTTATATATTTATATATTTATATATTTATATATTTATATATTTATATATTTATATATTTATATATTTATATATTTATATATTTATATATTTATATATTTATATATTTATATATTTATATATTTATATATTTATATATTTATATATTTATATATTTATATATTTATATATTTATATATTTATATGTTTATATATTTATATATTTATATATTTATATATTTATATATTTATATATTCATATATTTATATATTTATATATTTATATATTTATATATTTATATATTTATATATTTATATATTTATATATTTATATATTTATATATTTATATATTTATATATTTATATATTTATATATTTATATATTTATATATTTATATATTTATATATTTATATATTTATATATTTATATATTTATATATTTATATATTTATATATTTATATATTTATATATTTATATATTTATATATTTATATATTTATATATTTATATATTTATATATTTATATATTTATATATTTATATATTTATATATTTATATATTTATATATTTATATATTTATATATTTATATATTTATATATTTATATATTTATATATTTATATATTTATATATTTATATATTTATATATTTATATATTTATATATTTATATATTTATATATTTATATATTTATATATTTATATATTTATATATTTATATATTTATATATTTATATATTTATATATTTATATATTTATATATTTATATATTTATATATTTATATATTTATATATTTATATATTTATATATTTATATATTTATATATTTATGTATTTATGTATTTAGGTATTTATATATTTATATTACATTAATATATTATTATGAGACAAATTAATATATTTGTATTTTCAGGGAAAACTAATCCAGTTTATTACAGTCTACGGCTTGCAGAAATTATATTATGATATTATTAGTTTATTATATTACAAATTAATTAATTTATGATTTCAGATGAAAACTAATTCAATTTATTACAGCCTACGGCTAAGAGCGGTTATTTCATTAATAGAATTTGCTTTTAGGAAACGTTTGATGATACACCTGAATGCGGGCACACTGCAGTGGATGATAAAAAATGAAATAATGCAGAGCAGCTCGTCAAAATTGTGATTGTCTTGTGCTAACATTAGTTGAATATTGGCTTCTGGAAAACCGGGTCAAATCTGTCATTACT